>BGPT01000243.1:198240-228919 GCA_003297045.1 Symbiodinium sp. clade C Y103
CATATACAAGCATTGTCATGCTCCGCCGCGGATCAATTATCCTCATTTCGCGTGGCCTGCGTGGCGGATCGTATTTTAGGTCGGAATAAATTAAAATTCCTTTAAAGCAAACCAGCTGGTCCGTGATCCACCATGTCATTCAAATTCAACCTCTTAGGAGTCTAAGGGGAAAGGGTTGGAGGAGCTAGTCAAGAGGAAANTGATCCACCATGTCATTCAAATTCAACCTCTTAGGAGTCTAAGGGGAAAGGGTTGGAGGAGCTAGTCAAGAGGAAAAACTTTTGTCCTGGTCTTGTAGTCTATAGACAAATGGAAAGACAGATAGACAGAGATATAGACAGATAGACAGACAGACAAACAGACGGATAAATTCGATAGATAGATAGATAGATAGATAGCTAGCTAGCTTGCTTGCTTGATTGATTGATTGATGTATAGATTGACAGATAGAACGATAGATAGATAGATAGATAGACAGATAGAACGATAGATAGATAGAACGATTGATAGAACGATGGATAGCTAGACAGACAGACAGACAGACAGACAGATAGATAGATAGGTAGATAGATAGGTAGATAGATAGATAGATAGATCGATGGATATATGGATAGATAGGTAGGTAGATAGATAGATAGATAGATGGAGAGATAGAACGATAAATCGATAGACAGATGGAACGATAGATAGATAGAACGTTAGATATATAGATAGTCAAATGGATAGATAGATAGATTGATTCATGTGTTCATTTTCCATCAAGTTCCCGTTTCATTTTGCAATTTCCATTAGATCTCTGGAAACATCACTTCCAAGTGGACCTGGTCGACCTTCCACCCTTCAAGCTCCAGGTGACCGATGTCTCTCCCCGGGACGGCCTTCAAAATGAAGCTGCCGGGAACGCCCAAACTCGAGGGGATTGATGAAAAACGTGGGAATTGGCTGAATTCAACTCCCCAAAGTTGGTCCTTTTTCTCAATTCTTAAAGTGAAGCATGGTAGAAACTCCGTGGATGTTCCCTTGAACCAGACGGTTGAAATCATGTTTGAATTGAGATTGCTGGGGGGTGGATGCCCAGGTCCCAATCACGGGTCCTTAGCTGGCCTTGAAAACTTCCCTTCTTTGCACGATTCATTACATGGAACCAAATACATGTCCGAGATGGAAAATACCATCGGATTTGCAACAGACTTTCTTCTATTTGAGTCCCTGCGCCAATTTGGGAGATAGATGGAAGTCAAGTCAGGCGAGAACCGTTTCTCCATACATCCAAAACAGTAGATATATGTTAACCAACATTCTAGAAGATGCGACAGCAGAACATCAGACTCCAAGTGACCCAGGCATTCACCAAGTCCCTCTGTCATGACTGGTTCAAGTCAGTAGCTGTGCTTTGGCTGGTTTCATGCGGTTTCCTTCTGGCTACAAATTGGTTGAAACTTGGCGTGCGTTTCAATTGACAATCATTCTTTTGGACCCTCCGAGCGCACATGAACATGCGCGATCCTCAAATTTAGGAGGTAAAAGTCCATGATATAACATGCTTGCAGATTATCATAGAGACTTTTTGATCATACCAGTCACGGTCAAAATTGTTGAAGACCGCTTTAGTATTGCAGGAGTTTTTTGTCAGAAATGTGCATCAAACACTGAAAAGCGATATGGTCCCCCACTAAAAGCGACAATGACACAAGACACTGCATGGGCCACCCCCAACTACTGAGATGTAAATGATTTCGACGGGTGTTCATATGTTCGTGTTGTTCGCCAATTGGTGCGCAGATCTCATGTGATCTTCACGCCCGGGGTGCCATGGTGCGCATGATCCAACTCCCTTGCGCCACCGTACGTCTCTTGCGCCGCGTCATGCGGCAGATTGCTCCCCTGCGATGGGCCGCGGTTGCTTGGACGCAGCAGAAAAAATGGGTAGATGTCGACCGCTGCGGTGGAAACCTCCGGGAAATCCTACGTACTAAAACATACAAAAAACCATCTAACAACCACATTCAGTTGGAGGATTTCAACAGAAATCAAGCGGTTATTATGAAGGTTTTGCTTTGTGAAGCCAGTGGTTTGATGGGTTTCAGATGTCCTGCAAGGTGCGGCGTCCAAACGGTAGATCCTGCAATGAGTGAGTGGCATTGGCCACTGCAACAAATTGGCATGTTAGTGGGAGAAAAAAGTGAAGACCCTGAAGTTACCCCGTGAATCAGTGCAAGATGCAAGATCTGAAAGTATCTGGATGTCAGTTGTCCGGTGTCCGTGTCCCTTGTTGGCTTGACATTGGCCCATTGGCGATTGGCACATTTGGCCTTCAGAAGCACAGCTGCTTGAGAAGTTCCACAAGCGATTGATCAATTCTTCCGCCGCAAAGAACAACTTGCAAGAGAGTGTTTTAGGAGGCTACAGTGCCTGTTGGGTAGCATATTCTCACTTTCGGGGTGCCACTACCATGAATACCGATCAGAGATTGAGGATTGATGAGGTGCACTGACACCTGGGTAGCACCTGAGTTAATAGCGCAACTTATACAGTGGTTCATCTCATATCCCAGTTCCTGATCATTAATCTTCGAGTATCATCTTTGTCCTAGTGTGTACAAATGGGATCCCCAATCGTGGTTATCCGCAACCTATTGGCTCGCTTTATCTTCGAAGGATGGCTTCCAAAAGAGGTACCAAACAACGGTAAGAACCCACAAGAAGGAGATGCAAGGAAGCATAAGAAAAAACGCATGAGTGAGCATAGACCGAACTGTTTTCGCATGAGTTCTTCAAAAACATGATGCACAGCATCCCAAATGTTGAAAATGGGCAAGAAGATGCCAATTTGCTGTAGATTCTATGGATACCCCTCTTTCAGACAAACCAGGACAAACCCAGTGAATAGCCAATCAATTTTGATCTTGATAATTTCGACCTTCTGTCATATTTCCCAAGTCTATTGAAAGCATCGAAAAATAACCCACATGCATATATATATATATATATAGACGTATTTATATATATATATATGTATATATATATATACATGTATGTATATATATATATATGTATACATATATATATATATATACATACATTTATATATATATGCATATATTTATATATATGTATGTATATATATATAAATGTATGTATGTATATATATATATATATGTATATATATGTATATATATATATTTATGTATATATATATATATACATTAAAATGTAAATAAATATATATATATACACATATATATATATACACATATATATATATATACACATATATATATATATAAAGTATATATCATATATATAACATAAAGAACTGTTTTCATTTTTCTATATATATATATACATATCAATATATATACATATATATATATATTTATATCAATATATATATATATATATATTTATATTTATATATATATATATATATTTATATTTATATATATATTTATATTTATATATATATATATATGCACACACACACAAACCACACACACACACAAACTACCCATCCAGTCCTGGCATTAGGCGCAGCTGCCACCGTCCTCGGCGGATGATGGGACGGCCTTGGGCCTGCAATATGTCGGGCGGAAGGTCCAGGCCTTTGGGCGTTTGGAGGCGCTGATGGACGTCAGGGACCACGAAGGTATCAGGTGGGGCTGGGGGTGTTGGGGGTTGATGGCGGTTGATGGCGGTTGATGGCGATTGATGGCGGTTGAAAATGGGGTTCGTTGGCTGATGCGAAGGTGGGGAGTCTTGTGCGAAACTCATGGCTGCAGGCAAGGGCAACCTTTCCGGGGCCGGCATTGCCTGTAATATAGTAGAATCAAACAGTAGGGCCTAGTGTAGGGGGGTCCAGGTGGGCACCAAGCAATCTGTTGAGAGCTGGTGAAATACCTTTTGCCAACATGGCCCGTTAGGCTGCTGGGAGTCCCACCGGACCTGCTTGGCGATGGCAGGCCGGGGTAAAGGATGGCGAAGGGTAAGTCATGGTAAGTCTACTCACCAAACAAAAACATCTAATGTCAGCCAACAAAATGATCGCAACCACATACACTGAGTAGAGAACGTTGAAATTTGAGAAAACCAGTGAAGGAGGATGACCACCTAAGGGGTAGCCTGAGCCAACCGCTGGGAAATTCTGGGTGAGCATTGGTTTGGTATAGGTTCATGAAGTTGTTTGACTGTCTGCCATGTCCCCTATGACTATAGAATTCGCCTTTTGCCTTCAACGAAACATGTTCTTTGCATAGCTGAGATTTGCTAAGATTGTGTATGTACATGCACAGGTCTATATGAACGTTTGCTACACATAATGATGCATGCAAATAATATACACGTAGACATACATAGACATACACACATGCACATGCATGCATGCAGACATGCGCATTATATATAAATATATGAATTTATTTAGATATACACATACATATTTATAGAAATATATATATATATACATATACATATTTATATTTACATATATATATATATATGTAGACATATATATATATATATATATACATATTATATACTTGAATACATATATGCATATATATATATATATATGTATATTTACACATATATATACAGTATATAAATATATATATATATATAAATATATATATATATATATTTATATATATTTATATATATTTATAGATACACAATTATTTACAGTATATATCAAATATATTTACATATTGCATATGTATATTGATTGAGATTGGCCGTGGAACCTGACCACCCCATTCAATTCCTAATGCAAATTTTGGTCCCTTCAGGCAACCTGTTGACCTTCCCGAGTGTCACCCGATGTGGCTGGATGTGAGAAAGACGAAGGGGTGGCCAAGCACGTTAAGTTCTCCGTGTGCTAGCTGAGATAGCCACTGGTTCGCTGATGTTGTGATTATATGATGAAGATATGAAGTATATAGTTGCCTTTGCGTGCATATGAGCTGGGATCTAAATTACCGTCATGTATACGGAGAGACCACTGCAGATGTATATTCTCTCCCGGGATGATCTGCACCAATCGATTGCAGTAAAGTATTATTTGCCGGTTGGGAACTCTTTGGAGCTGGCGTGGCTTGTAATACGCACTAAAGACCCCAAGGTGCAATGGCAAGTGAAGCAACAAACATGGGAGGTTCCCTCAAAAATAGGATATGATATAGGATCTCACCACCCCGTTCTATGTTCTATCCCTGGATTTCCCCACCAAATACCGCGCGCTCGGTGGCCAAAAAGTGTCATTGTCCCGGATTGAGACAACATCAAGATGGACAACCCACCGTTTGCAAATCATTTTCCTAGGGACACCCATAGACCGGATCTCCATTATCAGTTTCAATTCACGGGTGGGTAAACATGAAACCCATTAGAATCCCAATTGCCGTAACGAACAAACCTATTGGAAACCGTTGTTTTGAATCTACATTTCTGTAGTCACCGTTTGTCCGATGTTTTGATAGTATTGCCTTCTTACATATTATTACACAGATTTATTGACTCAAACAAATACATCTGTTGTATGAATATTTGCATGGTTGATTCATTTTCAACTTGATTGAATTCCCATGAATAAGTCATTAAATCATATTAAATTCCCTTTCAATCTTCATTGAATCCCCATTGAATTCCCATCCTTTTCCTTTCATCTCTCCAGGCTCTCCTCATCTTTGCAATGTCTCAGCCGACACTTACACCAGCTGCTGCGTCGCCATGTCGCTCGACGGGGCTGGAGCCACACTGGGATCCTTCTGCAGAGAACGTGGCCTTAGTTTGGTCCTGGATGTCCTTGGTACCTCTTTGGCCATCAAACATGGCAGGGAAATCTCTAGAACTGGAGGGGTTTTCCGATGATTGCAGTAGGCTAGCTGCTAGTTGAACATCTGAATAATGATTGTTTATTATTTCTCTTACCTGAGATTGGCCACTATATATGCACCTTGGCAAAGCACCCATGAAAACGGGTGAAAGTATGTTGCAGTAACAAGCTTGAAGGAGTAGAATATCTATACCCATATTTGTTGCTGGCTTGTAGGTTGACAATTTATTATGTTTGAAGTCTTTTGATTGAACGATGATCCCGCATCAGCCACTATAGTTTCGAATTCCCTGAAACCACCTTTGAACCAGGGAGACTCTTTGGTTCTTGAGGTCATGAGGATTCAACCACGACTCCCCAGCAATGATGATTTCAAGAGTCACTAAGGGCGGATCTTCATGAATCGTTACCCGTCTATATACTTGGGGGGTCACCGAACCGGGTGGCGAACCCTTCATCCGGATGGCAGGAGCCTTGATGGCGAATGGTCCCATGAGTTGTTGTTGAACCTCTACACCCAGAGGTCTCAGAATGGAGCGCTCCTGGCGCCAAAGCTGTACGTGCACAAAGATTTGTCTGCATTGACGCTTCTGTCTCTTGCATTTTTGCGGACTCTGTTTGACAATATGTTTCCACTACTAGAAAGGCTTGGAAAAGTGGTATTTGTCACAAGTTGACTTTTTTCGGTGTGGGGTGGGGTGCCAAATTTGAAGGATGTGTTTGTAGCAACCCGCAAAAGATAGAAAAGTAACTTATCAGATCACTATTTCGGTAGTAGATATTCTATCTTTTTGGGGGTTGCTAGGAACTAGTACTTCCATTGTGTACTGTTTTTTGTTGATCAGAATAATTACACGATCTCCGACTGAGCACCTTCCGATCCTCCAACATCCATGCGTGGTACTCGTATACTCGTACGATCTCGTACGCTTGGTATACACGGACTGAATATCTGAAGCTGTTTTACTTTTCCTCCTCTAAACGAACGTGGCAATGGAGAATCATCCTTTTAGTTCGATGATTTTTCCATGAAACCAGTGTCTATATCATTCTATACTTAGGAGTTTCAATTGCTATATTGCCGGAGGGTACTTGGAGGATTATCCAACTTAATAAGTGGTTCAGAATCATGAGTAGTAGGTCCCCAATTCCTCGGCTTATCCCATTCATAAGTGGCTTACAACCCCAGTTACAAACCACTTACCAGGTGAGATGATCCTCCATTGGAGGGTACCAAGGGCTCGACCTCCAAGGTTGGTGCCCTCGCATGGTGGCAGCCAAGTCTTTGTCAATGAGCATCCCCTACGATTCCCCTCCAAGGAGTGGAGGTGATATGATATGGGGTTGTCTGAAAATGGGCTTCACGACGATGTATACCTCCCATTTGTTTGCATTTTCACAGGGGGAAATGATGATTATCCATGATTATCCAGTGGATTTGGGAGTATATATTTTACCTTTTTTTTGGACAAACCCAAAATATGAATGACACCTGCGCAAGGGATAAGTGATTGGAATTGGTTTCTGCAACCATAGGCCAGATTGAAGTGTTTTGGTTTGTTTCAATCAAGGTTTGCAATTCCCCCATTTTTCTGCCAGATTTCGCTGAAGATTTTCCTTTAAACCAATCCATGGCTTTGCTGTGCAGGACACTGGCGCCTTGCTGTTTGGCACCCGTTTCTCAGAGGCCTTTCCCCGTGCCCCTTGCTACGCCCCGACGCCGCACCGGGTCGTGGCGCGTCAGACCTCCAGGTCCTTACGGCCGCGGCTGAGCGTGGCCTTCTTCTTGGCACGGGAAAAGATGGCCAATGCGGACATGGAAGGACCATGATTGTGCCAAAAGAATCCAAAAGATCACAACTCCAAGGCTGTTTTCAGGGTTTCTGGATGTTTCTGTGGCCTTTTTGATAGAAGTCAGGCATATTAAACATATACCACCAGGAAATGGGTTTTGTAATGGATCTCTTCATTTGGGGTCCAGATTGTTAGGGCGAAGGATTGGGATGGCTGAAATCCCTCGATTTCTGGTAAAGTCGTGAACTGATGTGAATTGTTGACTATTATGGTCTACCATCATTACATTGGGTGCCCCTCTTGACCCTTGGTTTCCCAATTAAAAACATGAGATATTCTGTTTAGATGATAACTCAGCGACCATTCAAAAAAGTACAAAGACAAGCAAACCCCTTTTTGACCGTATCGAATTTTCTGTGGGTTGCTAAAACCCTCAAAGAACCATAAACAACAATAAACAAGGATATGTTTGATAAAATATGATAAAATCTATTCAAACATCCGGTTGGCTGTGGGTTCAAGCCTGGCACCCTTTTTGTTCACAGAAAAATATCTTGCAAACTGAAGTTCGTCCCCCCAGATATGAAAACAAAAAAATATGGTTCCGACGCATCCCCATCATCCCCATGTTGCCACCTGAAACATCCTAAAACCATTTACTAGCCGACTAGCCATAAACAGCCACTAAATAAATACCCATACCCTGTGGATCCTAAAATCCACTTCCTATCATATTTCCTCAGACGATACTTGGATCATCTTGGATCTATACAAGGCAAAGCCCCCCTGTAGCCCCCCTGTTGTAAGTTGGCCTGTAAACCCGATTAGCTAGAGATTATGGACTATGGCTCTATCCTCAACCCAAAAGGCTTTTCTTTGGTAAACTGATGCCTCACCTTGTAGGGATATGTAATATTATCACATGTATATATATATATATATGATTATATATGTATATATCATATACATCTCAAGTTGGTAAGTTGTATCATGCCATATGCCATCATATCTTCATCATATTTCATTAAACCCCCATTGTATTCCATTAAACCCATTCATTCCCATTATGTAAGTCCCCGTTAAATCCCAGTAAATTCTCATAAAATCACAACATGCGGTTACCATTTCCAGTGGGTTTTGATGATCAGACTCTGAGGTCTTCGTCAACAGCTCTGCAAAGCTGGAGTTGATTCGACGCCTCTGCAAGGCGGGCGTGAGACACTTGGCAGCCAGGTGGTGGTTCCGCCTGAAACCTGATGGCTTCACCAAGATCGGTGCCCTTCAGGGTGTTTGCGGCTATACCGTTACAGGATCCGACAAAGTTTTGACAAATGCGGCTAACTTTGACATAGACCCTGAACAGGGCCATTTTTTGGTGGAAAACCCTTGTTTGGCAAGGTCTATGTGAACTGGGTGGATGGTAACCGTTAAATCATTGTTATTTTTTCACATTTTTTTATTTTTTCAAAGGGTAATGCTGTTAAACAAAAAAGTGGTTCAAGGTGACTGTACCAAGGCTTAACCTACAGTAACCGTTAAACATGGGGAGTTTGGGGACAAATGGTGGTTAACATTGATTAACTTTTGAGTGACTTAAGCATCTTCTTGGAACATGCGGTGATTTAATTGGATATTCATGAGGATGATGCCATACTCAACATGCGTCAATCATGGCACTTATGTATACTTATGTCATTTGAACCGAATCCCAGGACTTGGGGCCTGAAGGGAGATGAGACAACCCCGAGCATGTTACTATTTCTCATTTCTTAGGCATTTGCGTTTTTTCTATGAATCGGTTTCCTTCCCGTCCTCCCAACATGCTGCAACCACCTAGACCCTGAAAACTAGCATGGAACCGCAGCAAAATTGTCCAAAATACTGTGTGTGTATTTATTATACTATATATGTGTGTCTGTGTGTGCGCGTGTGTGTGTATGTATATCAGGACAGGATATCTTGAACCAAAAGTTGGATTCCATGTTGTTAGGGGTCTGAATGATTCCTGGGTAGTGAATCCCCCACCTGATGTGGATCCGCTTCACCGTTTTTCCCTATATTTTTTTTTCATGCCGCGTTGTCAAAACCTGGGATCTTCCGCAGCGTCTTCCGTGGCTCAACTGTTCGGACTGAACGCACACCGTTCTGCAGCATGCTGGACCTGCTCACCATTTTCTCCGCCGCGGGGCTTCAGCAGGAGCTGGAAGCAGCCAAAGGAGAGAAGAGTTTGATGATGCGCGAGGCGCGCAGTCGAGGATTTGTGGTTCTGATCTTGGTCTCAGAGTCCTTGGGTTTTTTTAGTAGAAGTAGAAACAAGGAATCCAAGCAATATCAAGAATCATCATCGAATTTGGGAGTACCCATGTTTGACCCGTACTAATTTGACCCGACTTTGTTTGGTGGATGTTGTTTGATTTTGTGACGGCCATGTGTGAGGGTGATGCTCAAAGGTGTCAAGGCAAGACATGTGCCAATCCGGTGTGGTGGAGACAGACAGCATGAATTGGCTGATATTGTAAAATATTGGTACAAGGTGGTGCCCCTTAGTACTTATAAGTTCATTGAGAAATTCCATCAACCGATACAGCATATCTACAATATTCTACAATATTGATAGGCTAACGGAACCGGACGGAACCATGGGGCCGCACGGTGAAGGTATGATAATTATAGTTTCCATGCAACCAGGTTGAAAGTATCCATTGCTATACTTTGAAAGCCTGATATTACCCTGACAAAATATAGATCCGCAAACTCCAACTCCATTGGCAACCTTTTTTTGTGCTTGGCTGCCTGAAATCACATTTACCATGTGTTGTTGGATAAATCGATTTCTCCCCTGGTGAACTGAATCAAAATCATCATTTTTCTTACTGGCTCCAGGTTCCAAATGGACCCAATTCCCTACGAGGTTGTGCCCACCAGATAAAGTTGGTTTCGGAATTTCTAAACCCCATATGATTATATTTTATGTATAGACTATATATAGATATATCACCATAGACCTCCATAAATACCCTATAATAATTGTTCATTGCCGTCCGGTGTCATCAAACATGGCTGGCTGGAAAACAAAAACATGAATTTCTTCGATGATTTTTCCAAGAAACCCTCCCATCTAAGTGGATTTTCTTAGATTTTCCGTTTTCCTATGATTTTACCTTAACGACTTTCATGTATAGTGGACTTTCCTGGGGCTACCAGGACTTGGAGCCCACTTTCCTTGAGAGCGCGGCCGACTGCGTGTCTGCCGCGCTGCAAATGGTGGATGGTGCCATGGCACAAGGTGCGGACGCTCAGTGGAGCTCGTGGCTGAGATGTGGTATATATCCACCACTTTTTTCTAGGTAAATCATTTTGAAGTGAGCCATTTTCCATACCAAAAAATCGAATTACCAGAGGCTCACTGCTTTATTCACAGGGTCACGCTAGCTGTTTGGTAGAGATGACTCCGCCAGGTCGCTAGCCTCGAAATTCATGTTTTTTTCAATGCCTCACATGACCTGTGTCGATGGTCGAGCAAATAATGTCGTTTTTTTTGGGGGTTACTATGAACAAAATCCATGATATGAATTCAATGGATTGCACCTTGACACGTTGGTTTCAACATCAAGACGGCTGTCAAACAGATGCGAATACCTCTATTCACGTGGCATCGTAGGTTTCGGACCCATGCTCAAGATATCTAGCAGTAAAGTCACAATACAAGTTAAGCCCGGCAATTCAAGATCCTCATAAACAACTAATTGTTGATAAAGTAGATAATTTGTATTTATATATATACATAACACATACTTGGAAAAAAGTAGGGTCAGCAGTCAGTCAGCCGAACATTTTCATCACCATATCCCCCAGACCTGCTGAGGTGTGGATGCTATCCTTGGTGCTGAAACGGCCGAGACGCCAACGGCCGAGCCAAAGAAAGTGTGATGGCATAGTGGCGGTGACGTCGGCTCCCACAAGCGACTGTATGAACCCGGGTGTTTATCTCATCGTAACCAATTCATTGCTAGTAACTATTCTCACAAAGATGCACATTTTCCCTAGAGATGTTTGCAATTTTTGAGGCGGAACATAATTTCGATTGGTGGGTAGATAGTATGATTCATAGTCCTTGAGGCCCTCATAAGGGGATCTGTACATAGGTTAGCCGTTGACCAGGCTTTGGCCAGGTTGATATTGGATTGGCCTTTGTGTGCATCCCCGTATCGCGGGGAGAAATGCCAGTGGAACCAATGATATGGACTGTGATAATGATACTATATGATGTATAACACAATGATATTGTCACTGCGAATTATGTCATGGCGTGTCTGAAAATTGGGCATACCCCGGAACAGCAGCGGAAAAAAACGATTTGTAATGATACCGTGATTCATGGAAATTTGGTGCTACATTTCCGACAAACTCACTAAACCAGGGAAAGTTGAGGGGATATTTAGTACAGGGCTGCGGGAGTGTTGGCAGTTTTCATGAGGCAGCAAATGATAGAAACAAACATCAAATACTGATATAAAATAATACAGTAAATAATACAACATGAACGAAATGTTTTCATATATGATCATATATGCATGTGTGTGTATGTTGGATTTCAAGGCGCGCATGTAGATGAATAATATTACTACTGCAACCAGATGACTGCAAGATGTTACAAGTTATAAGTTATATCATGTGTTCATGTTTGCTTGATTTGTGCGTTTTTCCGATGTTCACATGTAAAATATAAGTATAGATCGACGTCGACTAGACAGCCCTCTAGTAATTTCAATCCGCAATTGAAAGCACCTATGTATAGATCCGTATCCCATGTGTTCCCACTGGCAGTCTGGATTTTCCAGCTACATGAAATTACCCGACCGGTACTAACCATTTACTATTAACTACAGTACCAATATAATGGTTGTATGTAATATTGGTGGTTTGAGATGGCCCCCCCACTCAAAATCCAATATTTTGCTTGTGGAGCCCGTCCCATGAGCCAGCTGGAGCAGCGGCCTCGACCTGAGAACGATCGTTGCACCACGGAGTAACAACCATAACCATACCACCCATGTCGATTTCTACCAGTGAGGCTTCAGTCAGGTGGGCATGAAAAGAAACGGTGTCAGGCCTGATTCAGACAGCTTTGGGCATCCGATCACAGTTCGTTTTAACATGTTGTTAATTATAGGTGTTGTCTAGCGAGTTGAACGGTGTTCTTGCATTGGAACGAAACGACCATTTTGGGTGTAGATACCCATGTTGCTTACACGCCTTATTCGTATGGATTGCCATGCCCTGGTTTTGAATGGTTGAGATGCCCAGCACGCTGCTCCATCATCTTCCGTGGGCGCTGGACGCAGTAGCATCAGCAAAGTTGAAGCGCAAAACCTTCGAGAAAGCATTGCTCTACCCAGAATATATGGAGGTTTCCTAAAATAGTGGTACCCCCAAATCATCCATTTTAATAGGATTTTCCATTATAAACCATCCATTTTTGGGTACCCCCATATTAGGAAACCCCTATATGGACATCAGAGAATCCGAGGGGATTCAACGACAGTATGCTTTGGCCTGCCTCGGGATCTGATGGCATGCGTCAGGTGTTGGGTCAAAATCAAGCACCTAAAGAATTGATGGTGATTCGCAGTATGTACTCGTTTTCATGCGTGCAAACGTTCACGGTGAATTCAAGTGTTTGGCCGGTATCCATACCCGACTTGGAATTAGCTTTCCTCCAACTTGTGTTGCTATGATCCTGATGAAGCCTTGATGATCAATCAGCCAGCGCAAGCGTTGAAAATCACATGACATCACATGACCTTTTCCCATCCTGATCAGCAATATGTAACTTGCAAACCCAAAAAGTTGTTCTAGCGCACAGCGCGATGCGTTTCACTCAAATGAGCAGTGTTCAGAACCCCTGTTGGTTGGTGACCACTTGTAGGGGATAATATAGGGGATTCATTCCCACCCACATTTGCCAGTCATCTATCCAATATTTTGGAAATTACCGCAATATATCACAATCCATGAGCTGGGAACGGAGATGTTGCAGCAAGGCTATGTGCCAAGGACGTCCTCGCTTTCCACGCTCAGCAGGTTTTGAGATGCCCAATATGCTAAGCCAGGAAATAGCCTATTTTTTGACATTACATGTAAGCAACTCCAGAAAAGTAGAAAAGCAAAATCCTACTGACATAGTGATGAATGGCAGTTTAGACTAGACTTTTTGGGGGTTACTACAATGAACTGGACTTTCTATTTTTTCAGTGGTTGCATGCATTACACGCAGTTGTTGTGACGTGTTGGATGGTTTCATCTCTATGCATCCCAGCCCCTTCTGCATCCAAGAACCATTCAGTACAATTTCAAACATAAAAACACCATTCAGAATTCAAAACCACTCTTTCAGCCGTTCGTTAAACTGTTTCAAAGCATCAGCATCAAACTCTCGAGATTGACGTGGCACATGGCACAGGGTCGCGCTGATCGTGAGCATGGCCATGGCGGCTGGGGACTTCAGATGTCTTTGACCAAAGGTGGGTGTTTCCCATAGTCCTTCAAGGTCGTGACCAATTTGTTAGCTGGGTTTATGACAATGTTGAGTGTAGTTTATGCTAGATAATCTTTGTATAGATGATGAGGTTTGTAAACCAACTCATAACATCTCATGACTGGGGCGAACCACCTTGTACTACAATTGCAAGAGCCTAGACTACCCCCGCAACACTACCCCCCTCAACAAAACAAGAAATGTAAAAAGGACAAGCATCTAGTTAGAAGGTAGTTCCAGCTGTTTCGAAAAAAACAACATGCCCTTTATTAAGGCATAAATGATGGTTAATTAATAGTTTTCAAAAAGAAAGTAAGGCCTAATGAAGGTTTATTGTTTTGGAGTCACGCACAGATCAGGGGGAACAATAAAAGACCATAAAGTGCCTTATTCCATGGCCATCCGGCACATCAAAGTTCATTGCCTCGTCAGGCAGTGGATGAAAGAGGAAAAGAACAAAGTGGCCCTATTATTTCTTTAAATTTCCTGGATGTTTTTGCAATTTAAATTGCGATTTTTTGTTTGATCAAACCTTTGCTTCTGGTTTTGTGATTCTTGGAAGTTGTGTTGATTCTGGACTCTAAACAGTTTCAAATTCGGGAACGAACTACAATTGATTTACTGATTAGTGGGGTTTGCGAACATGTTCCAGTTATATATTTGAAATTGTGTCATAGAGAGCCTCTGTTCGGGGCTTCATTTTTTTAAAGACAACATGGGAACAACATGGGAACAAACGTTACATGAGCCATAAATAAATATAAATAAGCCATACATAAGCCATACATAAACCACAGCCAAACATATGGGTAAATAGTTTAGTATGGGTCAATGGCTGAATAGTTTAGACCCTTGGGACCGCAGATTTATGTAAGGTACTTTTTTTGCATTGAAATTGAAACCATCTAAGTGCAAATTGGACCATAGAACAGTAAACAAGAGCTGACACAACCATTAGGGCCCCTCCCATGTTTATCATGGTTTAAGAAATCCCCACATTCATGAAGGTTCCCAGAGTGGGCGAAATTAATAAAACGGTTAAGCACCTGGTTTTAGGACCATGTTTTGACCCAATTGTAATTGGGAGTACCTGGGAGTAGCAAGATGTATTAATACCTCAGTGAAAAATGCTTAGCTACAGCAGGATGGAAGTAGGACTTTGATCGTTTTTGAACAATCAGTGGTCGCATTCCGAGATGATTGTGCACGTAGGAGGTGGCTATGATCACAGGCCACCAACCAGATTTTACAAGTTGTGGTTCTTCATCATTTATTCATGCATGTGTAATTATATACATTCATTTATAGAATATTATTGGCAGAATATTGGCATAATATCATAGGATATCATCAAATATCTATATATCTATCGATCGATCTATCTATCTATCTATCTTTCTATCTATCTATCTCTCTAGCTCATCTATCTATCTATCTATCTATCTATCTATCTATCTATCTATCTATCTATCTATCTATCTATCTAATCTATCTATCTATCTATCTATCTATCTATCTATCTATCTATCTATCTATCTATCTATCTATCTATCTATCTATCTATCTATCTATTTGTCTTTGGATCTATCTAACTATCTATCTATCGATCTATCTATCTATCAATCTATCTATCTATCCATCTATCCATCTATCCATCTATCCATCTATCCATCTATCCATCTATCCATCTATCCATCTATCCATCTATCCATCTATCCATCTATCCATCTATCCATCTATCCATGTATCCATCTATCCATCTATTCATCGATCCATCTATCCATCTATCCATCTATCCATCTATCCATCTATCCATCTATCCATCCATCCATCTATCCATCTATCCATCTATCCATCTATCCATCGATTCATCTATCCATCTTACCCATCTATCCATCTATCCATCCATCCATCTATCCATCTATCCATAAATCTATCTATCTTTCTATCTATCCATCTATTTCTCTATCCATCTATCCATCTATTTATCTATCCATCTATTTATCTATCCATCTATCCATCCATCCATCCATCCATCTATCCATCGATCCATCTATCCATCCATCCATCTATCCATTAATCTATCTATACCTATCTATATCTATCTATATCCTTCCACATCTAGCTAGATCTATATCTATGAACATCCATCTATACCTATCTAGTATATCTATACCTATCTACTATATCTATATCTATTTCTATATCTATATCTATCTATATCTATCTATCTATCTATCTATCGATCTATCGATCTATCCAAGACTGGCTATGTTTCCCTATAACGATTCTGTTGGTGGCTACACGGCCAAGATAAATCCAGGCAAGCACATGTGTATCACCCATGGCTGCGTGGAAACTGAAGGCATTGAAAGACATGCCTCATTTCAAGAGCAACAACATTTATACATTTGACATGAGGGATGATCTCAAGTGACGTGTTTCCTATTCGCACTTACCTCCACTTGGGTTGGTTCTGTTCTCGCGTGCGTGGGACATGTTTTGATTGTCTTTGGCTTGATGATGCATAAGGCTCTACAAATTACTTGTTGGTGGTGAACCCCTTGTGGTGGTCGGTAATGTGCCCTGTTGGCTGTGTGTGAGTTTTTTTTGAACTGTATCTTCTCGAGGTTTGGTCCCTAGCAGTGTGTAGTACACAGGTGTGCTCAAATAAGAGTAAATAAAAGTAGCGTGCATTGTGATGGCCCTTCTTGTGCATGCTGCATGCCCATGATTGCTGAAATGCACCCCCTGAAAACTGACATGGCACCTTACAAATGGGCACACCGATTTGGATGACGTTCCGCTTGGATTCTTCCAAGGCAATAAACTCCATAAGTTGTGATATGATGAGATTAATCTCTATGATTATGGTTATGTAACCACTATATGACCACTATACAACCACAATCAACTACTGATCAGTGGAACTGCACTCCCAAGCACGAAAGCCATGGTAGGCCAGATGCCCGAAGCGCCAGCGTCAAGGCGACTGAGTATCGTTCGGGGATTTCACCCATGCTGATGGGGATTGTCGATGATTTTCGGAGGTGTAGCCAAGAAAAATCACATGGATTTGATGGGGTTATGAAGGGATTTTCATTAAAAAAAAACTAAGTCGTAAATCTATTTAGTGATGGTTCTCTGTCAATAGTTGCTGTAGCAGATGTTTCAGTTTACGGTGATGTTGTGATATTGAACGTCGAAGACCCATACACAGATGGGATGGGCTCAAATGAACTTGTTGGTAAAGACCGAACATTGCGGAGCTATTGGTGGTCCATTATTCAGCCAGGAAAAACCAAATCTTTGTTTTCCCATGGTGGACAGATTCTTAGACAGATGAAGAGCAAACCAGGACACATCGTCACTCCTGATGTTTTTTTCCCGTAATATTATTACAATTAGGTACACCCACAAAACAGTTGTTGTTTCAATCCAGAAGGGTCTTTCACGGAACATCATGGAACATGCTGGAGGCAATGCTTGATGCGATGCTTGATGGTTGCCATGATGTGGTAGTGCATGTGTATGTTTGCGGGAAAAGTGCTGTATCAATCAAGTGATTCTGGACATATATGTATGTACTTACAACTTAACTGTATATAATTGCATACAAAAAATACATATATGCATAGATATGCGCCTAGATATGTACAAGTAATTGTATGTATGTGCATATCTGTGGATATATGAATCAACATGGGTCAGCATGGAAGGCCATGGAAGATCGGTGGGGGTTCACCGGGCGCTTGGCCAAGCCGTTGAGGCCCATAGAATGGAGGCCAAGTGGACAGAGGGAATGAATTTGATAAGCGCGGAAATTTATAGATATAGACAAATATAGATAGATAAAAATAAGTAAATATAGATAGACCGATAGATAGATAGATAGATAGATGGATGGATGGATAGATAGATGGATAGATAGATAGATAGATAGCTAAGGAACAAAAACCAAGTATGTATGTATATATATATATATATATTATGTAAATATGTAGTTATATGTAGATATCATGTGGATTATTTTTTTATATTTGTTTTGATATATACATGTCTAGTAGATGAAAATGCGTTTGCACCCAAAAACTGGATAGGGGTACAGACAATTGTGACATATACTTTATGTATATATATATATATACATATATATATATATTGTACAATATTCTTTATGTGCCTATAGTGACACGCGAAGATGCAGCAACCCACTATGACATGTCTCAGATTTTCGCCTCGCAATTTTCAATTTTCGCCATGGCGTCTCCCATGCGCAAGAGCCGGGCATGGCTGGCGCTGCTGGTAGGGTGCTGTAGCTTGGAGTCCTTCCACCTCTGGGATGGTCGTTGAGTCGTTGAGCTTTGGAAATGGCATGGAAGATGTTTTCTCATTACTTGAGGTGTTCTGTATCGATTCTATTTTAATCTATAGTAATTTTGACAATAGGTGTTCAGTTGTTCATGCTATTTTATTTGTGGATAATCCCTCGCACCTTCATCAATGGACTTTATTCATCCGAGGTTCACATTAGATGACGTTAGAAGATCTCATGAGATAATTGACATATTGACATGCCCTTGTATGCCATGCCACACTTTGTAGCCATGAAGGCACAAGTGGGAATCATACCACGGACTTGGGGGTTTCAGTTCCAGTCAATAAGTAGGCACAGCCATTGTGACAGCTGCTTTCATACGTATTAGTATAACATTTATAATATAACATATTTACATTATACAGTAATAAACATACACATATATGTATATATATTGCAATTTGCTTCATTTTGTGATGGTTATGTCCATGATTCTGGCCACATAAGTTAACCCAAACTGGCTATACGGATAGCATTTATTGCCATCCAGATGTCTTACCCATGTAGCAGATCTCAAGCCTCAAGTTGATATCCATGGTAGTCTCAATCAGCCCAACTGCAGCTGCCCAAGGCACAGTTCACAGCGGCTTGTTCGTGCTGCCGGCGGCTGCGCCCCCGCGCCCCGAGACGCGACCCGCACGGGGCGCAGCAACATATTCAGCGCTGACGGCCGGAACTTACCCAGGAGGGTCTATTCTGGGTAGTCCAATTCATCTCTTGGCTGAAGGCGGTATTGGTGGAGACATGGATTTGAACAGCAAGAAGATGTATTTCGGATGGGTTCGGATTCGGGGGATAAAGTGGCTGGGTAGGTGAACATATTTCTTTCTTCCTCTAGTTTTTTGGATAGCAACCCAGCCAGCTCTTTTTCTTTGCAGGACACCTTTCTTGGATCAGCAGCCCCATTGGGTATTGGTCAAGTCTATTAAATTATCCAGGTCTCTCCCAGAGGCTCATCGAAGAGCGCCGTCTCCAGGAGCTTTGTCGATGCGAAAGTCGCGGATAGCAGGGCGACCCAACCAGAAGCCAGCCACTGCCAGGGGAGTAGGAAGGACGCTGAAGATCATGTTGCTTGGCCAGAAAAACTTAGCATGGATTAGGGAAGTTACAACATTTAATCCCTTCCCCCAATTACTAAAACTCCCCCAATTAAAAAAAATAAGAGTGGATTGGCACTTTTGGATTTTTGGTTGCTGACAATTGCGTTGTTAATTGTGGTAATTGAGAATCAATAGGAGAACAAGATGGTGAAATAGTGGTTGATAACCCCCTGTTATCCCCTGTTAATAAAGATAGGATGAGAGCTGATGTTCTTTTTTAAAATTAGGGTCCCATCACAATGTCTATTTGTTCAATTAGGGTTTTTATTTGATTATATATTTTGGGAAAGCTTCAAAATCCAATTGAAGGGTTTTGACAAGGGTTTCATCAATTTTGAAATCATATGTTTTTTTAATTAGGGGTTTTATTTGATCATTAGGGGAAAGCTTGGAAATCCAAGTTTTGGCAATAGTTTAAAGGGGTTTTAAAATGTTTTAATTAATGAGGGATTTAATCAATGTTGAAATCAAAATTTTCGTTTATTTTTATTAAGGTTTTAGTTGTGACTATGCGGGGCACCCTAATACAAAAAATAACAACGAATCATGAAAATAGATCACCATGCTGACCATGCTTTCTATTTGGGAAGAGGGGGGGGTCTAGTATTAGGGGGAAGAAATGACAATCTACTTGGATGATCCTCGAGACCTTCCTCAGCGCCGTACAATTCGGGCCCTGTTCCAAACCAATTGGTGGGCTACGTATGCCGTACAATTCATGTGGATATTCAGTCTCACCACAGAGGATGAGTGCTGGTTCGGGAACCTTTACCGCAACAATGGCCTCAGATCAGACAGTTTTGTTTTGCCCATTCTCGAAATTTTGGAAGCCAGACAGAATAAGCCGATATCAACATATCATCATAATAGTAATATAGCAACATATGGAAACCCCTTTTCAAAATCCATGGCGCCTTGGCGCCTGTTTCTTTGGTTGAAGCGTTCTTGATTCTCAGGCTGGGAGTTCCCTCCTTTCTGGCTGTGTTTAGCTTCCTGATGGCTCCTTGGCCAGTCACAGGGCCGTTTGTCAAAGTGGGGGACCCCCAAACAATGGGATTTCCCTACTAGGTACCAACATAGACCAAAGAACGGTGGAATAAAAATGGTTCCTATGTTTTCGACATCACCGTTGTCTTAAACCGAAATTGTGCACGTCCAAAAGGTCCCAACATCTGTCATTCGTGGGATTTTTTTGTTGGGACACCTGGGAAAACATTATATATTTCAGGTTCAGCGAGTGAAGACATAGCGTCCACACACGCGCAGACTGACAGTGACCACTGGTGATGTTGTCGACTCAGAGGGAGTTGCCCGGGCTCGGTATCATCCACTAAGGTCTTGAGAGGCTACAAGACAATGGAAACCGATGGGGCTGCCTGGCTTTAGATTGTAGCTTTCTGTGACTGAATGAATGGGCGTTGGTATATGAGTATTGACTATTTTGACTTAATTTGAGATGACCGTCCAATCAGAGGATTTATATTCCGCTACTGAAAGATTGCAACTGAAAACCCTTGGTTTAAGTATATACATAATTTTCCTATATCATGTAATATCAAATCTATGTATATATATATATATATATGCGCAGTATGCGTTTCCCCCATATATATATATATATATGTCCCAATTGAGACTTGGTCCCATTGGTTGGATTTTTCCCGCCATGTTCCAAGCAGCCCATGTCTTGCTCAGGATGCCATGCAAGAGAAGTGGTCCAGCTTTGCCAAGAAGCCCGGACGGCGCAACCTGCCAATCCAAATCAGCCAGCGGTGACGTTGCACCCAGAAACCATGATGGATGTATGGGACGGAATCAGATATTTGGGACCATAGACCGGGGAGATCCGGGGAGTGTTTCATATAAATGGAAGATGGTAATCAAGTCTTTGTTGGACTGCGCCAAAAGCTTTGAAACACTTGCCATGCATGGGGAGATATCATGATATATCATGATATAGCGAGCCAACCAGCCCAAACACCAGCAACAAAAAAAACTGATTCTTGCATATTTTTTCTGGATGAATTGAGGTCACTGGAAATGATGCTTCGTAAGGGGAATCATCCCCGACTCGCCGAATGGTAACAGCTAGTTTCAGGTGACTGACTTGCTGTAGTAATTTTCTGTTACATTGCATGTTATAATAACCCATGTAGAAGTGTGGGTCATTGCGACCCAAAGATAGACCTTCCCCAAAATCACTGTTTCTATGGGTGGGATTGAAACCATCCCCAAATGCCCAAATGGTAGTTGTTCATGGCATTGGGTTTCCCACATTAAAAATCCGAATAATTAGGGGTAATCATTAAGACCCGTTGTCATTTAGCCATAGAATACCATTATGATATTGATTAAAAACCATTATAGTTTAATCATTGGGTTTAATTCATTATGAACCATCTCCCCAGAAAGTTTACTGTACCACATTTCTTGGTTTCCCACATTCACCCAGGCATGTTGGCGCTTATGGCGGGCGCATGTCGCGTGGGGCTCATCGCCCTGCGCGCCAAACTCATCCGCGACCCAGAGAAGAAGTCGGCCATGCACACCAAGGCCCTGAAAATCCTGGAAGCCTGGAGAAGCATGCAGAAATTCATAGGCTAACATGGGGAAAGCTATGTAAAACTGCCGAAATTCAAGGAACGCGTATGTGTAACAAACTTATCAAAACTGGGCATTTCACCTGGTAAAAAGAGTAAAAGGATCGTGCAGGATTTATGATCCAAGCTGCCCTGGGCATGAAATTCTTCAACAAAAATTGGGATTGTAACAGGAAGCAATGAGATTTACCATAATTTACCTAAGAAAAAAATGATTATGCAACCAAAATTGCATTCTATCAACCAAAACTTTGGGTTTAAACCAGCAGGAGTTAGCCGGAAAAGGCCGCTGACCGGAAGTGGCTGAAGTGGTAGATGATGTTGGGGGGTAGACCAACATAAACCAACTGGTGAAGGGTATGATCTGTCAACATGATACCCAGCTAAAACTATCGGATTGGCTCTTAGCATGTGAGACAAACCGGTGTAGATGTTTCTGAAGTCTTTTTACGTCAATTTTGTGACGTCACTTTCCGACCAAACTCCATGAATCAATGAAAGCTGGTTTCGACCTGGGAAAGCACCGGGCTTTTCTTTAGTGGATCGATGATTCTCGGTGGTTCATCCTGATTCCTGCCCTTCGGCAATCAAACATGGCTAGGGAAATCCCCAATGAAAATTGGATCCCCCATGGTGATGGACGGCAAAGAATTACTGGTTCCGGGCAGGCTGGCAAACGCGCTGTCACAGAGCTTGTGAGATTGGGACCCACCTATGCCACTGAGACAGAAGGACTTGTGCAGTGATTGGCCCTGTCTACTGCACTGATTGTTTGACCAATCTACCAATAAACACACATTTTGCTACTTTTTTCTCATTGATAAACCTTAAGAAAATGCAGTGTATTTTTGGGTTTGCCATATTATTGGGGTAAATATGTCCAATCAACACTCCAAGCTGCTACCAATTTTTGGGTAGTTGTAACCCAATGAATTTGTTCTATCTTAGTTTGGCCAATCATTGCGGGGGATATCTTGGGGAAATTTCAGGAAACGGCTAGCTATGGCCTTCTAGCCGGATTTTAGCCCACGAAGCAGGCATCCGCGGGTTACAGTGCCTTCATTTATTTTTTGGGGAAAGTGATTGGGAACATGCTAGAGGTAAGTAACAGCCCATCGTTTTTACATCCAATTATTATACTTCTGGGATCAGTGTCCAAAAAAAATTGCAAACATGTTCTCTGATTTCCCCCACTGAGAACTAATCGGGACGGGCACCGTGGTTCCGCCTGATAGACCGCACACATCTCAATCTCTTGTCCGACTCTAAGAACTGACCGTATGGTAATGGCATGTACAATGTGGTCCAGACCGAGTTTCAGCCAGGTCGGTATTCCGGTCGGTATTCCCTCGACTTGGCGGGTTCAAACAGGGTCTGCTGGGGGCCCTGAGGTAAAGTTGGGTCAGATTTTGTCCTGCAGAGAAGATCTGGTGCCGAAGGAGTACATCAATGAGCTGCCGCTGAGCGATGACACGTGGGTGAGTGAAGTTACCATGAGTTACGTTTGATTTTGTGGTTTTCGATAGCTTCAGTTGGTTATGGATGGCTATGGAAATTGTGGGTCATTTGCGGTTCCACATCGTTAGCCCAGGCCCCGCGGGGAAGGCGTCGCGATATTTTTCACCGCTGCAGGTGAAATCCCACGTCGCGATATGTATAACTTGGTGAACGTTTGGGTTTAGACGGGAGATAACATGAGATAACTATAGGTGATAGGGGTTCTCACATCATTTCAAATCCGTGCATCAGCAAAATCATGGGAATAGAATGGAACAACAGTGAGTACAGTGAGTACCAACAGAAATGATGTGGTTTGATCCAACCAACCGTAGACATACTGTAGAATGGGATAGAATCCCATTTGTACTCGTTACACTGCTAATTTGGCATAGCATGTATAGACATAGATGGGCCATTTACTTCGATAATTTACCGAACATAGAAATGGTGGATTTTCCAGTTCGCACACGGTCAAATTCCCAAAGGGTAACCGTGAGCCCAGGAAGCGACTGCAAGATGAAGTTCCTGCATTCAGCGGAGAACGTGCCAAGATTTCCGGCGGGAAAATTTACAGAGTAGCCAAGTCGGGAGAAAAAACATGGGGAAACAAACTGGATGGGTCAGGATTTAGTATGATTTAACCATCAAGCATGTGGTTTAACAAAGAAAATCTGGCGAAACCAACTGGATGGATAGTGTTTGGTACCAACTTTTTTTCCGCAATTATGGAATATCTACTACCCAGCTTGAAACATGTAGGATGTTCAAAACTGGCCCAGGTAGAAATACGAGTCTTTGGTTGGATATCTAAGACATGAACAATGCAGATCTTTTTTTTGCGAGATATTGACGCATGAAACTAGATGTTTAAGTGACACTCAGACAGCTATCTACAAAGAATATACAGGAATATAGATTAATATACAGTTACACACTAGATATGATCGTGCCATATGATTTCATACCCATATACCCGATTCATACCTAGTGTTTTGCACGTGCCAAAACTATGATCGTGGCCAGGTTTGATACCCGAAATCTGATCGGCCCAGGAAGATCATCGAGACGGAGCTGGGAAAACCTGCCAGCGCCTGGGCATACTTATATAGGACTATACAGGACATCATGTACAGATATATATATATATACATAGGATTATATAGGTTTGCACATGGTTACTATATGATATCTGATTACATCTGTACTGTGTATACATGTAACATCATGTAACATCATGCCATGCAACTATGTTATAATCTTGGTAAAACAGAGCCACAAACCATCCCCCATGGCACCATGACTCACCAGTTTTTTTAGGGGTTTCAACCATTTTCAAAACTTTTCAAATGGCTGGTAAACATATGTAAACATGGCATTGTTTTACCCACAGCCAGCTTCATTTGCACAAAACCCCGTAGCAGCCAGGCGAACTCTTCGCTGAGTTCGATGACAAGCCGCTGGCGGCGGCGTCGCTGGGGCAGGTGCATCGTGCCAAGACCAAGGATGGTGTGGAGATGGCCATCAAGATCCAACGGGACAACTTGAAGGAGAACCTTGTAACTAAGGGGGGGCGGCAACTAACAGGGTTGAATCATGTCATATTATATACTGCACTAAAAAAATCAGGTGGACTCAATATCGATTTTTTTTTTTTAATTTGCGAAAAGTTGGATTTAATGTGATTGAACTGGACTGAGTATCAGAAATGGCAGGGTTTAAGCATGTTTAAGCATCTCATCACATGGGATTTAATAGGATTTAGTATCAACAAATAGGATTTAAGGGGGTTGAAGCCTCGACACATGAATTGAACTGGACGTAGGATCCAAATTTTGCAGGATTGAAGCATTTTTTACCATCTATCATCTATCGATATGTGAGTTCAATGCACTTTATATATATCAAAGAATGGAGTTATCTAACGTACTGACACACAGTTAAAACATGGCGCTTTTTCAGGACGTTCAAGGTGAACACTTTTGGTGTTTCACACATATTGAAGGTCAACAACATGCTGGTTTGAGATCAGAAAACTCAAGTGCCATGGTGGATTGACCTCAAATCTTGCTTTTTGATGCTCTTTGCACGCGTGTTTGCAGATGTTTGCAACTTCAAAGGGCGATTGAACCACAACAAGGGTTTAGACCACCAGCCAGATTCAACTAGATGTCCTTCTCCTTCATCCTTCGTGCGATTTCTCCCCTTTCCCGCGGTGTAATTTGTTTCCTTTGTTCCCCTCGTCTGCTGAAAGATTTGCACTTGGGAATGCGGGCACTGGTTCTTCGAAACGCCCTTGGAACTTGCAATCTGGATATTCATTTCTTGTTCGAAACGTGTTTACACATGTGTATAGATGCAGAATGATGTGAAAGTGTTTCTTTTGTTCGGGATTCGATGTAGATATGGACTTGTGAGATGACTCACATTACTTCTCCAAGTTGAGTAACTTCCAAGCTCCCCTTTGCTTCCCCATCACCACTGAAGCCGATGCAGGAGATGTACGACTTGGACCTGGCACAGTTCGACAAGATCGCTGTTACCTTGGACAAGTTCAAGATCGGCGTCGAAGGGGCGTCGGGTGTTTGGGTGGATGCTGGGACGTTTTTTGTCAGTGGTTATCATGGGCAGATGGCGTTGCGTTTGGTTTCTTTTAAAGCTGTTTCTCTGCTTGGTGGTGTCAAGCATGTGGAAATATGTGGGATATGCATGAATATGCACCATAGATAGATGGAATATGTTACACCATAGGTATGGGATGATGAGCCAACCAATGACTTAACCGTATTTCAGCTTGCGGAAGAATCAGCCAGCTTCATTCGCCTCCAAATGACGACTGACCTGTGGACGATCCCACCGTTGCCAAGGACATGTTTGAAGATGCCAAGGTGATTTTGTATCGACTCTGGGCTGCCATAGCCTTCACCGTCTTCCACTGAGTGAATCATAGTGACGGTCCTGACCTCGAATCATAGTTAGATTGCGGGGAATTATCCCCAAATGGCCGCAGTTGTGTCAGGTATCTATTGAAATATATTGAAATTTACATATATATATATATATAAAGGAATCTCTATTGTTCAACATATATTGAAACATTTTTTTACCCAGATGAATTTCCTGGATCTGGATCTAAGTTCCGGGAAAAAATGTGGCTCCAGTTCAATCGCGCGCCGTACGTTCGCGCGCCAGGAGAGATCGACTACCGAGCCGAAGCGGAAAACACGCAGCGCTGGTACGACAACTTCAAGGACATCACATAGAGCGATGGAAAATGCTGAACAGCCTGGAGAGAATGGAAAGTGACAAAGTTAGTGATAGTGAAAGTTGATGTGAAAGTTGGAATAAAGGTGGCATATCCTGAATGTGTTTTTTTAAGGTTCTGGTTTTCATCGATTCTTCCGTTGTCTCAAATGATTTGGGATGAAGCCTTACTGGAGCCACAGATGACGGATTACCATATCATTGGCAGCCTGTGCCAGATTTCCGGATCGAGATTAGCGCAGCATGGTATACAAGGAATTTGCACTACTCAGTCAGTAGTCAGTAGTCATGGTGGCTAATACTCCAATGCTGATAGTCGATGCTAGCATTCCATACTATGTAGTAAGCGAAATAGTAAATAATTACTGTAGTAATTACGTAATCAACACCCCATCATTAAGTCACATTAGACCCCCATGTAATACTTCATAGTAAATCTTACGATTAGTTATTTATTAATATTTACTGTAATGTCATAATCATACATAGTCATCCCGCTCATAAATCCCTTTCCCCATGTCTATATTCGACACCCCCCGAAAGCAGACGAGTGACAAAGCCAGGGCCTGAAGTGGACAACGAGTCCCAAAGTGCCTGGAAATCAATTGGCTCAGATCCTGCCTTTTTTCACCGCCGCCGCCAGTCACTGGCTTGGTTCAAGGGAAAATCCACAGGAAACCATGGATTTTCCCATTGAAATATGGGGGTTTCCGGTAGATTTTCCCTTAAACCAATCCAATGCCTGAGTGCTGTCGGTTGATATTTGGGGAGCAATGGAGTTAGGAAAGAACATGCAGGAAAATCACTGTGGAGTGGGCCATGAAATTTACTGTAAGATGGATGATGTAAGCATATTCATATGATAGAAAAAAACGGACACTGAGAGACACCCCTAAAGTCTGATCATGTTAATTTTTAGTTGTGCATTCCCGGAAACTTTGGGTAGGGTCATAGTGGTCAAAATTGGTTGGTTGTGGAACGATCTTTGTCTCGGTTGGCCCTACCCTTTCAATAGAGCAAGTCCAAATTCGTTCTCATGATTTTCTGGTTCAGGTTTCATGATTTTCATTGTATTTCATCATGTGTTCACAAAACCATTCACAATGCCAAACTGGAAATGGTCAGCATAAAACCATCCCCAATTGCAAGTCAATTGGCCCATTGGTTTCAACAAAGCAATGTCAGCCCAAAATTCTGATGGCTCATGGTGGTTTCTGCAGTTGGTACCCTTTCAAGAAGTCGTGATGATTATTCCCATAGGCTTGATGTGCTGAGATGTGTGGGCATATTTACCCACCACATTACCCCATGGAAATCCAAAGACTATATATATATATATATCTCTTTGTAAAAGTCATGTAGCAGCACCATAGAGCATATGGGATTCCATTCGCTTACGATTACCTGAGAAAAAAAAACAAAAACATTTCCTACTGGAGGTGATCAATGAGTTCACCACCTCCAAAGTCCTAGCTCTGACCTTTGTGAGCGGCACCAAAATCTCTGATCTCAAGACCCTTGGCTGGTAATATGGGGTAATTATGGCCATGTAGTGGGTTGTAATGCAGCTACCCACCAGTCGCTGCAAATGCCATGGCCCATCTAAGTGCCCTCAAGATGGAAGTGATGTCGAACTATATAATTGTGGGATTCTGGGGTAGGCAAACCCATGCCATTGGATTAGTCCGTTGAAAAAAAAATCTACAAGGAGCCATGTTTTCCTACATGTCTTAACCCCGAACATTGAGGCTTCCACAAGAACATTTCCAAGCCTGGTATTTTTGTGAGTTTATTTGTGCAAGTCACCAAACACTGGTGATTACAGCAAACCATCAAGCGTATCCAGCAAGGGGTGCTTGAAAACTTTCCAGAAATCTCCCAGCAAACAAAGGGGCTTGTCAGCATTTGTCAGCTAGGGCCCCCACCAAAAAAAAAACACTGCCACGATCACGGTGGTTGGTGATTCGGGATTGCATGCAACCCATGCTCAAATTGTAAAGGGATTGGAATGGATTTGGTCACTACGATACTTCATAAAGTTGGATGCCCTTTTGATTCGTGGCAATCAATTCCAGAATTTTGCTGGCCATCATGCTGGTTGGAATTGTTCAAAGTGGACAGTCTTCAAGTTGCAAACGCTCCTCCCGATTTCGGCACTTCCCTTTATGCAGGAAACTGGAAGAGCAGAACTTCGATCGAACGTTGTTGGCGAAGAACTTGGCGCAAGCGTATTTGCTAGCATTTTGTAGCTCGATTTGAAGCAGCGCCTATTCTATATGGGCATCTATGGGCCATTTCCGTGATCTCCAACGGTTGCCTAGTAGGATGAGAAGGTCCCACCAGCATCCATGAGATTCAGAAGCTGGTTAAACCTTGGAGTGACAGATTTGTGAATCGTGGATTCATGCTTTAACAATCTTTAACATGCTTTAACGACATATGGGGGAACTTACATTAATGCCTGTTTGATATGCTTATTTCATCTTAATTCATGTTATTTCATCTTCTTGCATTACACACCCAGCATCCACTCGTCTATAGGGTGCTCATTTTATTGGCGTTTCTTAAAGCAAACAGCACGGCAAAGCAGTAGAAACCATGGTAGAACCCATAAGTTTCCCACCCGAGTCCAAAACTGACTAGCCAAGCACTGCAGCCAAGGTAAGTATGGCTTCTTCAACACGGATCCTCATCCGGGCAATTTGGCCGTGGACGATGGCTACCCCGGTGGCCGTTTGATCTTCTACGATTTCGGGCAGGCTGGGATACCACGAAGCCATACAAAGCCATGGCTGTGGAACAAAAGGGCTTTACTACTGGGGACCTGATAGTTTCAACTTCCAAGTGTTTTCTTCCTTCTATTTCAAATCTCCATGGTGAATGTGGTTGATTTTCATTGGGTGACATGGCTCTCAAGACGTTGTTCCTTGATTGTTGGTTAGGCGATGATACATATGGCAGTGCAAATCATAGACCACAAGTTTCAGGGCCTTCGCCTGGCTGTATTGGAATCCTTTGCACATTAATGTAGCAATGCACATGATAGATGAAGTGGTTAAGCACGGTTAAGCACATCAGAAATCACCAAAGACCAAGAAATGGAAACATTCCCAGACCCAGACACCCATATTTTTTTTTTTTTGTTTTTTTTACTGCGCGTCAGTGCATGGGTCACGGCGGCAGCCGGCTGGGGTTGGGGGTTTCGTCCCAGCGCGCGTCAGCAAGGAGGGCGGGGAGGGGGGGAGGGGGGCCGTCCATGGCTTCTTCTGCTTGGAGGGGTAACTCCAGGAGACTGGCCGCAAGGGCGCGTGCAGCTGCTACGGCGGCCAGGCTGGCCCACCGCGTTGTCCAAGCGCGTGTGGCGGACCAGCGTGACCGCTTCGGTGGACCACCGTCCGCCCACGAGTCCGAAGACGGCGAGACGGCACCGCGCCGCGTGTTGAAATTCCGGGTAGGTGTGGGTACGCTTGCGGCGCGCCGCTTCGAGCACTGTGGCCCCTGGGTCGGTTGCAGCCCGTCGGCGGGGGTGTCCATCGCGGCCTACGGGGCTCACCAGGGTTGCGTCTACGGCGATCTGGGCCCCGTGCCATAAAGGCAAGCCGTTGACAAGGACCTCGATGACCCGAGAGTCCTGCGGGGGGTTGGGGAGGTTCATCCGGTGCAACGGGACGTTTGTGTG
>BGPT01000243.1:236344-257554 GCA_003297045.1 Symbiodinium sp. clade C Y103
GGGGGAATCGAACGACCGTCACAGATTTGCCCAGTGGTACAGCACAGAACTCACATTAGGCCACAATTTCAGATTCCCCAAAAAGCGTCACTTTTTTGGAAAAAGCGAAATCTCGAAATCCCAAAATAGTTGCACTTTTTCGACGTGAATTTGGAAACGAAGGGAAAAATGAGCAAAAGAAGATCTGGGGAGTCTAAAANTCGACGTGAATTTGGAAACGAAGGGAAAAATGAGCAAAAGAAGATCTGGGGAGTCTAAAATGGCTTCTGCAGAATTCCCCAAAAAGTGGCGGAATTTGGTGATTTCGGACCCTGGCGATTTGCGCGCGGCAGCTCATGTGTACCCAAATCGTAATATTAGTAGTAGTAATTCAAAATTTAAATCCATATATTTCCTTTCTTAAAATATTATATAATTATATTATGCCCTTTATATAAATATATCAATTTTTTTATCGAATTCATTTTCATTCCTTATTCCAAATCTAAAATAATTTATAATAATCCAAAAATTAGACAATTAATTAAATACAGTTAAATTTCAATTATTTTCTAGAATTATGAATTAATTAATAAATATTTAAGATTAATTGTCAAATAATTAATAATATATATATTACTATTTTTTCATAATTTTTAATACAATTTAATATTTAATATATTTAATATATTAAAAATTTAAAATAATATAATATTTAAAAAATAATCAATATAAATATCTATTTGGATATATATTGTTTATATTAGAATATACACATATATATATATATATAATAAAATTATATGGATATATAAAATATATCTATTATATATATTATATTGATAATATTAATATATATATATATTAATTAAGCAATAAGTGCGATCGATGAATCCAAATAATTCTTATCAAATCTCAGCATAAAATATAGTCAATATTATTCTAGATTGTAGATGTCGATAGATTTGGGATATATATATATATATATACAATTATATACATATACATAGGATTGTATAGGTAATGACAATTTTTCTTTTGGGTCTGCTCAGTTTTAAAGAAATCTATCTGCAAGAATCAAATATATGTGAGATTCTTTCGGCTACGGCTACTTATGTACAAAGCAGTGCAAACCATTTTGGTGCACATATAACTTAATCAAACGCAGGAATGGTCGCAGGGATGCCAGTAAATGTTATCTTCCCGTCACCTGCAACACCAACAAGGCTGCAAGAGCCTCATGTGGTAGCGCAATGAACTACGCCAAAAGTGTTCAAATTCTACAACATCTGGGCTAGAATTGCAAGGTCAACGGATTTAAAGTATGGCTTTCCCGAACCGATGCCGTTTCCACCAATAGCTTTTCATGCATTTACTAGAGACTAAAAACCCTTCATCACTTGGCTTATATAATATACCATGGTGGCATTAATAAAACCTTTAGTTCTTGCACCCCATTGATCCCCATTGCACTTCTTCAACCATTGGCTTGTAACAGCTCCATGATGCCATGGCGGCCTCCGTCAAGTCGCGGGACTTTGCTGGGTCGTTCAGCTAGGTTTTGCTCGGAGCCATCGATCTTTTGGCCTCGAGAATGTGGTCATCCCAGCAGTGAAAACTCATGAATTTAATATGATTTAATGGGGAATTTAGTGGGGATTAATTGGGCTTGAGGTGCATTTAAATGTATTTAATGGGATATGGGGATACAATGGGATATAGAATCAGCCATGATATTGGGTTAGTCCAAAAGAGGGTGTTAGGTACAGCCCATAGTATGCGACCTTGTTTGTGAAAATATACTAAAATGATGATCGACCCATCAACTGTGGGGTGTCAATTTCAGCCAGTGCGACCCTCTGAGACGGACGCTGCAAAGAAGCATGTAGAAATCATCAAACTCAAAGTAGTCCGTGCCATCCTCAGCCATCGGCGACTCTTGGAGGCCTCATGACAGATATCAGCGATACAAAAAAGGACCTCATTGATGCTGCCGAAACTCATCCACGGGTTTTGCTTGCTGCACCATGCGGCGGCACCTCCGGCCACGTTCATATCCCAAAAAAATCAGAACATCGGTGGAATCAGGAAGTATCAGCATGCGCTATCCGTGATGATGATTCAGAAGCCGCAGGCACAGCACCTCTCCCAGTCGAAGTGGCAAACCTGACAATTTTGGGCGACTCTACTGGCATGCCCCTGGGTTCGGATGTGGTTGGATACCAAGGATTCAAGTCAAGCGCAATGTGATGAGTCCCCCTGCTGCTTGAAGGTCTTCCGCTGCCAACCTGCCTTTTCCCTCCTGTCCAGTTTTTGCAAATGTGGCGTTTGGATGGCGATCACATCGCATCACTTCAGGGATTGGATCCACCCTCTTTGTGCTAAAGTCAAACTTTTGGCGTGATGTGTTGCAGACGGTTCTGTCAACCCAATCAACCCCCCCAAAAAAAAGATACTGTACCATTCCAAGAGTTTATCACTGAAATGCGGCTGAAATAATTATGGTGAAATTGATCCATAGAGGATGATTGTTCTGCAGCTATGTGTCCTGGTCCAGTAGGTTAAAGGCCTGGCAACATGTCCCATCGGAGGATAGTTGGAGGAGGTTCGCTGTCAGTCAATCCGTTTGCGGAAATATCTGCAAGTCTCCAAAAATATCGAAACGAAATGGCTCAAAACTGCATCGAAATATATGGGAACATTCCAAACATTTTCCACATGAAGTGGTTGCCTTCGGTCCTTTGATGAATCTAAGTATTTGGGATCTCCTTGGGCATGTTGGGAGGGGAGCCGACTAAATGATGCAAAGTGACACTTACGGTGCAGGAGACGGTAGAACGGCACCTCGTGGCACAACCTCTCATCTATGAGACTATCAGGCCTGAGCAATTCGTGCCAACCAAAGGACCCCGAAATCACCTGCCTTGGACCTGAAACTCAAAGACAGCACAGTCCCCACCGCAGTCACTACAAAGGTGCACAAAGGTGGTGGACCATCGTTGCAGATGTGGTAATCTGGACGTGACTTGAGGTGGGGACATCATGCACGCCAAGAATTCCACAAAATGGAGCCTGGCTGCACCCATCGCAGTACCAGGACTGTCTGGAATCTGTTGCAGAATTAGAACGATCCCCAAATGAAGAGGCGCACTTGCCCTCGCGATGAGCACCTGAAACTGCGGAGATGTTTCGTGACATGTTGCTGCGTTGGAAAGAGATTCCTTCATGATAATGTATGACACTTTACCCTGTAGGTGACATGTAGTGAACCATTTCCTACAGTGGCAGTGACCTGGATGGTCAGCACTGCACGTTTGCACAGCATTGCACAGCATTGCACAGCTCCAGTCCCAAGCAGCTGACAGCAGCCATCAAAGATCTCCTGCAAGTCGCTTGGTGCAGCAATGCCGGCAGCTGCAAGGCCAGCCTCCAGGTCAGCTGCAGCTGGCAAAACACGAAATTTATTGAAATTTGATAGCTCTCAACCTGCAGTCGCCTGGAGCTCCTCACGGGAGATTTCGCCGCCGCCGTTCCGGTCCAGCGTGCGAAAATGGTGCCGCGCCGCCTCGGCGGGCCCTCCAGTTGGATCCATGGCGGGCTGTCGGTGGGTCACTGGGCTGCATAGCTCAAGTCTTTGACACACTAATTAAAAGTAGCTGTAGCTCAATCACACATTCATGTTGATGAACTTTCTCTGTCTAAGATGTGTCTAAAATGGCGAAATGACCCTAGGTGCCGAGCCAGCAATTCTGCTTCGTGCTCTGCCAGGTGGGCCATGAAAAGCTGAGCAACCTGCAAGCGATGGTTGATCATCCACTGGCGATTACTTACTTACGGCTTATGTGACAAAACTTAGCCTCAACATCGTCAACAAAATGGAGTAAACTCTGCCATACCTGACATAAACGGTAAAGGATCCCAGTAGAGTGACACAGGCCTTCTTCAGCCTTGGTGCTTTGGCAAAACGCCTGCCAAAGGGCCCAAAGGATATGTCACGGAAGAAACTGTCCACCTGTGAAGTTCCAGTGTTCTTGGCCTCAACTTTTCAATGATGGTTTCATCCAGCTGCGTCTCTGCTTCCACGGCGCCACCCAGATATTCGTGGCAGTGTTCTGGCGCGTCATAAATGACATCTGATATATCCAACCCCCATAGGGAGAAGGAGAAATCGCGGACATTCAAAGTCATCGATACTCATCACAGGTGTCCTAATTAATTTAAAGATCTCTAAAGGATGAAAACGATCAACAGCAATGAAGAATCAAATCAAACTAAAACTACATCTCGGAGTTGCGATCAAGGCGCTCAAAATGAAGGGATGGGACCTGGGTGCAAGCCACAGTCGCATAAATCTTCTCAGCAGCTACTCTGATGGGTTCAGGCTATTCCTCCACAGCCACAGTGCCAGTAGCCTAAGGCAGAAACAAAGCTTCCGAGGCGGAAATGCGTTCTGCTGGTTCATACTTCAACCTGAGGTGAGCAAATACGGCGTTCATCGCAGAGAGGTGCAGCCACCAGTGGTTCCCCAAGAAAAACCAAGTGCCCTGCATCATCCCCAAGAGATTCCGCGCCTACACATGTCAAATCACAAGTCAGTTGCATGTCAGCACGAAGATCCTTAAAGAGAAGCTGACAGCGCCTGTTCCGAGCAATCTCGTTTTTGCAACTGGGTGCACTTCTCTAGCTTCTTCTCCACATATGCCTGGATGAGGCTCAGGTGTTACCGAGAGCGAGTGTCGCAACCCAGGACACTTAATAGTAGTTGCATCCAGTCTTTTATCATTCAATGGATTCACGTGCTTTGGCCCTTCATTGGGCTGATTCTAGAGGAAATTTCGAATGTTTGCACTATAGCATACACATATGGATGATCTGGGCCAATAGTCCCCCCAAACCCAAAACTTGAGTAATATGGTTGGTCCCCAGCTAATCTCAATCATATAATATTGTGATAGTGACTGATAGGCATCATGACTATCAAAATGCCACCCTTTTCTATATTTGATGTGATTAACCAAAACGTCAAGATTCATCCAGGGTATTCCAAGCCCGTTGGGACGCAGCTTGTGTGCGACACATGCGTGTCCTTCTTGCCGAGCAAATGCTTCTTTCTGTCATCATCCTTTGGCAAGAGCATCAACCTCAGCATGCCACGTACCGCAGTTGCCGTGGTAGAAAAGCAGCTGCGTCTACGCCAAGGGGCCCAGTCAAGCACACGTAAAGAAGAACACCTGGCAACTGAAACTGGAAACGGTTCAAAAATTATATAGAAAATGGAAATGCAGCAGGTGAATGAAGTCTGCAGCATCTGAACTTTGGACAAGTCAAGGTTACAACGGGCAGAGGTTGGAAATATCCCTGGAAGCATGCAGGCAGCACCCAGGGACCACATGTCCACCGCCGGGCCTGGTGAGGCCCACATTGATATTTTGAGGATTTGGAGCCCGTGGTCGATTTGAAACAGTTCTGCATCTATGGATTACTATGGATGTCTTGTGAAGCGAACCTCTGAATAGTGATTCCTAGACCAAACAAAATGCTGACAGATTCCACATTCCTCACATCTTATGTCTTGGCCCTGACAGTCAACTGCTTCAACACAGAATTTAAGCTGCACACTGTACTTGCCGCTGATCATCATTTCCGGTGCCATGTAGTGGGACGTACCTGGCACATGTTGGAAGCCCAAAAGGCCTTCTGGCCTGGTGAGACTCACCACCTGACCACCATGGCTGGCTGGAAGTGCTCATTCTTTTGAAAATACCATGATATCTAATGTCAACCCAGGATGAATAAAAACCCAATTTACCATAATTTACTAATACAGGGGGTCCCATTTTAGTTCCGTATTGTCATATATTATCACATTTGGGCAGTAACCCCCTTAATGAATCAAATGAGGAGGGTAACCCGGATCAATAAGGGGGTGGCATTGTGTTTACTATTCCGGGGTTGGCATTGCAAATGGGGACGGGCGCTTCGAAGAATGGGGGATTTAGGCTGAAATCATGGCCACTTATGGAGAAAATTGTGTTTCTGAACCAGTGGATGCTGGGGATAACAATCCTTCAAGATGATTTCCATCAGCAGATTTATGTTTACCATGGGATACCTATGGATATGCCTCCTGTTTTCACACGACTCAAACCCACCTTACTTCACCGGGCTGTCCCCCCGGGCGCACCAACGATCTCAATGTACTGATCCTGGGGGAGGTATCCATAGAAACGTGTCGCCAGGCCAAAGTCGATGAGCTTCACCGTCCTTCGACCAGTTGATAGGTGGTTTATCCCTTCATTTAAGTTATTTGTCGGGCTTCAACCATGCAAGGCGGTGCAGGATATCTTCCATCCACAGTATATCCCCCCAAAAAAGGCACGATACAGTATATATATATATCTTATGAACTATGTCTCGGTACATTTTTAGAGAGAAAGAGAGACTTGTGGCTCTACCGACTGTTCTGAACCACAAACAGAGTTCCTGTGGCCGATATGGAGTCTCCGAGTTGCTACACCCAATGGTGGCAAACTTGCCAACTGTTCCCAAGATCTGCTCCTGTCATCACCAGTGATCATAAAGTTCTTGGCATTCAAATCTCGGTGGACCTTGGGACAAACATCAAAAATATTCAAAAATCAAATATGGCGGGTGGGTGCTTCAGTGAGCTGACCAGTGGCTGCTGAGGTGAGCGCAAATCCATGCGCATGACAACAAAGAACCGACTTCAAACACTGCCTGAACACAGGATCGCTTGGTGCATCATGATTCTAGTGGATGACTTTGTGGTACAAGTTGCAGGTGGCAAACGCCCAACGCTGCTACTAAGGTGATGCCGATGCAGAAACGAAATGAACAATGGATGGTGTGAGGCAGCACTGCCAAACCTATGTTGCCCTTTTGCTGACAATGCTGATCTAGCGGCTCGCTGCACTTTGGCCAGGTGAAATCAACACGAGTATGTCGCACTTGAGCTTTGGTGCACATCTTTTCGAAAATCTAGGCCACACAGGTTTTGCTATGGCCAGTTCCAGTGGCACAGCCTCGACAACCTAAGCTTCAGCAGGGCCAACGTGATCCAGCATCAACAACAAGATCAATTTGCCATGATATGCAATGATATTCCACAATCATCCACAATCAACATGATTCCACCGAGATGCAAGTATCAAAGCGCCTCCCATCTTTGGCTTTTGCCACTGCTCGGCCACACCTGCCGGTGTTCTATCACTCGACGGATGAGTGTGTTGCCTTGGCTCAAAGACTCATTAAGTAACACCTGAGTCGCACATCAGCATGTGATCTGGACTTCTGGTTCCACCACCAAATCTCCAGCAAGGACACCCAGCCAAAGTCAACCCATGATGAAGGGAAAAACCGGCTTATCAACGGCAGGACCATCTCGAAATTCTTCGCAACACATGAAATAATATATTTTAGTGTCATATCATAATACATCAAATACCTCCTCATCATCTTGGGGGTGTCTTGCCTGAGACTTTTGAGATACTTCATGATAATTCTCAACCAGGATTGATTCATCCAGGGTTCACATAACTTGCCCTTGGCCTCATTTTGCACAAGCCCGGCTTCACGGCTTCTTCGCTGACATCCTCGGCCTCACAGGATGAGATATGTCACTTCTCTGGATTCCAGGATGGTTTAGATATGTTTATTGTTCCATTAATTTTCCATAAATATGGTATAGATGGTATAGGTATAGATAATGATGGGTTTTCCATGGTTTTCCCTGTTTTTTTTTCAGGTGTCCAACTTTTCTATCCATCTGGGGGGTGCTATAATTACCTATATCATGGCCTCGCCACAGGTGGCGTCGTGGTGTCCGGAGCTGCAACCGCGGCAGCAGGTGTCATAGCTGCGGCCCGAAGGGTGTCGTCCAGGGTTCACGGGACGGCCGCAGCCGTGCCTGGTGGCGCTTTACAAAAAGACGTGGACCATTTCTTGGCTCGAAAAAAGGAGGGCGGAAGGTCAGTGATTTTGATTCGGATCCAATCGTTGGCACCCTGTTGAACATGGACAAAACAAGAAAAATTGCCTACAATATCTCAGAACGCATCTAGAAATATAAGATATCATTGTATCCCAATCTATATCCCATTCATATCTCATTAATATCCCATTACATCCCATTAGAGCACCAGTTATCCGATTAATATGTCATTAAATCAACATTAAACCACGATTAAAGCACCATAGTTGGATTGCCGACTCATCTCCATTTGACCAAAGGCACTTGCACTTGCCAGGCCCCAAGAGTGCGGGATCGATGTTGCCTAAGGGCCATCAACCATTGACAACTCCGGAAATCCTCTGGTTATGAAAAAGCTTTGCGAACTGGAAACATGTTCAATTGGCAAATCATCATAAATCAGCTCTAAATGGGACATGTTCTATAGCATTCTATAGCTATGTTTTTTTCCGCACGCTTTGCTATTTTGTAGCAATGTAATAATGGTAAGATGATCTTAAAACATTGTAAGTAACATTATTTAGTAGAATATAATGATGGTAAGATGATCTTGACCTAAAATCATCTAACCTGAAAATATGGTCTATGAATCGATTATCTATGAATGAAGTGTTCATAAGTGTTCAATGGTAAGATAATAATCAAAAATAATCGATGGATAAGCCGGCAATTTTCTGTTTCCAGCTGGTACATAGTACGAGAGGGATCCAAAGGGAAACAATCAAAACCCAACAGATCGGAAAGAAGACAGGCACGAGCAAGGCTCCCCCTTGGTCAATGAAACCGCGTGGTGGTACAAATCCGCTGCGCCTCCACTTACTATAATCATGTCATCATCCGTACAATTGAATAATGCTAGCAAAGAATTCTAGTTCTGTGCTAGGCTTGCCGCACAGAGTCACATACACTGGGTAATTGGAAGGATTCGCTGGATTCGCTGACATGCAGCGGGTGCAGTGTCATAGATGTCATAGTGATGATGCACAAACAGTCAACGTGTCTTGAAAAAGGACACAAGTAAAAGGACTGGAAAGGAAGCGAACGGCTTGAGGTAATGTTTATATACTTCTCTGGAACTTCTGCTGCGTTTCTCTGCTGTCGCTATTTTCATTTTGGAGAAACTCTAGATTGCTCAAATGCACCTCCGCTTTATCCTCTGGTAATCAAACATGGCAATGGAAAATCCATGAAAATCCATGAAAATCCCATATCTATGATCTATAGGTGATTTTCCCATTAAAACCTCCATTTAGAGGAGATTTCCCATCCAGCCCTGTTTGATTCCCAGCCAGGGTGTGGCATTTCCAGATCCAAACACCCGCACCAAGTGGCCACATGTCATGTCGTGGCCGAAGCCCATGACACATCCACGGCAGCAGGTGTCAAAAGCCTTGCCCCTCTTAGTGGTTCCCGGCGCCACTGGGCGGCCGCAGCCCTGCAGCAAACCATGGTGGACGAAGGTTCTTTTAGAAACTCATATGACTAGGACCTTACTTACAAGGTTATGATTTTCCAATCTGCCAGACATGAATCATCACAAAGCAAATCAGGAATTGGTCAACCATGATGACAATGATTCATGAATCACTAACAATGGTGGATTGATGTGGGTTTTCTACTGACCCCTCATGTTGTTTTACCAGGGGATCCACCTTCATGCTGTATGGCAGTCCTTCTTGCAGTATCCAGGCTGAACACCGGGTGCATCTGGAATCCCCTTCTCCATCAGTGCCTTAGCAGAGCCATAACTCCGTGATACTGAAAATGGAACTCTTTCACAAACAGTGTTGTGTTCATACTTGGGGTGCAATTCCAGCGAACTAAGTGGATAAGGTCTCACAATTACTGAAAATTATACACAGTAGTCACCATGCCTTACGGCATCCTGAGGCATGCAGCTCCTGACATCCTGAGGCCTGAGGCATCCACGGCAAGCCGCTCCTCCCATGCGCCCGCACCAAGCTTGGCCCGCTCTTCTTTCTGCATGCGTTCCCGTTCCTTCCACGCCAAGAAACTGGGTAGCGATTGTCACTTGGAATCTTTGGATTGGTGTAATTAAGGGAAAACCTACGGGAAATCATCCCGATCTGGGATTGGGTCATATCATCTGCTCATTGTTGGAACTTGAATGAACATGAGCTGCGTCAACAAACAGAAATGTGGGGCACCTTGTGCTGATTACATCTCCTCTGTCCGCTGTTCTTTATGCGTACGGTTCCGTATGATATTATCTATAAATTGCGTGCATGCAGATTCAAGATGCCTTGAGTAGTATAGATATTAAATACTGCACAATAGTTTTTTCCTGGCATGTCCACGCTTGCGTTTTTCAATGTGCCTCTTGTGGGCCATTGAGCCACACCTCCATGTTCCACACTGTGGTGGACATGCTCATTGTCCCAAATTCAATGGACCAATGTTCTCACATTAAAAAGTCTCTCCACCAGCAAGAGGGACACACCGGTCAGAGAGAAAGAAGACATTGAAGCTGTTGCCTTCGAAACTGAAAGGAGCCCTGCCACGGCATCCCGGACCATCCACAAGCGAAGCTGATTCCGCAAAGCATGGCAGAAAATGTGCTACTCTTTCCATATCAGCTATCGCTCGGCCTTGTCATGCAATCCAAGCTCACAAGAACAAAGCCTTTGTGGCTCCAGTCACACCACCACGGCACATTGGGCACTGACGAAATTGGCGAGATCCCTGGCACTGCTGGCACACCACGTGTCCACATGGTGTGAGGGCCACGATGGGTCGATTTTCAAAGCAAACTGGACAGGTGCTGCTGGTGCCCTGTGGTCCTTTTTCTGTTTTTTCGGGTTCCGGAGTCCACCAAACTCTGATCTCAAAGCCGTTGTAGTAGCAGCGATCCTCCATCTCCCAAGACTCAAAGCCCATTTCATCCAGTTTTCGCTTCACACCCCGAATTTGATCATCAAAACACTTTGGTCTTGCAAAGCGAACCGAACAGGAGGTACCCCCCTGAGCAGCATTGGCTCTACATTCTTTCATTAACTTCTCAGTGGTCTCTGCGACAAACTTCTCGTGGGCGACCTTCGTGGTCCTTCCCAGCTCTTCTGCGAAGGACATTGGACCAGCGACCCGGCAAGGCGAGGCGCTTCTGGACGTTGGCCACGGCTTGAGCGAAATATGCGCACACTCTGCATACATAAAATTGCAAAACTGATAGAATCATGATAGACATTTTATGTCCTTGCGCACGGTACCTGTGTATTATGTGCATACCTTTGCTTTCTTCAGAGCGTGCTGCCGCGGGCCTTGTCCACCCACGACAGCTTCCAGTTGAACTTCTTCGCCACGGCTTCGAGGCGACTTTGATCCGCGCGGGAGTCGCGGTGGCGCTGGTGCGCCACGAGGCGTTCCACGTGTTTGGCGAAGCAGATCTCCCCATGGATTTGGGTCTCCTGGTGGCTGGTGGCCACATCCGCATCTGGGAAAAAAGATGGAAAAATGGTTGGCTAACCATGAAACATCGTATTTCAAGATGATTTACCTTGATCTTAACCATCATTTGGGGTTCATATGTAGCAGCTTAGCAGATTTCACCAGCAATAAAAAGGAATTTCCAACTGGCAAGTTCTAGGCTTCGTCCACGTTGCCAGTTGGCAGCTCAGAGACACCCAAGTCTGGAAGTTGGCGCCTTGTACTTCATCTTTCCAACACTCTCTGAATTGCCCAGCAGGGCCGCATCGGAGGATTTCGCAACCTGAATCCTGAGTGAGCAAAAACACAACAAACTGCCAACTGCAATCTTGACTTGAGAATATTTGAACATCATGGGTCAAAACCCGCTGAAGCAAACAGCCTTGACTGCTTTGAAACACTCCAAGGCGTTCACGTCTCCTTGAGTTCTGCATCGCTGTATTCCGCAAGCCTCGAAAAGGGAGCCACCAGCAATCCATGTTTTGGACGGGGCCACCACCCTAGCAACCCGGGTGGATCCATGTCCTAAGCTTCGCGCACATGACCATAGAAGTCCAAGACAGCCAATCCTCAGAGTGTCCAGCAAACTTGACGCAGCGGCTTGTGATAAGAGAACTCAAACTTTCAGATGTATCTAGATACATACGTGATCACACATGTGATATAATTGTGTATGTATGTATGTATGTATGTATGTATGTATGTATGTATGTATGTATGTGATTATGTATATATATAATATATATATAATATATATAATATATATATTATATATATTATATATTATATATATATGTATATATATGTATTATATATGTAAACAATATAATATATATAAAGTATATATAATATATTGGCTGGATCCTATTGGCTGTAACAGTCAGCACAAAACAGACCACAAAAAGTAGCACGGAGGGGGACATCAAATTTGACACTTGCCCAGCCCANGCACGAACTGGAGCACAAAAAGTGTCACGGAGGGAGCAACAAAAAAGCACGAGCTGGAGCACAAAAAGTGTCACGGAGGGAGCGACAAAAAAGCACGAACTGGAGCACAAAAAGTGTCACGGAGGGAGCGGCAAAAAAGCACGAACTGGAGCNCTGGAGCACAAAAAGTGTCACGGAGGGAGCGACAAAAAAGCACGAACTGGAGCACAAAAAGTGTCACGGAGGGAGCGGCAAAAAAGCACGAACTGGAGCACAAAAAGTGTCACGGAGGGAGCGACAAAAAGCACGAATTGGAGCACAAAAAGTGTCACGGAGGGAGCGGCAAAAAAGCACGAACTGGAGCACAAAAAGTGTTACAAGAGGAAATCCAATGCTGATCAGGATGGTATCATAAATAAGGCAGGACATGGCAGGCACAGCAAAGACAAATGACATATATCAAATGACAACTGCAAATGGCACAAAGACCACAAAGCTCGGTTGAACCCAAATGACAACAGGAGTGGCCAGGAATGTACCTAAAAAAACCCCAAAATGTGTTGAAAAAATGGAATTGCCCTTGGTGACACTTTTTGGGGATACTTATGTAGGAAATGGTTTTTTTACCTGTTATAGATATTAGGATNTGAAGGTAAAGCAGCCGCCGTTGAAATGTCGCTGGAGCACATGGATTTTCAAGCCAAGAAAAGGCACCAGTAGCAGAATCAAAAGGCTGTCGTTCCATCAACCCTGCAGCTCAGGGTGGGTGTGGTTCTGGGAGACAAGAGCTGCCACCACAGTCAGTTGGCAAAACATGTGGACATGTTTGGTCACCACGTTCTGCTGGCTGCACCGCAGAAGGCTCCCATTTTGCTGCCTGGCTATCGAAGCTGTGTGTGGGATGGTGAAGGTGAAGGTAAAGCAGCCGCCGTTGAAATGTCGCTGGAGCACATGGATTTTCAAGCCAAGAAAAGGCACCAGTAGCAGAATCAAAAGGCTGTCGTTCCATCCAACTTTATAGCAGGCCCAAAGCTGAAGGCTTGCGCACAAGCTATGCACTAGCTCTATGACTCTGGAATGCAAGAGGGTTTGCGGAAAGAAAGAGCTTGTATCAGGAAGGGGGCCAACACTGCAGCATGCGCCACACAGCGCCTAGACTCTTCGGAAAGCTCGCTCACAACTGTAGAAGCTACAACTTCTTGCAGATAGTTCTCAAGGGTTTGCAAATGCTTGATCCTCATTCGCCAGAGCAGTGTCGGAAGGCTGACACCTGTTTGGAAGGCATGGACACATCCACCACCTCGTACTCCGCCAGGAGTTAAGCCACTGCTCTTGTCGATTTTGAGAGCTGAGAGCACTGCATCCCAACGCCGCCTGAAAGCAGCAGGAGAGCACTCAAGCAAACGCTCATTTCCAGGAAGCAGTCCAAAAACCGCATCAAGCAACGCAACATACTCCTTGTCATGCACTGAAAGATGTTGGGTTCTTCCTCCGCCACGCATCCGTGTCTTTGGCTTCAGTATTCTGAGGTACGCTACGCAGTTCTCTTCATTCAGCATGTCTCGAGGCAAAACTAAGTCCTTTCGCTCTGCAGCTAGGGGTTCGCCAGGACGAGCAATGCCTAAAAATCCCAACGTAAGCACACCTGCAAACCTGTTCCACTTCCAGCCTAAAGAAATCGCAACCATGGCCTTGAAAATGGTGAATGGCAAAGGAGTTCTGTGGACAGTCGGCTCCATCAGTTCCCATTTCGAAAACATTGACCAACAAAGCCCCATATGAGGTTTAGCAGTTGCAAAGTTCTGTTGTAGAAAGACCAGAAGATGCCTGAAGACAAAGAGGGACTTACCAGAGGAATACAAGTAGTTGCCATACTCTCTTGCCAGATAGACCAGAAGTGGAGGCTGCGCCATGCTGAGCTAACGGCCCCGCGGCTAAGAGATTTACGCATCCACTCTAAAAATGACCCCCAAACTTTATCCTGAATTTCAAGGGTGCGAGGTTCCACCAAAGGTACATCCGCTAAAACACCAGATCTTAAACCACCACGAGGTCTCCTTGGCCCAGGGTTTGAAGCTTCGCCAATTCGCTGATGACCTGTCTTCGCGCACCCTGCAGGATCAAAACTCCTATCTTCCTCAGTCAGAAGGCTCTTCATCGCCAGAGCTCTTGCAACGGCCCTTGCAACTCCTACAGGGTAAGCTTGAGCAACTCGCGTCCATGACATCTTGTACTGCTTTGACCTACCTTTGAGTAGTTGATGCTCAGCGCAGCCATTGCAAAAAGTCTTCAAACCGCCTAAAATGGTGTTGCTGAAGAATTTGGTTCTCTTCCGCCACTTGGTTCCAAAACGACAGTAGTCTACAATCCACGCTCTAAGTTCTGGCCATCTCGCAACCAAACTTTTCCATTCAGGCAGCCTAAACATCCAAGAAGCAGTGGGGTTTTCAATCCAGACAGCAAGTCCTTCATGTAGACCAGCTTCAAGCAGTTTGAAAAACCAAAGAGCCATGCTAATTCCAGTCGCAACTTTAGCTTGCATCTTCGGCCCCAGTTCATGCTTTCCATAGGGTTCCTCTGCACTTCGCACTGGAGGACGCACCGCCATAGAAAAACTGCTGCAAACTGGTCCGCCTCCCAAACCGATGAAACATCCTAGGCGCAAAAGCTGAAAAAGCAAACTCCTCAGCTGCGGGTCATCCAAGTCTTCAGCAGGGCTGTGTTCCAAGTCAAAACACAAACTCCATGTGCAGTACTTTTTCGCCAGCTCTTTGGCAACACCTCGTTCACCTGAAAAAAGGTCAAGGAAACCAGCTCTTTTGGGTGGCCAACTGATGCCACTACTACGCTCCACTTGACTCGCAGAAAAAGCTCTAAGCGCCTCTCTCGCTTCGGCACTCAACAGGGGAGGAAGTTTTCTAACAGCACCATCTCTCAGTGCACTATCTCGCTTTGATCGCAAGCGGTTCCTTTCAGCGGATCTCTGAGTAACCTCAGGGGGAGGCTCATCCTTGCAAGGCATTTGAGGAACCTCGCATTTTGGTCGACAGTCAGTCGACGGCCTGCAGCCCACCGATGGAGAACCCCGACCGAAACTCGCGGTCTCCCGAGGGAGCCGCGCTGGCGTTGAAGAACTCGGCAAAGGTTCATCCACCTGTACTGCGGCCTCAATTGAAGTCAAGGCCTTCCCCTCTGAGGACTCATCCGCATCGCTGCTGTTGTTGACATGTTCTTCCAAAAGGAAGCCAGGCAAAACGCCAGGCAAAGAAGTATCTCCACAAAGCTCGGAGAAATCAGGGAGCTCAGAAAGGCTCTCAGCATCCAATCCATGTTCATGCAGCCAAACATCAAACTCCTGATAGTCCCCGGCTGCAAGTGACTTCCACCAGCTAGGAAGTTCTCTGCGGGCTCTTTCAATGGCCCTACCGCGAATGGGATCATCCGCCCTATTGCTGGACGTGTGATAATACATCAGGTCAAGGTAGGAATCCAATGCCAACATCCATGGAAGAGACCGGCATAACTCTTCGTTGATGGCAGGACTGCTGGATCTGCCCTTTATCAAAGCACCCAACGCTACCTGTGAATCTGCTCCACAAAGTATCCTCCCACCAGGATTCCGACAACTGAGAATCTTTTCAGTTCGCAGCACTGACCTGACTTCGCCAATATTAATGTGGCGATTCCCACTCTTGGCCTTTGAAAACAACAGCTGGTAGTTCAAACCCTCTGCAAGCCAAGTCCACAAAGCATTGCTTCTGAAGCACTGATTCTCATCCGGCAGTTCCTCCTCCTCAGGCAGCATGCCATGATTCTTCAAAAGAGCTTGGCTGGGCGTCAGGAGCCTCACCCATACAGACTTCCGCAAACAGTGCCGAGTGAGCTCTTTTCCTATCGCCCGAGGGATCTTGCTAAAGACTCCAGCCTCGCCCCAATTCGAAGCATCCGCCGCAGCAACAACTTCAGGCGGTCGAGCACGCAAGTTGGTAGCAGCCATGGGCATGAGGATGGCTATCAGCAGCAGGTCGCTCTTGCAGCGCCCTGAATGAGGAAAAATCTCCTCCATGTTTCTGTCTCTGTAGGACTCAAAACACGAGTCCAAAAGGGCGAGGAGCCTTCGACGGAACAGAAACAATGAAATGATGGAGCCCACCAGAACTTGCATCAGGTTTCCGCAACAGTGTCCAATCCGGACCAGCCTCAGAATGATTCCAGCCAGGGGCACTGCTCTCTTAAGTGAGCCCCGTACCATACCATTTTCTCCATCCATGTCAGCTCCCCAGAAACTGCTGTAAAGCTCATCCCTGAAACCTTTGTTGACATTGGGAATCAACTTCACCTCCTGATAAACCTCTTGCATCCTCTCAGCTCGCTTCGCTCCTTCACTGGCTCCCTTTCGAAACTCATCACGCGGAACTTTGCTCATAGCTATGAAGTCATCTATCACCAAGCCCACCATAGTACGGCATCGAGGCACCGGCTTGTACATCGTGGTAAGATTGTCAGAGTTGACAATACCATGCTGCAGCGCTAAACCAAGGTGACAGCTCTGAGCAAGCTCGACGGCTTGTGAATCTCCCATTGCCAAAGTAGACAGAGATCCATAGCAGCTTCTCATCTGCAAATGCTCCTCCTTGAGCGCCTTCAAACCGATGAGCTCCTTGGGGTGAAGTTCACCAACGAGCACGTTCCTACGACTGCGACTCTGCGTAGCCTTGAAGACATAATAGAAGTCCTTCAAATCGTTACCTGAACATGTCAAAACTTCACTGTCTTCCCGCAGGATCTTGCAAAGGCTCTGAGCTGATGCTAGGCTCTTCACCCAACGTTGAGGAGGACTTTCAAGTAAATTTGCCCCACGAGAGTCCAGAATCAGTCTGTCCCGCTGCAAATCTTTGGGGACAGCAAAAAGCCCGCTTCCAAAGCGTGGGCAAACTTCATCAGGACTATGGATCCGCAACCGGTCTGAAGCATCCAACAAAGTGTAGAGCTTTATCTTCTCGCTTCTGCTGCAGTGGACTCGTAACTTGGGAGGTCGCTGATCGCATTGTTCGATCGGCATTCTGCAGGTGAGCGGGTCATTGAAGATCTCCCGGCTGATGGGATCTAAATAAGGCGTGGGGTCAAATTCAGGCTTACCAGGAAAACTGAGTCTGCTCGCATCGACTTGCTTAAACGTACAAAAACTTGCACTTGTCATGAACTTGCCTGTGGATGGTCGCTTTGGGACAGGCTTTCCAGGCTTGTCAACTTGCTGTGGAGATGGAAGGTAGCCAGCCCCAGGCTTTGCTAAGGCAATGGCGTGCTCATGAAGCTCGGACAACATTGTCTTAAGGCTTTCAATCTTGCCAGACGTCCGGCCCATCACTTCAGGAGTCACCAGTGAAACATCAATCCAAGCTCGCAGAAACTTCTCGATCCTTCTGACCGCCTCCCACTGCTTTCTTGTCAGTGTCCTCCGCCCCCCAAATGCATCTCCAACATGCTTGGATCTATTCAGGTAAAGGTAATTGAGAGAAATGACAATTGAGACGGTTCCCTTCTTCAAACAGCTCTTGTTGTCAAAACGGTCATAGCCCTTCTCAAGCACCTCCGGATATGGCAAAAGGAAGAGGAAAAATTTCTGCTGAGCTCGTCGTCTCCTCAGCTGAAGACGCAAACTGCCAGGCAAGCAAACTACGAGAAAAAGCTCCAAGTCGGCACCGGCTCTTCAACAAATGCCGCAAAAGACCTTGCAAAACTCCACGTCCACTGAAACTTGAGGCATTGCTTCCAGGGATGTGAATTTCTTCGGGCTGATATTGCTTGTCACCCCCACCTGACTCAGCCACTTCAGGTGGGTTCATAGTTCCTGCTAAGCCTGAGCGTTTTCCCCAGTCTCCTGGGAGGAACTGTCTTGGCCTTTTCGGCCCTTGTCTCCTTTCTCTTTGGCTTTCGCCTTGGCTTTGGCTTTCGGCTGGCTGTTGCTGCTCTCTGACATCTCTTTCTGCACTCCCTTTCCACTGCCTAACTTCTGCTTCGCGTCCACAAAGGAATCGACCTCCTTCAAGTGCCCCAGAAACGTCTCTGCCCATCGAGGATCGTAAAGAACACTGTGCTGGAGCTCGAGCGGACTTGGAGCTTGATGAGAGGCAAAGTTCTGGTAAGGAGGAGGAGCCTCCAAGAGAGCAACATTCGACATCACCCATGAGCCACCGTCGATGCTCGCCTGATCTGCTGCTGCAACCAGGAGGGCGCATCTCGCCCGGGCTTCGTCGTAGCGCTGGCTGATGAGGCTGTCCCAAATTCCAGCTACTTGCCACGTCCATCTGACATGATTGTGGTAGTTCTGAATTCTGGAGCGAGCTGCAAGCCATCCTCTGACTGTGGTTCCAGCTGCCATCGGCTCTCCAGGTTGAATTGGCCTGGATAGAAAGTCGCTCTGCAAATGGGCTTCCATCGCCTTGTACAGATACTTCGGATCTTCCACCAAGCACTTCTGCAGAGCACGCATGGCGGCAGCATTCTTCCTGCTGCCCGTGACTGAGCTGCCTTCTCCGCCACCTGCTCCACCACTGCCGCCGTCCAACAAGTTTTCGATCTTGTTCTTGTCCTTCGGGCCTGCAAGCTTCGATGCTATGGCTGTCAGTTTGACAATAGCACGCTCCATGGTCTTTTGCGAGCCCTCGGCCACTTCTTGCTCTCCAGACTCTCCTAAACCCGCCGCAGCTCCGTCGCCATCTCCTTCGTCCTCCTCGTCTTCGCTCTCGCTGAGAGGCCCTTGCTTCGCTCGCACTGGAGGCTTTCGATTTGGAAGTTCTTCCATCCTTCTGGGCTTGCTGCGAAGAATGGATCCCATTTCTTGAAGATGAGCAAGTGGGATCCCAGCTGCTAAGGCAGATTGAACCACCTCCGGCTCCAATCCGGCGATCTCTTCGCCCTTGCGGGTTGTCTGCATCGCTGAGCTCTTTGCTGTTTTCGATGCAGGAGGTGGAGGAAGAGGCCTGGCAAGACTTTTGGGCGCTGAGCCCAAATTGGCTCCTAACAACTGTTGCAAACTGCGTTGCACATCCTCCATCGCCATCTCCAGTTTCTGAAAGCGTTCTTCTGGAACTCCTTTGTTTGGGACTGGGCATTCTGGAACTGAAGTGGGAACCCCCTCGTCAGCCGTGCTGTAAGCAAAATGAGCTTGAGCAACTTCAACCAAAGCTGGGCCGTAGGGATACAACGGGTCTTCGCCCTCTGGACTGAAATGGTACTGGATCTCCTCTTCAGAGGCGTAGTCCACTCCACGTCGTCCTCCAATCCAGGATGAAGTAAACCGAACCAAACTTTGATGTCAATTGCCTCGAAATCCAAAACTTCTCGCTTTTCAGGGCTGCAAGCTGCAACTGAACAAAGGAGAGGTTTTGACAAGCCACGCTGAGGAAGGAGCCGCTTTGCAACACTTCTATTCCAAACAGCCTCCGGCAAGGCTACAAGGAGCCGGCCGTCAATATCAGCCACTGCCACTACCGCCGCCACAAAGCCAGTATCTGGAAGAGCCAAACGCCCCACTCTGTAAACCAACTCGGCAGTTCCGTCCGCCTGTGCCACAACAAAATCGCGCGGACCCAACTCCGCTGCCTCTGGCCCTTGAGAGTCACTGTGAGGTCCCGAGCCAGATAGGGCCTTACCGTCCATCTGAGGGTCACTCATTGAGCCTCGCTAGGCCACTGAAGGCCTGCGGCTGACACTGCAAGGGATGCCTCACGGTAAGAGGGTACTCCAATGAAAACTGAATCACCACAACTTCCGTCTCTTTTGCAAATCCTCTTCACCTCACTGAACGTCTTGAGCAGCAAAGGTGGATTGTAAACTCTGCGATCAAAATCCCTGACCACAATGCACACTTGACTCTGCAAACCTTTGGTGCGATCCCTGCCAGACTCACCACGATGATCCCCCTCCAAGCACCGCTTCAAGAAGGCTCCAATGTCTCTGGCGACTGCGTCACGAAGACTCCAGCTGTAGGGGCCCACTGGATCGATGGGCTCTGCAATGCTGCCAGCAGCACCTGAGACTGAATTGGCAGCAGGAGCAGAAGATGCGCCTCCAACAGAACTGACCACCTCAATGGACTGACCTGAAATCGCTGAAACTGAATCACTCAACTCGCTCAGTCGATCCTCTTGCCTATCCACCCTCAGTGTCAAATGCCGGAACTCTTCTCGCAGATTCCTCAGCTCCTCACGCAATCTGGCGTTCTCACCCTCAAGGCCAGTGTGGTTGGTGGTCCTGCTCATGCAACCACCTTGTGCAAAGGTCGAGACGTGTCTCGATAAGTCCTTGTGCCTCGCCGCTGCTCCTGTGCAAAGACCCTGGACACAAATCTTCGCCACTTAAGGCGAAACAAGCTCAGGAGGTCAATGAAGGGGCCAAGCAAAACACCGCAGGCGACGCCTGCTGCAAATGTCCACAATGGAATGTCCTCAAAGGCCAGTTCAAATTGAGGGCACTGAACAGGCAGCTGGAGCGATGCAGGTTCAAGGAAAGGATCTTGTAAGATGTTCCTCAACAAGGCCAAAATTAGAGTGGATGCTACTCCGCTGGCCGACCCGATCGCGACAGGCTGGTTCATACGCTTGAGACAAGAGCTGCCACCACACTCAGTTGGCAAAACATGTGGACATATGTGTGTGTGTATATGTGCACAGCTTAATAATTCGCACTTTTGCATGATACAAGAAATTGGGTATACACAAAATATACACAAATGTCACTCTATGTCATGTGCAGGCTCTTTGTCTATATTAATCCGCCGGCCTGCCGGCGTGTCTGATTGGAAGGTGTTGTTCCTGTTCTGTTCTTGGCTTGTACTTGTTCCTCTGTTCTCCTGCTGCAACTTTTTG
>BGPT01000243.1:271941-286224 GCA_003297045.1 Symbiodinium sp. clade C Y103
ACGTCCTGTAACACCGCCAAGAACACCTCCTGTTCCTCCTCCAAGAAGACGCGAACGTTCCGAGACTCCTACTGGGAGAAATACACAGAGGAGAACAGATCAACCTGACACACCGCGAAGACCAGCTTCACGCCAAAGATCTTGGTATCAACANCCTACTGGGAGAAATACACAGAGGAGAACAGATCAACCTGACACACCGCGAAGACCAGCTTCACGCCAAAGATCTTGGTATCAACAACAGCAAGATCAAGACCATCAGTACAACCAGCAAGCACCAGCAGCACCATCAGTGCCAACTCCTCCACCGCCGCCTCCGGCACCGGTAAGAGCAAGACCATATCAGCAGCCTCCATGGCAACAAACTCGCACTGTTGAGTACGCTCCGAACTACGCACCCTACACTGGTCCAAGATATGTGCGTAATCCTGATGGCTCATGGTTCGATTGGAGGACTCTAAAACGCCGATTGAACGGCTAAGAGCGCAACTGCCAAAGATGGCGGCAAGGACAAAGTGTTGTCCACACACGAGTGCCGTTATTGCGGCTAGCATCTCATGACATTGAAACATGCTGTTTCATGTCCGTCTCACAGCTGAGTNAAACTCAAGATGCATGCGACGACACGAAGAAAATTTGTGTCTGTTTTGTGGTCGGTTTCCCTCCTAGTATTACGTGTCTATGCAATGCATGTATTGTTGATAGTAGCTTCCGTAGTTACCACCTAATTCATTTACTTCCACTGCGCCACTTCGTGGCTCAAGACTGACAAGCATAGCTCAGAGAGAAAAGTCGCTGCGCTCACTGTCGGTAATTCCAGGTGTGTATATAGACCAGGGCCCCCGAGGGGAATACCACGTCAGGGGGTATAACTCATGAAGTTTGATGGGATTGGAGATTCCAGCCCCCCCAATACCTTGCTAAAGCAAGAGGGACTTCAGCTAGCAAAAGCTAGCTTTCGTGACTAATGATCTAAGCTGTGCGTCATTGGAGTCATGCAGGACTTGGAGTCTTTTTCGTGAAGGTCTTGAAAGCCGAGCAAAAACTAACTGCATTGGTTTCATCTTTTTAACACTGTTCCCAAAACTGGCAAAAATGCGTTCCGTTGTTCCGTTTAGGGATCTGCACCACTCGTGATCCACACAGAAGAAAAGAACGAAAGATAATGTGGAGCATTAAAGGGATAGGAGTTTGCTCATCTTTGCATACACAATGTACACAGCCGGGTGGTTGTTCTTTCTCTTTCATGACTTATTTGGTCCATCTGAATCTAAGCACGCGCCCCTTTCTGATCCGCTCACATCTTTTGAACGACCCCTTTGGAAGTCAAGACTTATTTATGCTTGCAATGAGAATGAAAAGGGCGAAACTGCTAAACATGTATATCACCTGTACCAGCTCACGTCGTCCCCAGAGCTTTAAATTTAGTTTTGAAATTCAAATTTGATTCATGTTAATTCGATTTTAGCTTTGATGCGAGTGACGCACATGGAACTCATCTTCTTGCAACTGCTGCCGTGCACTTGCCATCGGTCGTCTCGGTCCTCCCAGAGAAGTCAGTGTCCCAGATGTCCCCAGCATCCACAGCGTCAGCCCAGCGTCCTCAGCCAGTCCCCAGTCCAGGTCCAGGTCCAGTCCTCACAAACGACACTTTCGCCAAGCCGTTCTTCTCCTGCGCACAGTTCGATCATATCGTCATATGAATCCATATGAAATGTGTGAAACATTTGTGAAACATAGTGGAATCATGTCGCAGATTTCGGAACGAGGATTTTGACATACGGAGCTCCTCGAGTCGCTGCACACAGCAATAGCACTGTCCAAGCCGGTCCTGAAACAGAGCACTCGGAGCACTCCGAGCACTCGGAGCACTCCGCAGAAAACGAAACAAGCTTCGGTTAAGACAGGTTTCGCCCGGTTTCACATCATATCATTTCATTGTGTGAAAACATACAGCGATGTGACTAAGGTACCATTACGGTGGTTACACAAACAGGAACAGGCACTAGGAAACTGAGAGCACTCATTTGCAACCCTTTTCCATGTCTTGAGATGTGTTGAGCCCAGCACCGATGGCTCCCAAGACAGTGCGACCCATGTAGAACTGCACAACGCTCGGCTCTAAAATAAGCTGCGCTCTTTGGCCGCTTTGCTATGGCGCTGCTAAGACTGCCAAGACCAAGCTTAGCTTGAGAATCAATAGGAACAGGATGGAACAGGATGGAACAGAATGGAACAGGATGGAACAGGATGGAACAGGATGGAACAGGATGGAACAGGATGGAACAGGATGGAACAGGATGGAACAGGATGGAACAGGATGGAGCAAGTCCGGGCGATGTGAAGCCAGTAAATCCTGTGGTCAATCTTTCGTCCCTGTAATCGTAGTTGAATCTGGCGCTGAAAAAGTTGAATTTTCCATGAACTGCGGCCTTGTACGGCACATTAACATGCCAAGCGGAGGTTTGAAAAAAGTCGCAACATGTTACTCCCATGTGTTTTCAGCTTGTCAAATGTGTGATAAACGCGGGACTGAAACCTTTTGGTCTTTGGTTGCAAGGGATGACAACTCTGCGAATAATTCCGTGCATAACATCTTGAGGCGTATAAGCCTCAAGTGGATGCTGAAAGTGCTGCATTTTGAAGGCTGAAGCCGTTTCTTCGGCCCTGTAGGGAGATTTTGATTCACTTGAGTCACTTGAGTCACATCGGATTCTCACTCTCCAGCAATTCAGCAAGGGCTTCAGCTTTCAAATCTTTCAACTGAGTGCCAAATGCAGCACCAAAGATTCCGGGCCACAGCCGGTGTGCAGCGATGGTATCAGTGCCTTCACCTCGCCAAGTGTCAATGGCTGTGGTATGGTTGGCATGTTACCGGTTGTAAAGCTGTGTTGCAATATGTTGTCATCGGGGCAAGTTCTCTTGGCGTCTATGCCATGTTGAACTATGTAAGCAACTATGTCAGTCACTATGTCAGTAACTAATGGGACGGTCTCAAGTTAACCCGATACACTTGATATCCCATGAAAATCCCATGATAGTAGAGCAAAGTAGTTAAGCAGTGGCGTATTCTTAGTGCCATAGTGTACAGATTCAGACTGTGAGATTGCTATCTTGTCGCTGGTGCATCTCGCTTGTCTGGCAGCAAACACGATTCAAAAATAAGCCACTGGAATCTCAATCACGGTCACAAACTCCTGCTTCAATCCACATCACATCATTCTTGCAGCGGTTGGTATTGCTTTATGTTGCATTGATGCTGCTTCTTGCTGCTTCTCGTGGCTTCTAGTTGCTTTCGATTCTCCACCGGAGCTGACGCCTGTTTTCCGGCAACGGAACTGACTTTGGGTCTTGCGCTCAGCCGACTTGGCAAACAGAAACGACAACAATCTGATGCAGCGTCATGCCATTGCAGCACGTGAAACGGTGCAAACAGGCCGTTTTTGTTGCGCTCTATGGACATCTCAGCCCATGTAAAAAAGAAAGACATGCATCCCCACATCGGACCTATCCAGTGTTAGAGCTCTACAACATCCAAACGCTCGCAGCACTGTTCCTAGACTGAAAAGGAACGGTAGATAACGGGTGATAACGGGAGTATTCCATAGGAAGGAGTCCAAAGTCTTAAAATGTCTCTTTGCATTGCTGGAAGGTCTTGGGGGAACTCATAATACTCATAGAAGTCAGAGCGTACTTTTCAAACATTAGAGCAATGGCTCTCTGGAAAACCAAGCAATACTCATAATACTCACAGCCTGAAACCCATCCGGTATAATCCGGTACTCCAGAGCTGGTTGAGTCTGACCCCATCTGACCGCAATCACAAGATATCACAAACACAGTACGTGTCGGCAGCACTTCCGTGTTTCACAAACGGATTGCCGCACCAAGGTCGCACAAGCTCGTGATGTCCTGATCTCATTCAGGGGTGCAGAGAAATCGCTGAAAACGTGGAGTGAGTCATCCTGGAAATCGGCGAAATCACGTGGGAAATTCAGTGACTCATAGGACTCATCCTGCTTGCGCATCTTTTTGATCCAGTCCTGAAATTTCAGAGGGTCCTCCTTCACCGACTGGAGAAAAATGGCCACGTCTTTTTTGTGCAGGGTGGCTTTGCTCAACGCTCGTTGATCTTGTTGATCAGGTTGATCCCGTTGATCTCGTTTTCTGCCCTTGGAGCTCTGTCTGAAAGCCCATTGCCATTGGCTGGCGCCGCCCGTCTGAGTCATCCGGCTGTCTTCGAGAGTGTCTATACAAGAAGTTTGAGCCCAGCTGGCCACGTGTTGACACATTTCGGCATTCGAATGCAGATCTTGCACTCTTCGAATCTTGCCTGCCTGAATCATCCTGAACCTAGGTTTGCTTGGATCCAGAATGATTATTTACTCTGCACGTTGAAGTTCCTTGTAAAGGCCTCAAACGCGACCAACTTGCTGTCGCAAGCGCAGCAAATCCTGCGGCAACAGAGACTGTCAAACAGCTTCAGTGAACTCAGTGTGAACTCAGCTGAAAAACATCCTGCATGGCATTGCATGTGTGCGTGTGTGTGTGTGAATGGGTGCGTGTGTGTGTGTGTGTGTCTCATGTATTTCAGGGTCCCCATCCAGTTTGTCCCCCAGTCCCGGCTCTCCGTGTTTTTCTTTCCTTTCCACACCTCCTATCCCGCCACTGTCTGAGTTTTCATCTGCGGTTCCCTCCTATCAAATCCTCTCAACAGGATTGAAACCTTTAGCTGGTGCCAGTCTGTCTGCCCCTGTTTGACTTGGAATCTGCAAAGATCACAAAGTGTTCGTTTGAACTTTCTCAGTCATCTCTATTCAAACGTAGCTTTGTGATTTCTTTCCATCTTTGGTCTGTGGAACATCCATCTCCACCAGAATCCACTGATCTGCAGCAGATCTGCATCTCCCAGAGAATCTCAGCTGTGGCCGCTGTGGCCGCTGTCCTTTTGGGCGCTACGATTCTGCGGATCCAGGCGCACTGCATCTTCCAAGGACCTGGATCCGGTCGTGTGGCACGGTGTCGCCATGTGACACGGATCATCTACTGAATTTCACCCAGTTTGCATCCATATGAGATCCATATGAGATCCATATAAGCACTCACTAGCGCTCAATAGCATTGTTCAATCTCAGGGTTTCACCTCACAGCTCCTTCAAAGTCGCCCAGATCTGCTTGGCACCTTGGCATCTGCGCAGAATTCATCAGCAAAGTCAAGGCGTCAAATATCAAGATACGTTAACTTGAAATAGGTTAAAAATACTATAGCGTCCTTGTTATTCCATGTGTATTCCAAGGATATCAAGGAACTTTGGTGGTATCAGCAAATCTCAAGTAAGGACTGAATTCACAAGTGAAAAGCATTGCAGAAAAGACAAGCACTGGCAGATTCTTGGAAATGACATGAAAAGACAAAGCGTGAGAATCGATCAGAAAGATCAATCCATGCTGCTCCTAGATTTAATATTCATGAATTATGACAGTACAAGTCTTGTTTATTTCCTTACTGTCCTTAGATGTCCTTATTGAAGGAATGGACTTCGGAATGGATCTCTTACTTTGCCTCTGTCTTTTCCTGGTTCCTTGAGCGTTTTCTGACGTGGAACTCTCCCAGCAGGGCAAGAGCACAGGGATCCTAGCAGCGCGGAAAATCGATCCGCAGTTTGAATAGAAAATGAACATAAAGAAATCATGAAGAAATCTATGTGTCAACACTGAAAGTATACGAAAAGCAAGGGAATCTTAGACTGTTCGACAAGTCATAACAAGTCTTCCAGAGTCTTCCTTTCATGAAGCTCAGATTCCAGGGAGGGGCAGGAGGCTCCTCTGCATTTATCTGCAAAAGCCTGGGGTAAGGCGCAAGGGTCACGGCAGAAAGCAGTACGTGTCAAGTGTTTTCTGTAGAAGCAAAACTGAATCAGATGCGCATCAGCTGAAGATTTTGAAAGACATAATCCACAAAAGGCATTGTAGCGATTTACCAGCCTCTTGAATTGCTCAGCTGCTCTTGTGGTTTCGCCTCGGAAGTCTTTGCTGCAGCAACTCATTGTGCGTCGTGTCAGGTGGTTATGGTTTGTTCTGGAATATTGGGGCCTGGTTCCTGAATACATGCAATCCAATGGGCCAATGAACATAGAAATACATGGAATGGCTAATGACATACAACCATATATAGTATTATACTATATATTGTATATACAACCTACATAGATCACCTTCAAATATGATATGAGTTATATGAGTTATATGAGTTATATGAGTTATATGATGTTTTATGATGTTATATGAGTTTATAAATATATATATATATGTTCCCTCGGCCCCCGTGCCAAGCTCTCGGTGCACAATGCCCAAGTTGAAAAGAGCACCAAGGAACCTCCCAGACGCGGTGCCACTCAGCAACTTGCGACTTGCAGTGCTCGGGATTTGGCCCGAACAAATGCACTTTCAGCTGGAAGGACGGGACCAGAATGAAAACCAAATCAAAGACGGGATGAAAGACCGAAATGATGAAATCAATTGTGTGTCATGACAAAGTTTTTGCAGGGTGACCCCTTCCAAGTTGCCAAAGTTTGCAGTGGCAAATCAAATATGTACCCAAAGAGCAAGGGCAAATTGTTGGCGAGGGACTGTTGGTGACTCAAATGCCAAACTGTTGGTGACTCAAATGCCAACGCGTGCATTGCACATCCTCTCTTCGCAATTCAATGTGATTCCCTTACACTTTCTGACTCATTCTGACATTTTCTTAGAACGAGGGAGAGTGAATGTTTTTCCCCGAAAGTTCCTGCGAAGGGTTTTTCCCAAAGAACAACTACCAAATACATCTACAGAACATCTCTTATTTACATCCTCATCACATACATCTCATACAAATCATATACATCATCTACTTTACACAACATCTCCTACTCACATCTTTACCACATACATCTCATACAAATCATATATACATCATCTCTATCATCAACATCACATCATCACATACATCTATTACATATCACATTACTCATCTACATCATCAACATGTACATCATCTACTCAGGAGCTAACACTCAGGAGTCCTTACTCAGGAGTTCTTACTCAGGAGTTAATATTTAGGAGTAATTACTCACGAGTTAAATACTCAGGAGTTCAAACTTCTACCAAAAACTCCTTCTTCTCAAGTTTTTCTAAATTCTCTCTTTAGGCGGCAGGGCAGCCAAATGCCGGTTTGCGAAACGCAACCCTTTCGCACGAAATGAGGTTCGATGTGCCAAAACTGGAGCAAAATTGCGATTTCCAAGGTGTCACGGCAACCCTTTCGCACGAAATGAGGTTCGATGCGCGAAAACTGAAGTAAAACTGCGATTTTGAGATCTCAGATGCAACCTTTTCGCACAAAATGAGGGTCGAAGTGCAAAAATTGAGGTAAAAGTTGTAAAATTGCGATTTCGGATCTCAGATGCAACCCTGTCACACAAAATGATGGTCGAAGTGCAAAAACTGCGGTAAGATTGCGCTGCAAAGCTTTTCTGTGTAAAAGTTTCTCTGCGTCAACTTGTATGTCTGTAACGTTCTTCTGTGTAAAGTTTAAAGGTTCCTGTGTGTAAAGGTGTCTTGGTGCAAACGTTCTTCTGCGTAAGAATTCACGTGTGGAAACGCTCTTCTGTGTAAAAGCTTCTGCGTGCAAAGTCTTCTCTGTCTAAGCGTGTCTGTATGTAAAAGCTCTTCTGTGTAAAAGCTCCTGTGTGTAAATGCTTCTGTGAGTAAAAGCTCTTCTGTGTCAAAGTTTCTGTGTCTGAATGTTTCTGTGTGTGAAGAGTTGTCTGTGTAAACGTGTCCGTGTGTAAACGCCATTCTGTGTAACAGTTCCGCTTCTGTGTGTGAAGTGCTCCGCGTGGAAAGACTTCCCAGTGTAAAAGTTCTTGTGTCTCAACGTTCTTCTCTGTAAAAACTTCAGTGTGTACAAGCTTCTGCGTGCAAAGCTCTCTCTGTGCAAACATGCCTGTGTGTAAAACCTCAAAATTCGTGTGTGTGTGTGTGTGTGTAAACACTCTTCTGCGTAAAGGTTTCTGCGTGCAAAGTCTTCTCTGTGTAAGTGCGTCCGTATGTAAAAGCTCTTCTGTGTAAAAATTCCTGTGTGTAAACGCTTCTGTGTGTAAAAGTTTTTCTGTGTAAAAGCTTCTGTGTGTAAATGTCTCTGTGTGTAAAGAGTTGTCTGTGTAAACGTGTCTGTGTGTAAAGTGTTCCGCGTGGGCAGACTTCCCTGTGTAAAAGTTCTTGTGTGTCAACGTTCTTCTGAGTAAAAAATTCTGTGTGTAAAAGCTTCTGCGCGCAAAGCTTTCTCTGTGTAAACGTGCCTGTGTGTAAAACCTCAAAAATCGTGTGTGTGTGTGTAAACGCTCCGCTCTTCTGTGTAAAGGTTTCTGCGTGCAAACTCTTCTCTGTGTAAGTGCGTCCGTGTGTAAAAGCTCTTCTGTGTAAAAGCTTCTGTGTGTAAATGTCTCTGTGTGTAAAGAGTCGTCTGTGTAAACGTGTCTGTGTGTAAAGTGTTCCGCGTGGGCAGACTTCCCTGTGTAAAAGTTCTTGTGTGTCAACGTTCTTCTGAGTGAAAAATTATGTGTGTAAAAGCTTCTGCGCGCAAAGCTTTCTCTGTGTAAACGTGCCTGTGTGTAAAACCTCGCAATTCGTGTGTGTGTGTGTGTAAACGCTCCGCTCTTCTGTGTAACGGTTTCTGCGTGCAAAGTCTTCTCTGTGTAAGTGCGTCCGTGTGTAAAAGCTCTTCTGTGTAAAAGTTCCTGTGTGTAAACGCTTCTATGTGTAAAAGCTTTTCTGTGTAAAAGCTTCTGTGTGTAAATGTTTCTGTGTGTAAAGAGTTGTCTGTGTAAACGTGTCTGTGTGTAAAGTGTTCGGCGTGGAAAGACTTCCCAGTGTAAAAGTTCTTGTGTGTCAACGTTCTTCCCTGAAAAAAACTTCAGTGTGTACAAGCTTCTGCGTGCAAAGCTCTCTCTGTGTAAACGTGCCTGTGTGTAAAACCTCACAATTCGTGTGTGTAAACGCTCTTCTGCGTAAAGGTTTCTGCGTGCAAAGTCTTCTCTGTGTAAGTGCGTCCGTATGTAAAAGCTCTTCTGTGTAAAAGCTCCTGTGTGTAAACGCTTCTGTGTGTAAAAGCTTTCCTGTGTAAAAGCTTCTGTGTGTAAATGTTTCTGTGTGTAAAGAGTTGTCTGTGTAAACGTGTCTGTGTGTAAAGTGTTCCGCGTGGAAAGACTTCCTGTGTGAAAGTTTTTCTGTGTAAACGTTCTTCTGTGTAAAAGCTTCTGTGTGTAATAGTTTCTGCGTGCAAAGCTTTCTCTGTGCCAACGCTCTTCTGAGTAAAACTTCTTCTGTGTAAAAGCTCCTGTGTCAAAATCCGAACAGATGGTTCGACTGGCTGGAGAGTCTCAGATGCATTATCTTCCGAAGTGAAGATTCGTTGTGACTGCAAGTTTTGCGAAAGACCTTGACCGCAAGTTGTGCGAAACAAGAAGCTGAGCGGTATTGGTTGTTGTTCGGGATTGCTTCCGTTGCAGGGACCGGTGGTGTCGGATACCGGGAGTCTGAGAACATTTTGTGTCAGCGCATTTTTTTTTGTACAAGAGGCTGTGTGGCTCGAATGAACCAAAAAAGGATGCATTTTGCAGTGATGCATGTTTCTTCTTGTTTTTTAGTATTGTTGCTTTCTGCTGCTGCTGCTGCTGCTTGTCGGCTCAAGCCACGGAGTGACTGGTCGGTTTGATGTCGTTAGTGCATTGGCATGTGCACGTGTCATTTTTCTCTTTGTTGCTGTATTCCAGAAAGCATTCAGCATGTGGCACAGCTCGATGCATGTGCAGACCAACGACATGCAGCATTTTGTAGCGTGGGACAGGAAACTCGGATACCTACGGTGGTTGTGACCGCAAATAGTGCGAAACAACCAGCTGTCCGGTATTGGTTGTTGTCCGGGATTGCGTCCGTTGCAGGGGCTCATGGCGTCGGATCCGAACAGATGGTTCGAGTTGTTGGACACCTTCGGAAGCATTGTCCGAAGCGATGGTGCCGCAGCTGCGGAGTTGCAGTTGTCCAATTTGGAGAAGTGCGATCTTCAAAGTTTATGCGGCGCTGCTGGTATACCTGTCGATCAGCTTGGTGGCAAGTCGAAAACCGAGACGGACATGGTGCAAGAGCTCATACGAAATTTGAACTGTTTCCGCGAGGCCGGGGAGTGGTTGGTCAGCCCTTGTCTGAACAACAGAGTGTGTTTGTGTTGGTTCGGTTGGGTGTTCGACTTGCGAGGCTGGGTCTTCTAGCTCTTCCGGGCCGCAGAAGTCGACGCAGCAGGAAGATATGATTTTTGAGGCACCCGACCGGCTGGATGAAGAGCTTAACACCAAGACAAAGGAAGAGCTACGGGCTCTTTGGGCAGCAGTTCTGCGTGCTCGCGGTGAAGATTGGATGCGACAGCGGCTCAGTGACAAGAACAAAGAGCTGGTGAAGAAGTTGGCTCGGAAGTTTGGGATTCGTGAAAAATCGTCAGGGAAGCCCAAGGTCAAGGAGAGGTTGATCGAGGAAGTGATGCAGCTGTTTGCATCACCCACTGCCACATGGCTTTGCATGGATGTTTTTTTGTCTCCACCGTGTTGTCGACGGTGCAAGCATTCGCTGGTAAAGTGTCGCAGTAGGCATTGATTACTGTTGAGATGTTTTAGTTGATGTTGGGTTGCTTGTGTGTTTTGATGTCTCTGCATGTTAAGGATGCGCCACCGGAAATACCATGTCTGCGGCGGATTCGCGGTGATCGCCGCGTTCTCGATGCCGCCTGGGTGCGGAAGGAGCTAGACAAGGAGGAGGTCAACGAACTCAAGTTGATGCTTCGCCCTGCGGGCGTCGACCAAGCAGTGGTCGATCGGAATCGTGGCTGGCGGAAGGAGGAATTGACTAAGCATCTGGTTGCATCTTTGGTTTCCGAGGCAGACGCCTGGCTGTTTTATGTGATAGGATGTTATTGGTGCACATGGAAATGTTTTAGTAGTCGGCGGTGGCCACATGTTTTTTTTGTTCCTTTTGGCGGGGCTGGTTGCGATCACTGCGCGGAAAAACAGCTCCAAGAAGATGTGCGCGCGCAAACGATGAGACCTGGCTGCGCAGCAGACTGCAGGGACTTAGTGCGAACTGCATGCGAGACATTTGTACAAAGTTCTGTGTGTAAGCGCTCTTCTGTGTAAAAGCTCCTGTGTGTAGACGCTCTTCTGTGTAAAAGCTCCTGTGCGTAAAGACGCCTGTGTGTAAACGCTCTTCTGTGTAAAAGCTTCTGTGTGTAAAAGCTCCTGGGTGTGAAGACTTCTCTGCGCAAAGGTTTTCATTCTCGAAAGCTACTGCCAAGGTTTTGTTTCTCAAAGAACAGCTACAAAATTCATCTACATCACATACATCTCATACAAATCATCTACAAAATATCTACAAATCAGATACATCTCATAGGAATCACAGAGGAGTTGTCATACAGGATTTTTTACGCAGGAGTTGTCATTCATCGTCATTCACCAACATCAATCATCTTTTGCTTTCTTGCTATCTTCTCCTTCCCAAGTCTTTTCGTCTACTCCCTCCTGCTTTCCTTTCGGGCCACACTGTCGTATAGTTTTTCATTTTCAGCCCTGGAAAGGCGTGGCCGCCGTGGCCGCCGTGGCTGCCCTGGCTGCTCTGCCTCGGATTTTGCTGCAAAGCCGCAGTGAAGGACTGCGCAGCTTGTTTGAGCTGCCTCGAAATCGCTCGCGCCAAAACAATGCGAAACAAAAAATGCAAATGTCGCTGCTAAACTTCCAAAATGTGAAAACAACATGTCGCTGTTTCTTTGTTTCTCTGTGCTTTTGCCCCATCGCTGCTCATGCTTCTCTAAGCACCCTGCTTCTGTTGCTGCAGAACCACACCCTGAGAAACTCTGGAAGATGGAAAAGAGATCTTCCACAAAATTGACAATTGAAAATAGTTGCACTGAGTGTCTCAGCCCTGAAATGACAGTTGAACATTAGTGAACATTAGTTGAACATGATTGAAATGAAGACAGCCATGCCTGGCGGTAGCAGTACCTCATGCGAAGGTGCGAATAATTAATCGCGGCAGAGGTCCCAGTGTTGAAACAGACTGGTCGACTCGCACAAAAGTTGCCAGTGCTCCAGCAATTCTTGCGATCTCATGCTGAAGTTTTTGTTTGAGTTTCAAGAGTTACAAGTCCTCATAAACGGATTTTAGGGCTGTTCCCACTGCAAGTTGCATTGCTTTATTTTCTAACTCGACTCGCCAGCCGCATTCGTTTGATTCGACTGAGGTTCAGGCTGAGCATTGAGGGGGTCGAGGGAAAGGGCCTTGGACAGCAAAGACTCCGTCACAACTCGACACCGTTACGCTGTTACCGTTTGATCCACTCAACGTTGAAGATGGTCAGTCGGCAAGTCAGCTGGGGCTTGTCTATTCGACTGTGCTTTGTCAAAACAGTCAAAACATGTGACAAGTTGACTAAGTTGACTGTCATTGACTGAGTTTGACTGTCTCTGTTTGGCTCGGCGAATCTTCGCCTCATGGAGAATCCGAAGACTGTCTTCGTCTGTCCGTCGTCTGTCCGTCGTCTGTCTTCGCTGAGGGCACGAGCTCTGGAGAACAGATACTCGGCACCCGCTAACTGCAGAGACTTTAGATGGGAGGTACGAGGTACCCGAAGCACGAGAATTCACGAGATCATATGGCATATGAAATCATTTCAGTCATTGGTACTGCACTTTGGCATATGCATTGTTTTCAAAGCTTTGGTCCAAAAGACATCAAGCTTGACGCCCCACGGCGCCGAAATCTCAACTGCACGCAATGTGAAGAAAGTCACACTTGAGAAGGAGTTGCACTTGTTGACCCTTTGAAATCTCAAAATACATTCAATACATATCAATTAATACATATCAATAGATTGACATACTGTACATACTCTGCCCTGAAGCAAATGCAGTGTCAAACTGGAGCCTGATTGTGGGCCAGCAAGAACTGCCCAAACTCGTCGCACATTGGGGCACTGTTCTGAGTCGGAAGCGAGGATGAGAAAAAACAGAAAGAACGGCACGGGTATAGACTGAAGCAAAACATAGTAAAACCGCATTCTCAATCATTCAGTCAATAATCATTCAGTCAATATCCAAAGGCTTTGAACACACGTGCTGAAAAAGTCACAAAGTCTAAGTTGTTCAAATCTCTTTGCTGGATCAAAAATCTCTCGCTGACGCTAACTCAGCAACCTCAGCAACCTCCGTGTCTCTCGAGAAAGGGGAGTCGCCTCATCCCATTCCAAAGCGTGGGAGTAGGCGATCAGCGCCTGGAGAACTGGATGAAAGCTATGACGCAAAGACACAGTGATATGACAACCTGTGAGAAGGGGGGACGAAAGCCAGCCTCCAAACAAATGCTCAGGCGGCGTTTTTTTCTTTGCGCTGTATGCTCTGCGTGTTGCATCCGAGAGCTGTGCACCACAGAGAGCTTTTATACACAGACCTTTTTACACACAGACACTTTTACACACAGACGCTTTTACACAGACCCTTTTACACACAGAAGCTTTTACACACAGACCCTTTTACACACAAACATCTTTANTTACACAGACCCTTTTACACACAGAAGCTTTTACACACAGACCCTTTTACACACAAACATCTTTACACAGAAACACTTTTACACACAGACCCTTTTACAGATCAATTCCTCACACAGAGACGCTTTTACCCAGAGACGCTTTTACACACAGACCCTTTTACACTACACAGAAACACTTTTACGCACAGACGCTATTACACACAGACGCTTTTACCCACAGACGCTTTTACACACAGAGGCTTTTACACACAAACATCTTTACGCCGAAATGCTTTTACACACAGTTGTTGTTGTTGTTGTTGTTGTTGTTGTTGTTGTTGTTGTTGTTGTTGTTGTTGTTGTTGTTGTTGTTGTTGTTCTTGTTGTTGTTCTTGTTGTTGTTCTTGTTCTTGTTCTTGTTCTTGTTCTTNGTTGTTGTTGTTGTTGTTGTTGTTGTTGTTGTTGTTGTTGTTGTTGTTCTTGTTGTTGTTCTTGTTGTTGTTCTTGTTCTTGTTCTTGTTCTTGTTCTTGTTGTTCTTGTTCTTGTTCTTGTTCTTGTTCTTGTTGTTATTGTTGTTCTTGTTGTTCTTGTTGTTCTTGTTGTTCTTGTTGTGCTCGTTGTGCTCGTTGTTCTCGTTGTTCTTGTTGTTCTTGTTGTTCTTGTTGTTC
>BGPT01000243.1:295384-307232 GCA_003297045.1 Symbiodinium sp. clade C Y103
GAAATCAGGGAATATGTACCCTCTGGTAATTCAACATAGCCATGGAAATTTACCTGTTCAATAGGTAAATTATCATAAGTCATTTGTGCCATTTTCCATGCAATAGCCAGAGGGTATTTGTTTTCCATTTTGTTTCCGAGAAATGGGTCTGTCCAGAAAGTGGTGAGGTCCCAAGATTTATCTTTGATGAAGAAAATCATGGTTTAAACTCTGGGATTTCAAGACAAACCCAGTTCTGCAAAAATACCGGTGGAGTGACTGAGTGTATGGGTTTATTGGAATGGAATGATACAAAATAGATAATCAACACTACTACTGTCCGGTTTCATCAAACGTGGCGAAGTGGAAAAAACCCTACCAACTATATTATATATGGAAGTTACGACAGGAAAATAATCTATAAGCAAGAGATTGTCCATTGACATGTTTGATTACGAGAGGGTACCTAGAGTTTTTTTGCCAAGATTAGCATCAACCCCTTGTCAAGTTGTTCCAAAAATGCACCAGATCCAATGTGCGTGGGGGGATTGGGAAGACATGGTGTCCTGCATGTTTGTGCCTTCAACGAATTGAAAGAAAAAAATGGAAAAGATGGCTGTAGCCAATCGATTTACAGTACTCTGGAGTATTATTTGAAATGGAAAGGTAGACCTAGATACTGTGATGAATCAGTGCACTTCCATCCATGTCCTGCATCTGCATCTGCTGCTTTGACTTGGATTTGCTGCGCCATTGTTTACCCCCTGGGTTTTCTTTTGCTGGGAGTGGCGCCCCAATATTTGCTCCACATTGGTAGCGGAGCTTGAGGGGAATAATTTAGGCTGCTGCTTAACATCCCTGAGAGCTATGGCGGAATCCACTGATGCGGTGGTGAGCGAGCAGCCAGCGGCTGCGATTGCGCCTGCGGCTGCTGAAGCGCAGCCTGCAGCGGCTGATGGCGTGGCGGTGCAGCCTGCGGCTGCTGAAGATCCTGCGCCGATGCCGACGGCGCTGCATGCGGCTGAGGCTTTTGCGGAAGCCGTGGCGATGCCAGTGCCTGGTGAGGAGGTAGTGACTGATCCTTGGGAACAGCAAGATCCGTGGGGCGGTGGTACTGGAGTTGAGAGTCATGTAGGAGAGCATAGCAGTGGAGGGGTAGCTCAGTCGAATGGGGCATCAGTGCATGTGAACCCTATACCTGGCATGAGCATTCCACAAGGCAATCCACAGGGCACATCAGCTTCTAGTATGACGCAACCTGCGACGATGACCAATGGCACAATGCATGGTACACAAATACATGGGAGTGTTCACCAGCCGCCACCGTCAGGTATACCGATGATGCCTGGAGGACCTACTGGCCCATCTGTCATGGGTGGGCTTGGCAACTTGGCTGGATCCCATCCGATGGGTGGTTCTGCGATGGCGAATGGATATAGCACTGGATTTCCAAGTTTTCCTGGTTATGGTTTTCCTGCTGCACCACATCCACATGCGTATCACATGCCACCACATCCATGCGGAGTGCAATCTTGTGGACAAGTTCAGGGGCATGGTCCGGGAGTATATCTAGGTCATCCACCAATGGGATCATGTAATCATGGAGTACCCCCACCTTATGGCGTATATCCACAACATCCTCCACCACAAGGGCAAGTACCACCTATGTCAGCTAGTCAACAATGGAGTATTCCAGGGTCATGGGCGTGTTGTGGCAATTCCCCTGTTCCATCTGGCACACAATCATGTTCTGGCAACGGTCAACCGGCACAGGTGGACAAAAGCGAAGAAAAGTCAACACCAAAGCCGAAAGAGCGAAGAGAAGCAACGAAGTCTCTGAGGACGCCGGATGGCGATGGGGACGATGGAGGGGATGATGATGACAGCCACATGTCATCCTCAGCGCCTACGTCAGAGATCCGATCTATGCTGCGTAGAAGAGTGAGGGAGGAGCAGGCTAATCGGCCAAAGAGTTCACTGGGCTCTGTGAGGATAGAGGAGTTCTCAGGAGACCGGGGAAGATACTTGAAGTGGAAGCGCACCATTCAAGCACAGCAGTGCCTGTATGGGCTGGAGTCACAGGAGCTGGCTATGCTGATCTACCTCTCAACCAAGCGAGAGGCCAGAGATGTGTTGGAGCAACATGCCATCACATCTTACACGGGAGCAGGTGGCCTTCACTTGCTCTGGAAGGTGTTGGACGAGGCCTTTGGTGAGAGCGAGTCAGAGCTCTTCGAACGTGCTGACCGCGAACTGGAGCGGTATCGTCGTGCCCCAGGTGAGAGTGTGGCTCACTTTTTGGCTGAGATGAGAAGGCTGAGGGCACAGTACTACCGCATTGATCCAGATTCTAAGTTCAGCGACAAGGCCTGGGCACAGAAGCTTTTACAAAAGGCTTCGTTGTCGCGAAGAGAGAAGCATGACTGTTACTACGCTGCTGGAGCTGTCTTTGATCCCTTCGCCATTGAGAAAGCTTTGAGGATCCGTTGTGGCAGAATCCATGAAGAGGAGCGTAGAAGCACGTCTTACAAGCCAGCATACACACACAAGCAAGACACCAGCCAAGGAGGCACAGCACAGAGAGCAACATACCAGAAGAAGAAGAAGAAGATCTTCATCAAGAAGAAGTACAATACAACCCACGTGGCTGAAGTGGCCGACGGCAGTGGGGAAGAAGAAGCAGAAGACGAGGCAGAGCCCGAAGAAGAAGGGGCAGAAGAAGAGGCAGAGAGAGAGGTCTATGTAGAAGACCAGATTGATGAGGAAGAGGATGGAGGGCCAGAGGATGAGGAAAGTGATGGAGAGTTAGATGAAGGAGAGTTGAAGGAGGCGTTTGCGGCTGGCTGGAAGGCCAAGCAGAAGACAGCAGAGGCAAAGAAGTCACGAGGATGGAAGCCAGCAGGAGGAGCAGGAGCAAAGAACCCCAGGAAGGAGAAGAACTGGGAACAGATGAAGAAGAGCTCCACCTGTTCTTCCTGTGGCATGAAAGGCCACTGGAAGGGTGATCCAGAATGCATCAATGTGAAGAGTGGGAAGGATCCACCTCATGCCAAGAAGGCAAACACCGTGCACTTCACCTTCATGGTTGGCACCGAGACACAGTGCCACCAATGCCTCCATTTCTCACCGAACACGGCCAAGTTCTGCGCCGAGTGTGGCGCTTTGATGAGAGACCATCCTATGCCCAGTGATGTCCGTAAAAGACCGACAGAGGAGCCTGACCAAGATCACTGGGATGTGATTCCAGACCACCCCAAGCCCTTCAGCTATGAAGTGAGGAGAGATACAGCACAGGTGGCCGCAAAGATGCGAGCCAGACCAAAAGCATACACACCAGCACCAGCAGCAGCAAGCACAGAGGGCAAAGTGCGGCTTCACGGCCAGGAAGTTTTGGCAGCCTTGCCCAATATGAGCAAGCATGAGAAGAAGGAGTTGCACAGAGCACTCCAGGAAGAGGAGATGAGAGAAGCGCATGAAGCCTGGGAGCAGAGACACCAGTTCATGCCTGATGTTGGGGTAGGTGGCTACATTGGCGAAGGCTTTGAGGAGCCCTTTCCAGCATACGATCCAGGGCGCGGAAGTCAAGAAGTGCTAGTCCCGCCAGAAGGAAAGGATAAGCCGAAGCCAGTGAAGGAGAAGGAACTCAAGGAATTCAGGAAGTCCCTGTATGACGCACAAGTGCAGGGAGGACGGATGGTCCCATCAAGTGCCGCTCCACCGCCAAATGAGGCACAAGCACGATGCACTCATCCGTTTGACCAATTGAGGTGGTCGGCAAATGGAGAAGGACACTACGCAAGGTGCAAGAGGTGTGACCTGAAGCACGTAGTGTACTACAGTTTGAGGCATGGAGTCATGATGGTGTCAATGCCACATGAACCTCCTGAAGGCCTGCCTCCTGAGGCCCGAGTTTGGATCCGAGAGGATAAAGGGGCGAAACACTATAAGTTGGTCAATGCTGGAGGCCCGGCTTGGGAACAGGTATGCTGTCGGGTGACGAAAGATGTGAGGGGCCAGACTCTACAAGTCAAAATGATCACCCATGAGGAGGAACCTGCCCAGCTAAAAGAGGCCATCCATGGACCACCCAGGGACCTTGTCACAGAATTCTGGTATGTCCCAGCCAATCGTTCCAGCGTTTACAACGAAGCAGCCCAGTTCATTCAATCCCAAAAGCCAGGATTAGCCATTGCAGATAGTGGCTGCACGAACGCTGTGGGTGGTATCCATTGGCACCGGCATTATCAACAAGTTTTGGACCAGCTTGGGATCCCTTGGAAGACCATCCCAGAGCGTGAGGTATACAAGTTTGGTGCCGGTGCCCCCAATGTCAGCAAAGAGGCATGCTTGTATCCAGTGATGATCCATGGCAAGATGGACATCATCAGGATGTCAATTGTTGAAGGAGGAGGAGAAGCATGTCCTGGCCTGATCGGCCCTAGCGAACTCAGCCAGTGGAAGGCTGTTTTTCGTTTTGCTGACAAACAGCTCGAGCTGAACGGCACGGCCAAGCCAATGCAACTCACAGTCACACGTCATCCCGGCATCAATCTGCTGGAAGGAGGGAGGAAAGAAGCTGACCAGTTGAAGCAATTTTGGACCTCCCAAGAAGGCGAAGCAAAGAAGTCTTCTTTGACGATGGCCCCACAGAAGTATGCCTTTCTCACTGGTTCAGGCGGTGGACATGAGGATGAAGCAGGAGAAGAATCAGAAGAGACAGAAGACGAAGAGGCATCAGAGCAAGATCAGAGAGAAGCCAAAGTAGAAGACTGGATGAAGAGACTTCATCACGACCTCGGCATCATACAGATCCCCACGGTCGAGAGCCAAGCACAAGAAGAAGAAGAAGAAGAGCAGAGTTCACAAGAGGAAGGAGCAGCAAGTGATGGCTCTACATCACACGAAATGGGCGTGGAGATTTTGACAGATGACTCCACCGATGAGGAGGAGGAAAGACTTGAGGCAGAGAAGAGGCATGTCTTCCTGAGTGGTGCCAAGAAGAAAGAGATGCATAAGAGCCTGCGCAAGAGGCTAGGGCACAACATCAAGGAGATTAAGGGGCAATATCAGGAGGAGCTGTGGCAGAAGAACAAGAAGGAGCCACTGCCAAGAGAGGTCAGTGAAGTCAGGCCAAGAAGGAAAAGATGGACAGTCCTTGAAGTCTTCACATGGACTTGCGCCATCAGCATTGCAGCATCTGCTATGGGTTGGGACGTACATGAGCCAGTCTCCCTTCCCAGATGGGACCTGTTGAAGGATAAGGACTATCACGAAGCCCTACAATACATCAAGCAGGTGGACCCTGATCTCCTGGTCATAGCTTGGCCCTGCACGGTGTGGAGCCCATTACAGAGCTTTGGAAAGAAGACACCGTGGCAGCGGATGAACCTAGTAGAGAGGAGAAAAGAGCAAAGGAAGCTCTTGCGGTTCGTTCGAGATGCGGCTATAGACCAGAGAGAGCGAGGAGGAGCATTGATGGGTGAGAACCCAGACCCATCATTGGCATGGAAGGAGCCCCTGATTGAAGAGGCCTTTGAAGGACAAGGAGTCACAAAGTGTGACATGTGCCAATTTGGCCTGAAGATCCCTGCAGGGCCAATCAGGAAAAGAACCCGTTTACGGGGAACAGAAGAGATCATGACAGCCTGCACAAGAAAGTGCAATGGTGAGCATCAACATGCGCCATGTTTGGGCGGTGTCCACATCAACGGCAAGTGGATGAATGTCTCTGATTTTGCAGGAGGATACACTTCCGCCTTCGCCAAGCAAGTGGTGAAAGGAGCAGAGGCATATCTCGCCAAAGGCAGGCGAAGAGAAGTCTTCACAGAGGGTGGAGCATGGCCCGAGGAAGATTTAGAAGAAGAAGACCAGGAAGGGCGAGAGAGCCAAGAGCAAGAAGAGGAAGGGCCATCTGAAAGGAAGAGCGAGGCTTGGAAGCTGCAAAAGATACATGAGAGACTGGACCATCCAACAAATGAGACATTAGGTCGCATGTTGTCTCTCGCCGGAGCAAGCAAAGAGACGATAGAAGCAGCGAGAGAGCTGCAATGCCCGGTGTGTCAGGAGGTGGCGCCTCCAGGAAGGTACCTCAAGCAAAGAGCTGAGGTGAGACCAACAGTGTTTGGCAAGGAAGTACACTGTGATCTCAAGTACCTTCATGATGCCGAAGGCAAATTACACGTTGCCTTGTCGATGGTTGATGCGGCATCCTCTTATCATGCAGCAATCCTCCTCCGTAACAGGAATGCAGAACATGTTGCCAAGAAGATGGCAAGACATTGGTGCTCCATCTATGGCATTCCTGAGACGCTGATCCTCGATCAAGGAGGAGAGTTCGATGGTGAATTCATCGGTTGGATGGAATCCCATGGCATCCACAGCAAGGTAAGTGGTGCCCGCTCAGCATGGCAACATGGCTTTGCTGAAAGACATGGAGCTCTCCTTGGCTCAGCCTGTGTTTCCCTCATCTGGCAGTACAAGGCCAAAGGAAGGGCTGAAGTAAAAGACTGCCTTGCTGCTGCCATACAAGCCAAGAACATGACAATGACACGCAAGGGATATACACCCTACCAGTTGGCATTTGGCAGACAGCCCTTATTCCCCGATCTCCTAGATGAAGATATCACATCAAACATGTCTTTACGAGACGCTCTAGGAGTGGAGGGAGAAGTGAAGAAAGCAGCAGAGATGAGGACGGCAGCACGTGCAGTATTTCTGCGACAAGACGTGCAAGACAAGATCAGGCGGGCCTTGAAACGATGGCCAAGAGGAGAAGAAAGGGCATTCAACCCTGGTGAGATGGTGTATTTTTACTCACCACAGCCAAAGACCACCCGATTTCGAAAGGATGGTGGCTCATGGCGAGGACCAGCAGTAGTGCTGATGAGAGAATCAGCCCAAAGATACTTCATCAGCTGGCGAGGAAGATGCCTGCTGGTTTCAGCCCCCAATATGAGGTCGGCGTCCACTTTGGAAGCAGGAGACTTTGGTGGACGAGTTCAAGAGTTGGACGATCTCGAAGATAAGATTGGGGAAGGCGAGAACAAGGCCTATGAAGATCTGAGCCATGAGCGAGGAGGTGGAGAAGAGGAAGAAAAGCCCCAAGCCCAGGGTTGGAAGGCCCATGATGGGGTCATCACTCCTCACGGCACGAGGAGCAAAGGGAGAGCAAAGGAGATTGCTCAATCCCTCAGAGGAATGAAGACCATCAAGACGGTCTTAAAACAGAAGATCAAGAAGACAGACAAGGCTATCAAGAAGAAGGAAGAGAAGAAGAAGCAAGCATACAAGAAGATGAAGGAGAATGAGAAGAATCAACCACAGCAAACATCTACAGAGCAGATCATAGAGCAACACAATGAAGAGAAACAGCCAGCAAGCACAGCAGAGAACACACAGCAGAAGATGGATCAGCAGAAGATCTTTGACAGGATCGATGAGGATCTGAAGGAAGCCCTGAGAGGTCCAGAAGGGGCTTACAAACAAAGATTGCTGAAACACCTGCAAGATGATGTTCCACAGCAGTTCAAGAAGAGACCGATGGAGCAAGAGCCGGGGCTGGAAGAAGGTGGTCTCCGGAAGAGATTTAGAGCTGGCGTGTTCAACTATACCATGCTTAGTGTCTCAGGTGAGAGAGCCAGAGCCAATGCATGGTTGAGGAAGAGTGAAGTCAACAAGCTCTCCCAGCTTTTAGATCTGCCCATTGTCAGTGCCAGGGCACATATGACACCCAGAAAGCGTTTTGCCAAACCACCGAAGGGCAAAAGACGTGGGAGAATCACGGTGATGTTGGGAGAGCAGGTGGGACAAGCCACCGTCTGCTATGAGACCGCAGAAGAGGTCAAGGAAAGACCCAACCGCAAGTCACCGTATGGCTGGAGGGGCCTGACGTTGTTCGTCAAGGAAGAAGCGAGCACAAGAGAAGGCACTGCGTTTGTCGAGATGCCCGACGGCCTCTACGAAGCGAAGGTGAAGGATGCAGAGGAATGGAAAGAGTTGGTGGATGAGGAGTTGGATAGGCAAGCTTTCTTTGAGGCCTTCATCTTGCAGAACAAGATGAACGGAAAAGAGCTAGATCCACGTTTCTTCAGTCCTGAAGAAAAGATGAAGTTTCAAGAAAGCGATTTGATGGAATGGAAGAGCTGGTTACAGAACAAAGTGATAAAGAGATTATCACCAGAGGAGATAGCCAAAGTAGATCGAAGAAATGTTTTCCCAGCTCCAGTTCGCATAGTGAGAGTCAACAAGGGCGCAATGCAGGGCACATTCCAACCAAAATCACGCATTGTGATCCCTGGCCATTTAGACCCTCATTTGGGGTCTTTTAGGAGTGATGCTCCCACGGTGCCATGGGTCACGGTTCAGTTGGCCAAAATGGTTGGGGTCAACAAAGGATGGTGTTTTCTCATTTTCGATGTGACAACCGCCTTTCTTTCGGGCAAGGAGGTAGATCGTGATTTGCTGATCAAGGCACCTCTTGATGGACTACCAGCATGCCCTGAACTGAATGAACCTGCTGTTCTTCCTTTAGAACTCATGAGGGTCTGCAAGAGCGCATATGGGCTTAGTGAGGCGCCACGTTTGTGGTATCTTCGTGCGAGGGAGTTATTGCTGTCGATTGGATTTGAAGAATTACAAATGGCCGAAGCAACTTTCATCATGAAAATCCAAAATGAGGTAGTGGCGATACTTTGTTTGCACGTTGATGACGGCCTTTTAGTGATCAAACCATCTGCGGCGATGTCTGTACGCAAAGCGATTGACCAGAACTTCAACATCAAGGAATGGCAACAGATTGGCGAAAAGGGAGTTACATTTTTAGGAGTCAAAACCTATGTCAAGGATGGTATCTACTATGACGACATGGCTGAATATATCAACACGATAGAGTATGCCAAGGTAGAGACTCCTAATGATCAACCTCTCAAAGGTAGTCAACTTTCTGCATATCGTCGTTTGGCAATGCAACTGAGGTGGCCAGCACACTTTGTCATGCCAGAGTTTCTCTACCGGACGAGCGAGCTGGCGCAGCGAGTTAGCACTGCCACTGGAGGCGATCTGAAGTATGCCAACAAGCTCCTTGAAAGCATGAAAGCTGCAGCATCACGAGGAGAGGCCTTGACCAAAATTCACCCTCTCAAAGGAGAATTGGTTTTCGTTTCATACTTTGATGCTTCTTTAGGGACTTCAAAGACTACCAGGGCTCAACAGGGCGAGATTCATTTCCTCACTACGAATTCAGTTTTTCAAAATCCGTCACGTGCCAATATAGTAGAATTTCACTCGAACAAAGTGCATCGAGTGGTTCGAAGCAGCCTTGCGGCAGAAGGATGCTCAATGACCAGTGCCGGCGATCGTCAGCTGTATAGTAGAGTCATCTTAGATGCATTCTTGTATGGTAAGACTGAGGTTAATTCAGGTTGGCGACAGCATTTGAAAACCCCTGGCTGCTTAGTCACTGATGCCAAGGGATTGCACGATCACATCTTGAAGACGGGCGGTGTTGCTTCAGAAAAGCAAGCTGCCCTAGATATGCTGATGACTAAGCAATTAGTAGAGGATGGTGTGATGCAAATTCGTTGGACGCCGACCTGGAAACAACTTGCTGATCCATTGACCAAAGACATGGTCACAACCCTCTTGGAACACTTCCGGCGCAGTGGAAAGCTGTGTCTTGTACAGACACCGGAAGATGAAAAGGAGGAAGTCCGCAGAGCTGGAATTAGGAAAGCTCAGCGTGAACGTAGGAAGATGCGAATGAAGGCGACGGCAACGCTTTCTCCCCCTGATGTGATGAATCAGTGCACTTCCATCCATGTCTAAGGCTGTCTGCATCTGCATCTGCTGCTTTGACTTGGATTTGCTGCGCCATTGTTTACCCCCTGGGTTTTCTTTTGCTGGGAGTGGCGCCCCAATATTTGCTCCACAGATACAGTATGTTGAAGAGGTGGCATTAACAACAATGGGAATAGTCATGATGGATGGTAAGAGAACACATATCCTCATGATAACAGTGATATGTTTCACTTAAACATACTTAAACATAGAACCATGATCAATTACTAGCAATAATGTTATATCTGTTGGTATCCCATATGAGTTTGTCTGGAATTTCTGCAACCAAATTCCAGTGGTTTAGAAAATTATGCCTCCATTTACATGGCCATTTGGGGAATAAAGCTTTTTTTTAGACAGACTCAACTCTGTGTACCTGCAGTTATACACTTGATGATTCTATGTTTATCAACACTTGTGGCAAGTTGAACCACAAGCCGTCCAAGCTTTACCCAATGTGGTTTAGCTGAAACCATGTTTTGGCTGTACAAGTTCTATGTTTCAGACCCCAAATCATATACACGGTTATGTATCCCATTATCCCACAATACCCCCATCAACACCCCCATCAATACCCCCATCAATACCCCTATCAATATCCATTAGTCCTATGAAAGTCCGATTTATATCCCAAATAGATACCTTGTAAATCAAGATACATTCATATAAATTTCCTATCAAATCCTATAAGTCATAAATCCATATGAATCCCATTTATGACCCATGTAAAGGACATGTTTGTTTGCTGATTCCATTGACCATTGACCCAAGGTGCTCCTGATGGATGTTTGGAGGCAGTTTTCCGACCACGAGGTGCAAGAACCCCAGCTGTTCGCCCAGCTCTCACCCTGGATGGATTTGATGTCTTAGTTGGAATAGTAGAATTAATTTTTAAAACTATATGATATCAGGCGTAACATCTGAGTCCTTCACTTTATGTGTTCATAAGTTTGGATGGTAATATTATGAAACGTATCATGGAACGGATTTGTCTGTTTCAATATATTGTTGTTATTTTCTGTCCAATCCAACACATTTTGCACCAGCGTTATAGCATAGAGTTCTCCCCCAGGAAGTTGCCGTCGTCAGGGAAGAAGTGTCGGAGATAGGGAGAGTGGACGAGTTTTGAGCCGTAGCCCTAGTGAGAACCCTTCCCGCAGACTGAGCATTCTTGATAGATTGGGAGATTGAATGGTACAATGTGAGGCCGCGTTTACGAGAGCTCACAACTTGGTGAAGTCTATTGCACTATTGGTTTATGGTGCTACAACTAGATAGTATTCATGAGGTTTATAAACCAACAACAGAACTGGGGGGCCTCACCTGAACTATTATGCATGAGAGATTTCGGACATCACATCAATTTCTAATGGCACTGACACGTTGAACTCTGAAAAGCAGTTTACGGAAATGGACGCGTTTGAAAGTGAGTTCTGATACGGCAAATGGCAACTTCCATTGGGATAGTTAGGGATGATGATGAACCAAGGGAATTAGGGTNGGACGCGTTTGAAAGTGAGTTCTGATACGGCAAATGGCAACTTCCATTGGGATAGTTAGGGATGATGATGAACCAAGGGAATTAGGGTATCCTATTTTCGTAGAAACCAACATTCATTGCCATGTTTACCATATATTCATGAAATTTATGTTGAATATTAGATGAGTTTCATCAATTAAATCAATAGTCCATTAATAAGNTAGAAACCAACATTCATTGCCATGTTTACCATATATTCATGAAATTTATGTTGAATATTAGATGAGTTTCATCAATTAAATCAATAGTCCATTAATAAGTATGAATGACATTTCTGTTCTGTTGGACCAATTAAGATTCTGACAATCAAACATGGATTGCTGCAAAATGTCCTCCATTGATAGCTGATCTTCCCAGCTAATTGTAAACCTCCTTTTAGTTTGGTGATTTGCCAGCTTGCCATGTTTGATATGTTTGATGAAACTGGAGGGGTATTATAGCCAAAATTCCGTGCATCTCCCGCTAATATTCCATGATTGACCATGAAATCTTATC
>BGPT01000243.1:332729-342855 GCA_003297045.1 Symbiodinium sp. clade C Y103
CTCTCTGTCATAGTCACAATCAACTCAACCTTGTGGACTGTGGGGGAAGTCTACTACATTTTCTTCTACATCGAGTTCTCCTTTTTCTTGCTGGAACAAGTTTTCACCAAGAACTGATGGCCAGGCCCGACTGACTCCAAGTACAGCCATCGTCGAATTCAGTCTTATTCACTAAGGCGAGTTCTGCACACATGAATTCTCCTAATTTGTACATTTCTCACTGGNGACTGACTCCAAGTACAGCCATCGTCGAATTCAGTCTTATTCACTAAGGCGAGTTCTGCACACATGAATTCTCCTAATTTGTACATTTCTCACTGGACAAAATGTCCTATTATAAAGACTTTATTGAAGTTACATCCATTGAAGTTTGACCAAAGGTCCCACTTTCCTGGGTTCAGACAGTGTTTCCCTTTCAAGTCACGTGNGTCCTATTATAAAGACTTTATTGAAGTTACATCCATTGAAGTTTGACCAAAGGTCCCACTTTCCTGGGTTCAGACAGTGTTTCCCTTTCAAGTCACGTGATTTCCTTATACCAATAGCTAAAGCTAGCAGGGGCCGCCAGAGGCGTGCCAGGAGACCACGGTGACTCCACTGTGCCCATTTTCTCCGTTTTTGCTCACTATTTCTCCAAAGCGAAAGACAAGTGGTCACGAACCCTGCTGTGCGTCACGGGACCGTTCTCTTTCTGGATACTTTCTCCTTTGNTCCGTTTTTGCTCACTATTTCTCCAAAGCGAAAGACAAGTGGTCACGAACCCTGCTGTGCGTCACGGGACCGTTCTCTTTCTGGATACTTTCTCCTTTGCGTTTTTGTTTTCTCCTTTGTTTCGGTGGTTTCGGCGTCCACCTGCACAATTCCACCGGGTCCCGTGTTATAGGTGCAAGTTAGCAGCTTATCCTACAGCCTACAGGTGATTAATGTACTTGTTCATTTTGTTTTACATGTGACTACTTTGAATTCCATCACATTTTGGCTCAAGGACTTACATTTGTAATTTGTTGCTTTATTTTTGTTTAGTTGGCGTTTGCACATGGTTTTCATGCTGCGTTTTGCTTGGCAGTTTCACTTGTGGCATCTTGCAATTGCATTCATTTCAGCTTTCATTGATTTCACGCATGTTTTGGCATGTCACTTGTTTTTAGATCATTTCATCACCTGACGCCCGGGCGTTGGTATGCTATGGACCCTGGTGTGGTGCGGCAACTTGATGTTCGAGCGTTGATTGTCACTTTGTTTGTGATTCTTTCTGAGCTTGTGCGTAGATTTCATATTCCTGTTCAACTGGACTTTGCTGTGAATCCTGTGGATGTTGAGCATCCCGCTCCTGTGAATCCTCCTCGAGCTCGTCCGGCCCCTATCATTCCTGGTTGTGATCAAGTGTGTCGTTTTTGCAATCAACCTTGTCACCGACACAAGCCTGACCATTCGCATCATTCTTGTTATCAACATCGTCACTGGAGGGATTAGGCATTCATGGGAGCACAGACTTCGATGTCCGATGGCAGTTGGGAACATGTCGATGACTCATTTGCACAGCCGACTGTCAAGTCCAAACCCCTTGCAGTTCCAGTTCTTGGGAAAACATCGAAACGGCATATACCAGCACCACATCAATTGCAGCATGTTGCAAAAACTGGGTCATCTGGTTCAGTTGGGACAGATCAGGGGTTGCAGCCTCGGTTTGATATTCCCCGGGTTTCTACATTGTCACGTCCATTGCCTCGTCCAGATATTCCTGCAGGATCATCTGCGCCAAATTTTTCAGGTACTCCATTGGCACGGCCCATTGCTCAGAGTCCTGTCATTTTGAGTTTGAAGAGGCAGCAGACTTGGAATGAACCCAGTCATGCATCAGATGTTGTCCTGGAGACACCGAAGATTCCGAGAGTTTACAGTGCTCCCTCTTCTTTGAGCCCAACACTGCCTGGTCCTAAGCCTTCTGCGAGCTCTCAGATGATTCGGGTTCGACAATGCAGCACCAATTCTATGCTGATGGATAAGTGGATTTCTCTTCTGCAGTCTTTGGGGGAATGTTCAGAGACTTGGACTCTTTTACAAAAGTCCGTTCACTGGAAAGAACATGCGGGCCGGATCTTGGATGGTTCGGCACCCAGCACTGCAATGAAATACATTTCAGCCTGCACCAATTTTTTGCAGACCTTGACAGAGATGCGTATTCCATTGGCCACATTGTCAGATGTTCAGATGGCTGACATTTTGGTGACGATGTCCCTAGCGAAATCTTCATCAGGCTCCGGTGGATCCTGTGCTGCGACAATCAAGGCGTTGAGATGGCTTCATCGCGTTGCTGGCGTCTCAATTCTGCAATTGGTGCATTCAGCGATGATCAATTCATTTTTGGTTCAGAAGATTCCACGTGACCGCAAAGAAGCACCACCCCTGCCGTTATGGCTTTTGGTACAATGGGAGAGACGAATTTTGATGTCTTCATGTTCCACTCCTGAAGTCATTCTTTTGGGAAGCTTTTTGTTGATGGCTTGGGCCAGCTTGAGATTCAGTGACGCCCAACGAATCGAGATGCATCGAATGGTGCTCACAGATGGTGAGCTTAGGGGAGTTATTTGGCGTTCAAAAACTACGACCCTTGGTATGCCATTCGGCGCCGTCAACTCCGGCCTGCTTTCTCGAGGTGCTCACTCTTGGATGTGGAAATTTATCAGCACTTTGGATGGCATTCTTTACCGAAACAATCCAGGAGATGTGGATTTCCTTCTCCCGCATTGTGATCTGGAGAGTATTTCACTCCCATTGGTTCCGATGACATATGCTACAGCACTGTTTCAGCTACGACGACTGATTCATTGCCCCTGGCGGTCCTCATCCAATCCCATGTTGGGTCTGGACCTCAACTTTACTCTGCACTCTTTGAAGGCCACACTTTTGAGTTGGGGGCCTCAAGTGGCATCGCACACCAATACTGAACAGCGTTTGCAGCAGGGTCATCATGTGTCTCAATCCTCATCCTTGGCAGTGTATTCTAGGGACAATGTTTGGGGAGCCCTGGAGTTTCAGAGGCAGATCATTCAGCAGGTTCGTGCGGGTTGGCGCCCTCAAATTCCACAGCACCGTGGATCTCAACGACCGTTGCAGGAACCCCCAGTTGTGTTGGATTTTTTTTCCAAAAAACTGCCAGATTTTACATTTCAGTGGTTTGACTTTGGGGCTCAATCTGCCCTGGAATTGGACCCGAGTGACCAATTGGCAGCGGAAGAGAGTGATTCTGATTCAACTTCCTCTTCAACATCTTCCACCTCAGATGAGGAAGATGAAAAGACTGACAAAGCACCTACGGGAGCAGCCGCTCCTTCAAAACCTTCTGGTCCCAAAGTCCCAAAGGGGTTTTCCCTGAGACCCTGGTGTATGGTCAGTATCGATACGTTGTTCATGCGATGATTGCAGCAGGGGAGCCGGCGCACTGGCTACCCCAAAGAGATGGTGTTCATCTCAAACCAGCGTGTGGAAGACCTATGAAATCCAATGGCAAACTTTTGGATTGCGTGACAGCTGAGCACCAGCTGTGTCAACATGCAGCGTGTCGCAAATTATGGGCTCACTTCAATTTGGAGTCTGACCCCTAAGTGGAATTCCACCGGCGTGCATGGGTCCAAAAATTTTTCTCAGATATCTCTGAGCGCTGCCTGAGCATGATCATTCCAATTTGGACAGAGATCATTCACTTGGATTGCAGTGCTGCCAGTCATGTCATGTTGTCAGATCAGTTCATTGCATTTGTGAGTGCACTCATCACAGTCACTTTTGATTCCATTCTTCCCGGTTCAAGCTCACGTATATCTGCAGCCGTTTTGTCAAAAAAAAGGGAAGAGCGTCAAGCCAATGTTGACAACACACCCTGGCTTTTCGATTTTGTTCATCCACATTCAACTACATTTTCTTTTCACCAGGTGACGGACGTTTTGTTGCAGTGCATTCAGTCATGCATGTATCATTTTGTCACTCAGTCTTGTAGTTGAAACGATGGCTTCACTGAAACTGGAGGACATATTTTCAGAATGTGGAGTCGCACCCAATTTGGCTTCGGATCTATTGGCTGAGGGTTGGTCTCTCAAAACCTTTGCATTTAGCGCTTCGGATGAACCTGGCTTTGAAGCCTCCATTCCGGAAATGTGTGCGAATCATGGGGATGTTTCCCTTCTGCAGAAATCAGCATTGCGTGCTGCGTGGCATATGGCACGCTCATCCCAGGTTCCTGACAACTCAGGCCCATCGGTTCCGTCAGAGCCGGCATCTTCATCCGATGTTTCATCCTGGACCGAAGCTTTCGCTCCCAAAATGGAACATGCAATGGTTCAGAAATTGAAGGATGCGTTTTTGGCAAACTATCCTAGTGAATTGCTCACTCCTGACCTCATGCCATCCTTGCGTTTGCTGAGTTTGGTGTACAGTCAGCTTCAGAAGAAGCAGTGGCGTTGGATCCCATGGAAATATCGCATGTCGGTGGCCCGTGCCGACGAAGTTNCTTCAGAAGAAGCAGTGGCGTTGGATCCCATGGAAATATCGCATGTCGGTGGCCCGTGCCGACGAAGTTCAAGGTCAGCGGTTGCCCAAGATTCCCAAATTAGAGGGGATGCAACTTCATAGCCTTCTCATGGATGAGCCTCCTTGCTTAGAAATCAATAGCAATACGATGGGCGTGAACGCCAGTAGGAATATGCTGGAAGTACATGACCGTGCAGTTGCTATCTGTCAAGGAGCTCACCTTGCCAATCTCAAAGCGTATACCCAGAAGTTTATTTCTTTTTTGACTCAGAGAACCGACAGCGATTCTGGACTACGCAATGCAAATATCCTGGAAGCTCAGCAGGGTGATCAAAAAAATTGGGGAGTCATTTCAGATCTCATGTCAGATCGTGGTTGGTCCATGGATGACTCCCTTCATGAGTTGACGCACATTCGCCATGACCTTCCAGGTTGGCTTCAGCTTCGACCACGACTGCCCAAGGCTCCAACTGCTAGCTCTTCTTCGACACCCCGCCAGGAGCTGGGTAAATCTAAGGGCAAAGGTAAATCTAAGAAGGGCTCGTCAAAGGGCAAAGGTAAAGTTCAGTGGATCACAGAGCTGAAGAAAGGCTCTGAATGGAAGCAACTGTGCATGCGATATCAAAGTGGCAACTGTCAGGTGGGTGATTCTTGCAAGTTCACTCATTTGTGTGCATACCCTGTGAATGGTGCAGCATGCGGCATGGAGCATGTGCATCGACACACCGTGCTACGCCTCACTGACTAGATGACAGTTCAGCAGTTGAGCCAGCACCTCAGCTGCCGCAAGATGGACAAGACCAACCTTCAGATGGTATCACACATACAGATATACCTTTTGTTTCACAATCTTTGCATGATTCCTTGCCTTCAGCGGAAAATGTTGTTGAGCAGGAGCCCTCAGGGGATCGGCGTTTCGATTCAACGGCAACAATACCTGGTTCTTTTTCGCAATCTCATCCAATTTTAGATCAGGCATCGCAGAGTGGATCCAGAATATTTTTAGATGTATGTGCAGGGGCATCTAGACCCCTTTCTGCGGCATTGCTCACTGCCGGCTTTGCTNTTAGATCAGGCATCGCAGAGTGGATCCAGAATATTTTTAGATGTATGTGCAGGGGCATCTAGACCCCTTTCTGCGGCATTGCTCACTGCCGGCTTTGCTGTCTTGTCCTTTGACATTTTGTTGGATTCTCAAATGAATTTATTAGACAATGGAGCCTTCGAATCACTGCTGCGTTTGGCTTCGAGCGGTCAGGTTGGATACGGGGCTGCCAGNCATTTTGTTGGATTCTCAAATGAATTTATTAGACAATGGAGCCTTCGAATCACTGCTGCGTTTGGCTTCGAGCGGTCAGGTTGGATACGGGGCTGCCAGTCCATCGTGCAACGATTACAGTCGCATCAAACTCAAAGCAGATACTGGACCTAGGGCCATCAGGACCCCGGAGTTTCTTAATGGTATCCCCAACCTGACACATTCAGAACAATTGCGCGTTCAATCCAGTCACCAAATGTTATTTAGATGCTTGCTGTGTCTTTCCCTAATCTTCCAGGCAGGTGGCCACGTTCACCTAGAACAACCGGCTAATGCGATGAGCTGGCTTGAGCCCATGACCAAACAGTTTTTATTGGCAATCTGCGCAGCATGTATCTGTATCCCTGCTTGCAAGTATGATTGGAACATATATAAAACTTGGATGTTTGCCAGCAGCTTGCATTCGCTCAGTGTCCTGGGCGGTGTATGTCATCACCCTCCCGGTTCCCACGATTCTATTCAAGGAGTGCGTGATGAATGGGGTCAATTTGTTAGCCGTAGTACGGCATGTTATCCAACTGCATTGGCAACCAGATTTGCGGAACTTATTGGACCCCTTCTGACTCCTGGCGGTCGCGACATTGCGTGGACAGAGCTTTCATCATTTCTTCCAGTTAAACAGTTGACTGATTTTCCTTTTTCACAGGTTGATGGTGGGGGCCTCACATCTCAGCCGGACTGGAGTCGACCTGATCGAGTGACTCTTGATGTATTTGCAGTTTTGAGGAAATCCTGGCTTCAACGTATCATTTCCCTTTGTTATGGATAAAATGTTGGTGGCACATATTCAATCCGGTTCACCAGACCCACCATTTTCAAAAGAGCAATTAATTCCCTTTATTCAAGATCTTGAAGCATTCCTGAGACAGCATGATGTTCAGCCGGATTGGAGTGTACGTGAGCATCAGCCAATGCATTTGCAGATTTTGGCCTCTCTGCATCGTATCATGCAAGATCCTGATGTGACCCTGTTTCCATCCTTGTTAGAAGGCGTGCGTACGGGCTTTGGACCGCCCATTCCGGCATCAGGTATCTTTCCGACCAAACCTCAAGAACCTCTTCCGAGTACACCTTTATCTGTACACCTTTCTAACTGGCAGAGTGCGGAACAGGACCTTCCGTTGACACGGGAGTTGGTGGCCGAGGAGGTCTCCAAAGGATTCGTTTTCAAATACCCTGGAACATTGGAGCAAGCACAGCAGGATTTTCCGTTGGGAGTCTCAATTGGAAAGCTTGGTATAGCCACTAGCGATTCTCGACCTCCCAGGCTTGTTGTTGATTCATCAATATGTGGACTCAATGGGAGGTGTGTCATTCCTGAGAAAAGTACCCTTCCAACAGCCAAGGAGCTCATCCGATCTTTCCCCTTAAGAGGATCCAATACACTGTTGTCAGGTTTTTTCGCTTGACGTGAAAAGTGCACACAAACGAATTGTCTTGCACCCTGCGGAAAGGGGATTGGTCGGTTTTACCCTGGATAATGAAATTTATTTCTACTATGTCACCCCGTTCGGTGCTACATTCAGTGCTTCGTGGTGGAGCAGATTGGGTGGCTGGCTTCTTCGTACTTTCCATGGTTTGATTTGGTTCAGCCATTGTGGAATGCTGTATGTGGATGATTTCATTTTCTTCATGGCAGCTGACATGATGCCCAGCATAGCTNGTTCAGCCATTGTGGAATGCTGTATGTGGATGATTTCATTTTCTTCATGGCAGCTGACATGATGCCCAGCATAGCTGCACTGCTTTCAATTTTCTGTCAAATCACTCAAATTCCGATCAGTTGGAAGAAATCGGAACTTGGTGCCCGCATTCAGTGGATTGGTTGGTTGATCAATTTTCGAGCTGGCACTATTAGTATTCCTCCACAGAAAATTGACAAGTTGTTAACCTACTTGCATGAGATGCTGCGCTCCTCCAAGACGAGTAGAAAAGCCTTGGAAAAGTTAATTGGATTATTGATGTGGATTACGCAAATTTTTCCTCTCATGCGAATTTGGATTCATCACCTCTATCAAGATTTATACACTGTTCCGGCCACCCATTTCTCGATTGATGCAGGTGATTGGCCAACTGGTATTTCTATCTCGACCATCCCATTCTGCCATTCCTTTGGGTAGTACCCTCTTGGCAGTGCGACACCAATCAGTTGTGACCAAAGCAGATTTAAGTGCCTTGCATATTTCTACTGAACGTCGCATCTGGTTGCGGCTGAAAGATCCCGGATCATCTCGTCGAACAATTCGAGATGACTCACTGCGTATTCTCAAATTATTTCAATCATGGATATCCACCATTACTCCAACTCGATCTTTGTGTCCGAAACCGTTTTGGACCGGGTATGCAGCTGCTGATGCATGTGCTTCAGGCGACACCACCCAATTGGGTGGTTTCATTCAACATCCATCCGGCCGGACACTTTGGTTTTCCGAAAGATTTACTCATGCTGATTTCCAATTCCTTCCATTTTCACTGGATCCAGCCATGCAGAAGAACATTTCAGCTTTTGAGACATTGGCACAAATTGGTTTGGTATGGCTCACTGCATCATTTTACCCTGGATTTCGTATTCCAATTTGCCTGAAATCCTTGAGCGACAATACAGGCGCTGAATCGGTCAGTAATCGAATGTTCACAACAACCAAGCCACTGTGTTACTTTGTTGAGATCCTTGCAACTCTTGCTGCAAAAACCAGTGTGGAACTTGATGTCTCCCACATCCCAGGTGCCTTCAATATCATTGCAGATGATCTTAGCCGTTGGTCTTTCGACACTCCGATCCCTCACGATTTCACCGAAGATTCTAGAATCCGTTTCACCTTGAAAGAGCTATGGGAACCATATCTCAAATGTACCAAATATCCCCAGAATGCCCATCTCCTCTGGGACATCCCTCTGCCTCTTTGATCTGCTGGAAAGTCAAGCCCACGATATAATTGGGGGTTATGTGAGCGTTCTTGATTTCCACCGATAGGATTTAAATGGGTGAAGATAACCATCTGTGAAAATCAATGATGGGCAAAAGATTTGTCTATCGAAATCAAAGACAATTTCCAGCAGATGAAAAGAAGCAGCTGCAGATTGAGAAGCGTAGCANATCTGTGAAAATCAATGATGGGCAAAAGATTTGTCTATCGAAATCAAAGACAATTTCCAGCAGATGAAAAGAAGCAGCTGCAGATTGAGAAGCGTAGCAATTCGAATGATGCAACATTTCACATATGTCACAACATGTCCCATTTGTAATGTTGTGTTCATATCCACGTAGCCCTATAGCTTCAAATGTAAGTCCTTGTAGAACNATGATGCAACATTTCACATATGTCACAACATGTCCCATTTGTAATGTTGTGTTCATATCCACGTAGCCCTATAGCTTCAAATGTAAGTCCTTGTAGAACGATTAATGTACTTGTTCATTTTGTTTTACATGTGACTATTTTGAATTCCATCACATTTTGGCTCAAGGACTTACATTTGTAATTTGTTGCTTTATTTTTGTTTACCCTCCCCCCCACAACCTGGGACTGTGACATTTAGCGTCCTTGAGCCACTTGTTCTCTACTCTTAGGTGATTTGCATCCGCATGCCATCCCATGGCACCTGGCATCCGCATGTCCATTTCTGCATCCGATGTTGCCAAAGATTGGCACTTTGCATCCGGCCATTCACTCGTTGCAGCCTCGACCTTAGTCTCCTTCACATGCATCCTGGGCATGTTTCCGACGAATTCCACTAAGTGGATTTTCTCGTCAGGTCAATATGTTATTATGTAATCTCCATCCCATGGTTCTTCAATCCTCTTTGTTTCTTGCTTACAAATTTGACCTGAACCTTGTGACAGATGGGTGAAGATCTGTGAAAATCAATGATGGGCAAAAGATTTGTCTATCGAAATCAAAGACAATTTCCAGCAGATGAAAAGAAGCAGCTGCAGATTGAGAAGCGTAGCANATGATGCAACATTTCACATATGTCACAACATGTCCCATTTGTAATGTTGTGTTCATATCCACGTAGCCCTATAGCTTCAAATGTAAGTCCTTGTAGAACTCTCCTGTTCATTCCGTTTTTCCTTGTTTTTGTGTTTCCCCAACTGGCTGTCGGAAAGCTGCTGCTGACGTGCGGTTTTGTCGTGAGCTGCATATCGCTGCTGAAAATTTTTATTTCCACAGTTTTTTGCCGACCTGGCTTGGTCAAGGAAAGGCGCAAAAGATGTCATTGACAAGTTGCTTTCGCCACTTGCGCCGCAGGTTTGGTCATGTAAGTTGGTATCGACGGGGG
>BGPT01000243.1:359337-373408 GCA_003297045.1 Symbiodinium sp. clade C Y103
AGGGAGAACGCACGATTTTCCAGGAGCCGTTGGCCTTGATTGGGAGATTGAATGGTACAAGGTGAGGCCCCGTTTAAACTTGGTGAATTCGATGTTTTTTTATTTTTATAATAGTGCTATAACTGTAGTTTTGATGAGGTTTATAGCAGAGCTGAGGGGCATCACCTTGAATTGTAATGTGGGTAAAACATGGTAAAACAATGCCATAAACCAACCATGACTGGGAAGAGTAAACATACCACCCATAAAAATGGTGAGTCATTGGGGATGGTGGATCTGGCATTGTTTTGCCAATATTACAAGGTGGTCAGGCCCCGGTGTATCAGAGCACATAACTTGGATTTTCACTTGGTGAATTCGATGGGACCTTTAGTGCCAAACAACTATGGGATTCTTGAGGTTTAGAAACCAACAAACATGACTGGGGGGCCTCACCTTGTAGATATTACATAAACTATTGTGAATGAGATATGACTCGGACATCACGCTCATTTAAATCATGGCGCATCACACTAGTTCAACCCTGAATTGTTTGTTTTACGGAAATGGGTTCGCTTGAAAATAAGATATTTTTATTGCACTCGGACTGAGACATTTCCATGTCGCCTGCTTGCTACTTGACCCAAAAGCTCGTTGTGAGCGAGTCAAGAGAGTTGCATGAGCTGTTCGCTTCACCGTCTGGTGGCATACTGAGCTCTTATGAATTATCCCTGAAGGCCGCCATTCCATGATAATCGCTGCACATTGCAGAGGTGTACGCTTGCTCCATGTATCGATCAAATGAGGTCAGAGCAACGAGGGCTTCGGAAAGCTCTTGCGGCTCATCTGTCTGCCCTTCTGATGGAGTGGATTGTGCGTATTCCAAATGTTGTTCAGCGAGAATCTGATTCATCCTTGTTGGGTAGACCTTGGCCTGTGATGTTCGCCACACACCATTGGATCTCCCTCCAAGTCGGACTGTTGGCTTCCAGTTGCGGTCATAGCCTTGATAAAGGGCTGCTCCGAGCCTTTCCAGCCTTGCTGCGAGAAGGTTGGTTGGCTTTGCGAAGGGTTGTCCAAGCGGCCCTTGCAGAAATGGCCATTGCCGTATGGAGCCTGCCAGCAAAAGCTGTTTGACAAAGGCAGACTCCCAGATTGACCATTTGTGGTCTCGACCTCCGCATCCTGCCGGGTGCTCNNNNCGGACCTGCGTGTCCTCCACAGACCTTGCGGGCAACTATGAGTCGTTGCCATAGATGGTCGTGGAACACGTTCCCGTGCTCCCTGCAAACTGCTAGGTCGATTGGGATGGGAATCACATCCGCTGCCAACCATGAAATCCATTCTGCCAGATCACCTGGTCGTCTGTGACCACTGAACAAAATCAGAAAAAATTTTCTTCCATCAGCCAGTGGTAATGGAACATAATCATGATTGGGTACCCATCCATGGACTTTCTGTAGCAGTCTTTGTTCCAGGTCTGAGGTCTCTTTGCCAACATGTAGCATTTTCATCTCTGAATGCTTGCGTCTGGTAACTTCTCTTCCACCCTGGCCAGGTGGCAGCAGACCATATTGAGACCATTGTTGAATCTCTTCCTCTGTGGGTTCATCTGAGGTTTGATGCATGACATCTCCAAACTGTCTCACTTGAAGCTTGTCTTTCATCTCCTCATCCGTACATTTTCTCCATGTCTGATCCTGCTCTTGAGATCGAAGTTTGTTTTGATGCACAGCAACACCGGCATGCCGATCACGTTCATCCAACGACATTGCCTCCTCCAACGTCATGGGGACGTATCTTCTCATATGCCATGTCCAACATCTGGGGTTGGCCAACTGCATGTGCCGGATTGCTCTCGGCCTGGTGTGGTACCATTTTCCACATGCTCTGCATGCTCCATCTGTCATGAAGCGTCTCAGTGCTACTCTGGCTCCATGCTTTCGCTGCTGATGGACTGCTAGGGAAGCGGCTTGCAAAAATGCTGCTCCACATTCAATGCGCACATGCTGCTCATGCGCGACATCCTCCGAGGGACCTTGATCTTGATCATGTCTCCATCCCATATCACGCAAAATTTCATCTTGACTGTCAGCGTGATTTTGCAGTGCACACAGCGTCTTGAGCTTGCAGAGATGTGCTTGCTCAACTTTTTTGAAGGTTTTCTTGAGTTCCTGGGCTGCTGGCTGGAACCAAGCCCAAGCTTGTGGATCATCCAGTTGGAACAACTCATCTGGGATACATTCTCTTCCAATCTGCGTTCGAGCCCACTTCAACGCTTGGAAAGTTCCATGAAGCCAGGATTCATCTCGTTGTACAAAATAATTGTGTCGAATCATTGCCATCATCCAGGGATCGGCTGCTTTGATCATATGCACAAGCAGCCTCAGGCGATGTAGATACAGCATTTCCATGGGCATTGCGGACTGAAATTTATCTGCCAGCTGATACATGGAGAAATGTTGCACTGCACCATTTGAATCTCTCGGAAGGATGGATTGATAGATCTTGAAAATTCCAGATTGCCAAGTGCTGAATTCACCTTGTGTGAGGTCGTACATCGCTCCTGCATGTAAAGAAAACACAGAAAGCCCCAAACTCTTCACCAGCAAAATTCGTCGCTTCACATCCAGACTTTCATTTGTGATGATTTTTCGGATAGGCCGTAGCTTGGCCAGTGCTGCAGCGGTTCGAATTCGAAGTTCTGGAATTCGTGTGCCAGATCGAGTCAGGTGCCCGCCTAAGTGCTTGTAGTGCGCCACAATGGGCACACAAACCCCAGGGGCAAATTCACTTAGCAAAGGAATCCCTTGTCTGTATTGGCTTTCCATGTGTTGCTTGGCTTTTTGTGCGCCCTTTCCATGAAAAGCCAGCATCACTGCCGTCTTTCCGGCTCCGAAGGATAGAGCCAGGCCGTACTCATACATGACATCTTGCACCACATGTAACAGAGCTGTCACTTTGCTGATGAGCATTGAAGGTGCCGCTGTCACTGAGATGGCTAGGTCATCCACCCAAGTGACAATGTCCGAAACTTGACCCGCATCGGTATGTCGCAGCAATGCTATACCTGACTGACTGGCTCTGGACAAAATTTCCTGCAACACTTTGGCAAGCACATAGCTGAACAAAAGATCTGCATTGGGATCTCCTGGACGTGATCCAGTCATTGGAGACATGAGTGTTCCGCCATCAGGAACACAAAACCAGGTATGCCCCAATGTTGCTGCAGTGCTTTGCGCCAGGATAGGAGCTTGTGTAGCTTGGCAAACTAAGTTGTTGCTCTCGATGTGCTCTTTGAAGACTGGGAACATCTCTGAGGGGAGCTGCATTTTCTCAAAGACAGTGATCAGTGCATGCATGCCACTTGCTGCGCCTGCCACTATCTGCTTGACCACTGAGTAAAAAGCAGCTCGAATGTCCACGAAGATTGTCGCTTGTGCCAGCTGTTGCTGACGTGCATTTCTTCTCCACATATGCACGTGAAGATGTAATGCTTCCGTGGACAATCCATTGCGACCTCCCCATTGCATTGGTTGTGTAACGTTGAGGAGCCCCTTGAGCAGCTGACCTCGCCAAGACTTTGACGCTGCTCGTGCAATGACCGGCTCAAGCAGTATCGCTCTGTACCCCTTCATGTCTCGGGGATTCCCCTTCTTTTTCCAAAGGGGGAGCAACCAGCCCCCGCACCATTCAACTACAGCTTGCCCCCTGATAGCCCCTTTCACAATCAGTGGGTGCAGCCGCTGTGCTGCTATGGCAGGATTGCAGTTGAATAGCTCTGGCCCCAGTCCATCAACTCCAACAGCTTTGCTCTCCTGCAAGCATCTGATGGCCTCCTCGAGATCATATACAGTCGGAATGGACTCAAGGTCTTTGGAGGTACGCACATCTCTATGCTGAGGGTGAGATCTGTTGAGAAGCTCTTCCAACCCTACTTCTTCCGCATGCTCAATTTGGCCAAATTGAGCCTGCCAGGCCACTGCTACCTCATCTCGTCCTCTCTGAAGATTCCCAGCTTCGTCTTTGTACCCCGGAAGGGCTTTGATGAGACGCCCTGTGGCTTTGGCAATCATTTGCTTGGGCTTGAGGATATGGAAAATTTCGGCGATGTTGGCATGCTTGGCTGCTGTCAGCTTGTCCTCCATCTGCTGTGTCACCCAATCTTTCCAGCATCGACGTTTGAGACTTCGAAATTCTTTGTCAATTTGCATTCGCTGTTCATACAGACAGGCCTCTTGTTGCTGCAACACAAAACGCTGCAGCCTCCAATAGCTTGTCTCATCCTCTTTCCGCATTTGGCTCTTCCAAGCATGCCACGTAAGCTTGAGAAGTGTCCATGCCTGGCATCTGCGGAGGTGCCGATATTGTTGTCTGAGATCCTTCCTGTCACAAAGCTTTTGCCAAGCTTCTGCAGAGAAATAGAGTTGTCTTTGTTGTCGTTTGGGACAAGGAAACTTGCTGACTGCATTCTGCTGCAGGTGTTCACGTACATGGTCCCAGTGTTCATTCACATCTATTTCCCAATCAACTTGTGGCAGGTCTGACAACATGCACACCCGTGAGCTAGGCAGCACGAGCGGATTGTCGATCATACAGATTTTTCTTGGTGAATCGTTTCATTTCTTTTTGGGATCCGACACATAGGGCCAAGTCCAGACACAGTGGTGCATGATCCCTGTCTCCATTCATCCAATCTAGCTCGTGATTCACATGAGAACGAATCACTCCTTGCTGGCATTCATCCGGGATGGCAATGAAGTCAATGCGTGACTCATGTCCCCTGGTGCCAATGTACGTGGATGAGGGGCCAACATGGAACTGAGCAAAAGTTGAAGGGATCACCAAATGCAGTTCCTCACAAAGCTCTCTGAAACGACGCCCTGGCTCGTCTTCCATATCATAACAATGAGATCCTGTGGCATTTCCCTCAACACTACCAAGCTGACAATTCATGTCGCCTAGAATAAACAAAAGGGCCTTCTGATCTCTTTGTTGTAGAGTGCTGTGAAACTGGTCCCACCATGCCTCGATTTCGGCTCCCGGCCGTCCTCTTTGTGGTGCGTATGCTACTACCACTTCCAAAGCCAGTTTTCCAAGTTGAAGCCTAGTGGCTAAGATTCTATCATTCGCTTGCCATACCGTGGCATCCTTTTCAGGATGAAATTCCGTTTCAAAAATCTCTGCCAGGGCTTGCGGCTGAATCCAAAGCTCAACTCCAGCTTGTCCATTGGTCCCTGCAGCAACATAGCGGGCAAAGGGGCCTTGCGACAAAAATTGATCTTGCTTGGCACGAGACTCTTGGATTCCGATGATGTGGCATGCTTCATCCTGGAACTGTCTCATCAACTCATTGGCCTTCAGACTAATGCATCCACGAGCTCCTTCATAGTCCATGGATCCTACATTTGCTGTGGCAAAGGTCAGAGTTTTCGTTTCTGGCGCTCTTTTCTGGTGGCAAGGCTGATTTGGCTTTTTGGTTCGGGCCAAGGTGGCATCTGGCTTGGCATGAACATGCTCCGAAAACTGGTTGCGAAGGATGGTCTGCAAGTCAGGAAGTTCCTTGGTTGGGCTAATTTCGACCCATGCCCAATCGCGCAATGAATGTTCCAGCAGAGGCTTCGATCTCAAAATGGCTTGTTTTGGCGGCAGCCATCCTCGGCACACATGACCTGCAATGCTGTCTGCACATTCATTCCATGGGTTTCCACTGTGTGCCTTCGTGTGCAAACCAACCACCGAGTCAGCTTTTCTCTGAAGCAAAGAGACAAGCAACCTTGCTGCATGTTGCCGATCGGATGAGCCCTCTGCGTAACAGGGTTGTTTTTGCTGGCCTGTGGCTCCATGACCAGCTGAAATGGCATCGTAATGAAAATGCACTGAGCAGCCTGTTGTGTTGGATTTGGAAAGTAAATATTCTGTTGCAGCTATGATGCCTGTGGCCTCGGCATCCAGTGCTGTGCATTGAAAAGGGCCCAAGTCGTCAGTCAATAGACCTGCTGCATATCCAATGCGAAAGAACTTTCGACAATGTCCAACAGTGGCTTCACAGAGCACAACAAAAGCCCAAGCGGCTTTGTGTCTTCGCTTGGATCCATCTGAAAAGACATGAAACATCGCACCTGTCGCTGCTTGCTGGGTGACGGCACAGGCCTGTTGCGCAAAAGGGTGCATATCTGGGACAACTGCAAAATCAACATTGAGCCCCTGCCAGTTGTCTTCCATCAACGATTGGATGATCTCTGTGAGGGCTGTCACATCATTATCCATCTGCACATCGGCGACATCAGATCTTCGCTTGCAGTGTCCATCTGTTGAAACTTCATGTGTGAGCACCTTGTCCTGGTATCCCAAAGGATCCGAGTTATCCCTTTGGCGATACCGCAAAGTGGACCGCTCTTTTTCGGCATCATCATGGCCCTGGAGCCCAGAAGGATCCGAGTTAGCCCTTCTGCGGTTCCGGAAAGGGGGCTCAGAAGAGACATCTGCGGGTGATTGGTACTCAAATCGGGCATCCATGCAATGTCTCCACCAAGTAGGTACTTGATGGTGCTGACCATCATCTTCCAACAGCTCTGAGGCAGGCAGTGGTGCATCCTTGGTCTCTGGACAGCTGCTCAATTGTGAAACCGAGCCATCCTCGAGAAATGCTTCACTGTGTTGTCTTCTCAGTTCTTGACATACTGCAGCAAAATTGCAAAAAGGGGGGAGCTGCGAGCCAGCATGAACTCGAGTGACATGTTTCTGAAGAAGGGACGTTTGCTCTACGATGACCTCGTCCTCCTGCAACGCCACTCCAGTCAAGATTGTGAGCATCTGGTGACGCTCCCACACGTGGTAGCGTGCCCGCATGACATCTCCTGGCTGCCACTCCTGCCTAACGTCCAAGATCCGAACTCCGTTCACTGCAAGGTGCGGGTGCACGTTCTGCGATCTGGCATGGGAAAACCAAAATGGCGAAAATTGCAAGTCAGCCATTACATTGGGTCCCACGGGACCTGCAGGTGCAGAAGCTGCAAGGAATTCATTGATTGGTCGAGGATCACGCTGCATCTCGTCCACTGATATCAGCTGTTGATTAATGAGGATGGGGATGCGAGATCCTAGTCCGTACGCTCTCAGGAAGTGAAAAGTCACATGCTCCGTCTCCCTCATATCTGGAGTAGCCGATGGCACAAATGTGAGCCGCGCATCTACATGTTCAAAAGGCCACAACGTCTCCATTTGTTCGATCCATTCCAGATCATAGATCCAATCCAGCTCCCATACGATCTCTCGATGACCCAATGGTCTCTGTGCTGGCGACAAACCATGCACATGGCATACAATGCGTGAGACATCTGGTCTCTGTTCCCGCAGGGTCTGGATTTGAAGGAAAAACTGTTGCACCTCATCGACATGTTGAGCGGCTTGCTGAACTTGTACTGGCACTGCTCCAATCCAAGGTCGTACCAGCACACCGTCATCAACCTCGTAATGTTGGTTCGGCTGCATGATGGTCACTCCCAAACGAACATGGCAGTCTCTCAATGTGAAAGGTGGGCATCTTCTGTGTAATTCCAACATTGCCAAGACTTCTCGCTCCATCATTTCATTGAAAAGTCGTGCAGCATACATTTGGGGCCTGACCAACTGCGGCTCAGTAGATTGTTCATTGATCAATGCACATCTGGCTGTTGGTTCTCTGTTTTCAGGAAAATCAACCTGCACAATCAATGCAATGGTGCGAGGGCCGAGTATGGCAATGGGTTGCGGCTGCACGGTGTACACAAGAAGATCACCATACCGTGCATGGTCTTGCCAAACCTCAAGGATTGTGTCCATCAATTCTGGCAGATTGTCTGGATGGAAGTGAAGGTCACGCCTGCCAAGATCTATGAGTCCAAGCCCAAACGTGGCAGCTATCCAAAGCTCCTCTTCACTTTCGTCTCCTTCACGAAGCATGCGCAAAACATTCTGAAGGTCTGTTTCATGTGAGCCCGCAAAGAAAATAGCTGGGCCATCAGGCTGGAGCATTTCTTCATTGTCGTCAGCGAAATCTTCAAAGGGAGCTGTCTCCCATGGGTGTCGATTGATGTGATCAACTTGCGTCCCAAAAGGAGGCATAGAGACCATAGAAACCTGATCTTCATCATCCTCATGGTGTGATGAGAAGGCATCATCTTCTGACACTTGCCTACTCACGGCATCATCCTCCTCATTCAAGTGAGTGGAGTCTTCCGAAACATCCGATTCCTCACTATGATCATCATCTGGAGGAATGATCCGAACATCACCTTCGAGGTAGGTCGCCATTGGAATCTGCAAGGGATCATCATCGCACAAAAACATGTCCATTCCAGCTTGCTCAAATTTGACAAAACACTGGAACTCGTGTCGGTGACATGCTGCGTGGCACTGTGCTTCCAGAAAGAATTCACTGACACATGCTTGACTGGGAAATAACACCGCTCTAGTTTTCTGCAGAGGTGGTGCAGTGGGACAATAGAGCAATGCTGCACTGAATGCTTCATGTGAACCTTGGACAATGATGACATGACCAATGGTGCTGGGCAATTCATTGGAGTGCTTCCCTTCCACCAAAAAGAAAAATAATGGATCACCATTGATCAGCAAATGCCAAGCGCTCCTACAAGCAGTGTCAAATTCATTGAATTGCATCCCTGCATGGATGCGAATGCGCTTTGATCTAATGCAAACATGATTCTGCTCAGGTGTCAAAAACCAAGTTGTGAGCCATACTGGTTTGTTCTGCGAGAAAAAGCGTTCTGAGGCACATACGTCTGACCACCAAAGTGGTGCGGATGCCACCTTGAATGTTGTCATCCTAAACGATTCAGTCAACGCTCTATCTCCGTGACCTTCCGGGCTCAACTGCTGTAAATCAGTTCCTGGATTTGACTGCCTGGTGGATTTGGCTAGTTCATCATATCTATGGAAAATAGTCTGCACTTGGTGCCAATTCGTGATTTGCCCTTCCAAATGCCAGCATTGACGTAAAACGTCAGCAACGTCATTGAGGGGAATCATAATCGAAATGACATCATCTTCCTGTTGGCAAATGACTTGCACTTTTCCATCAAAATGAACTCTCCTGGGATTTCGAAATTTTTCTGTTTTTGAAAGTGTCGAGCTTTCATCTTGTTCGTGCGGAACATGGCATGCTCGCCCACAATCTCTGGCAGTGTAAAACACATCAAAGGTTGTATGATTGGCTCGAATTGCGGACGTAGTGAAAGGACCGATCGATCCAGGGCACTGCAAAGCATCGCAGTTGTCAACCTTTTCCAGAGAATTTTGATTGCTCAAAACTTGAGATTTATTGCTAGCTAACTCATCGGATCCATCACTGAAAACCAGGGGCTCGAACGAAGAGTTGTCGCAATACGATCCAGCAAGGTGAAACTGATCCAGAACCGGATCCTGAATCTTTGATGCATGACTGGACCACTGGTGGAGATCCAAGTGACCCTCCACATAGATATTTGATGGAGAATTATCAACATATTGTGCAACTCTGCATCGGATCTCATGGTCATTCCTGGGATCTTGCAACAGGTCAGATCTATTGGTCAGCCCTGCTGAGGCTTGACTCCCTGAGTTCTCCCATGAAAAGCGGCAATTACGTTGACCTCCATTGATCGTCAATGAACCATCAAGGGGATTCTGGTCTGATGAAAATGACGATGACTGCAAAGCCTTTGGGATCCAACTGGGAGTGGATCTTTGAACGTCATCATTGTGGCCCTGGAGTCGAAAGAGATCCGAGTTACCCTCTTTCCTACTCCGTAAAGGGGCGTCGCCTTCATTTTGGCCCTGGAGTTGAAAGAGATCCAAGTTACCCTCTTTCCTACTCCGCAAAGGGGCTTCATTGTCAAGAAAACAGCAGGAATCCATACCTTGGCGCACTGACTGAATTACCTGTCCTGTTTCTTGCCTTGGAGAGACATTCATTGGAACATCTGCCTCTCGATTCTGTTCATTGCACCATGATGGAGCATCCCCATGCAAATGAAATGAGAAAAGGGTATCCTGGGCAAATGACATCGGACTGTCCACGGACTTCCTACAACCCACAGCCCTACAATTCCGGTTCCTACTGGCATTTGGATGATCGCTCAAATCTGCTCTTGCTGCATCATGCTGAAACCCATGTGAGCGGAGCAAGTCAACTTGCGTACTTTGATGATCAGAAGAACCAGTGGAAAAAATTTCTTCCGGTGCAGGAATTGGTTTTGAGTCAGAAGGACTCATTGGACGATTCCATGTGAAAGAAGCTATTGTGAGGTCCCTGACAACTTGTCTCAAACCACGCACAAAACCCACATGCGGTTTGTCAAGACCAACAGATGTCTTTGGAACTCCGTCAGAACAATGCACAACTTCCCTGTCCATCTGGGCTATGCATTTGCTCCTTTCTCTTCCTTCTTGGCGTCCTTGGCGTCTGTCTTTTCTGGCTTTTGCTTCAAGTGCTGATTTGCAACCTTCGTCGGTGAGGTGGAATTCCTGAAAGGCTTCAAAGTTTTGGGAGACAGACGAACTTTGCTTGTGAAAGACTCTGCCTCCGCCTCCATCCCTTCGTCCTCCTCTTCCGTAAGATCGATCTGATCTATCTGGCTGCCATCTGCGATTGCATCCTGAATCATCTGAATCTGCTGAGACATATCTGGTAGCTCTGGCATCTCCAAAATCGGCTGGCTCTGACCCAACAACGAGGCTGAGGCTTGAGACATCTCCTTTCTGATACCTATGAGCTCCTGATTCTTGAGGTTGTACTGTTCCAGCAAATCCGCACGACACGACTGGTACATCTGTGCATGGCTCTTGACCTTTTCCAGAATCTGTGCCGTGAATGCAATCCATTCTTGGTCCAAAGTTGTCACACGCTTTGCTGCTGCTTGCACCTGGTTCTGCACCTTCTTGAGGCGGTTGAGGTGGCCATGTGTCAAAGCTTTGGTAGAAGCTGCCATCTGCTCTTTGACCAACAAGTCGTCGAACTGCTTCTGCATGGCGTCCGACATTTCCACATTCATGGACTTGATGGCTTTCAGATGCTGCAGCAATTTCTCTTCGTCTGCAGAGAGAAGCACCGAATCTGTATGAGCTGAAAGCTGCGGATGAACAGGCTGGGATAGGAGATCTTGTTGTCCTTTGATCTCTGCTACCTCGGTCAGCTTTGCGTTGACCCTTGTTGATGGTGTGCTCGGTACCCAGGGGGCTCGCTCTGGGAATACTGCCCAAGACACTGCATCGCCTTCCGCTGCTTCTATTGCTGCATCGGTCTTCTTGCTCTGCCCCTTCTTGGCGCTTTTTGACCTTGAGCGCCGTTTCGGAGCCTGCCAAACCAAGCTCCAATGAGCCTGGCACTCTCTGCAGTAGCTCAACTTCGGGCCGTTGTTGACCTGGCATGATTGGCAGTACCACGTCATGGCACAAAGACGTTGCACTTGCTCGGGGAGCTCTCGGTGGTTGTAAGTGTGGTGTCTGCGTAATATGCAGACTGCAGCTCGCAACCTTGCTCTGCCTCCCCTGCTCGAAATCCAACTGACTTCCCGCAGTGTAGCCCGTGCACGTTGGCGAACTTTCCGTTGCCTCCTGTGCCAAGCGGGTTCCTTGAATTTCCTCAACGTCAATACCAAAGCCTGCGATGGCCCACCAAAATGCCAGTCTCGCGAGAAAGCGCCCGCACATGCGACAGGGGCGTTCCCTAAGGTCCACTGCTGAGGGCAACAGCTGTGATCGCGTCACTGCTGCCCCTAAGCCAAACCTTAAATAAGATATATATATATATATATTAGATATGCTTTATATATGTAGACACAAATAGCAACTTTGATAGAGACAACTAGGGATAATGATGTTTATATATGTAGACACAAATAGCAACTTTGATAGAGACAACTAGGGATAATGATGATTAACCAGTAGAATTATGGTATTCTATTTTCAGACAAACCACCATTCATTGCCATGTTTACTATCAAATATTCATGAAATTCATGTTGAATGTTCAATGATTTTCATCAAATAAATCCATAGTCCATTGATAAATCTGAATGACCTTTCTATTCTATCGGACCGATTAAGATTCCGGGAATCAAACATTGCTAGCTGCAAAATGTCCTCCACTGATAGTTGATTTTCCCACTTGTAAACCTCCATTTAGTTAGATGATTTTGCCAGCTTGCCATGTTTGATGAAATTGGAGGGGTATTAACCAACATTCCATGCATCCCCCACTAATACTCCATGATTGACCATGAAATCTCATCATCATTCCACCATAATTTGATAAAAAACCCCCCATGGTATAGCATTCATGAGGTTTATAAACCAACAAACCCTGTGAATCCCTAGAAACAGAGGATTTTCATCCTATGACAATCACTCCATCTCCACCCAAACCACCATTCGATGTGTGGATTCTGCGTCCGGGGCCTCGAGGCATCGAAAGATGTGGCGACGACGGAGTCACAGGAGGCGTAGAGCAGCGGAAATTTCTGGAAGTTTCGTTCAGAAAGTGGTGAGGGTAGACTGGATTCGTAGATTTTTAGTATAGATTTCAAGAAGTCTTAAGTGGATTTTAACGAACTTTAATAGATTTCAATGATTAGATTTAGAGAGATGCAAAGGATTTCACATGGCTTATGTTTTGACCTGAATCTGCTTGAACAAAAACAGTTCAGTCTTACTAATTTGCCTAACGCAATTCAGCTGGTTGTTTGGATTGCATCGGATGGCAGCAGGATTACAGCTGAGAAAATTCGCAGGGGCGGATATTTGAGATGACCCACATTTCTCGGTTTTCCGGGTTTGGACTTCTTGCCTAATTAGTCTCCATAATGTAGCAACGAGTGTTCCCCAAATACCCCTAAAAATGATGTTTTACCCCATATTCTTAGCATTTTGATCATCTCTGCATTGTTTTGTGGTACTCGGAGGGTCTAGGTTTCTGAAAATGTGAGGTCTGTTTCCAGGGCCCAAGATTCCAGAGTGCTAACTGTATTGTTGAACTTGAAAATCATCCGAAAATCATTTCTGATTTTTCGGGTTTGCAAATTCTTGACTAATTAGATCGAATTAGTCTCCATAGTGTAACATGAGTGCTCGTAGACCCTCTTTAAGTCCTCTCAAAAATGATGTTTGACCCCATAATCTTATTGCTTATCATGTTTGATCATTCCTGCCTTTTTTCGGCGGTACTTGGAGGGTCTAGGTGTCTGAAAATGTGAGGTCTGTTTCCAGGGCCCAAGATTCCAGAGTGCCAACTGTATTGTTGAACTTGATTTTTTAATGGAAAAAATGTGATACTTCATGGGATATATTTTTCCGGAAATACCATCCGGAAATAGTTTCCATGGCTTGCTGGAAAATCCATTTACAGTTCGAGATTTCGCAGCTTGCCATGGCGGATGAAACCGAAGNTTTTCCGGAAATACCATCCGGAAATAGTTTCCATGGCTTGCTGGAAAATCCATTTACAGTTCGAGATTTCGCAGCTTGCCATGGCGGATGAAACCGAAGGGTTTGTCTCTGTCTAGATTGATCATTACTTGGAGGAACATCCCAGTTAGTCACTGGTTGGCCACCTGACATCCAGAATTCCAGCTGGCAGTCGTCTCGGCTGATCCGATCAATTCCAGGTCTCCAGAGCTACAGCCTTCCCCTGCAGGGCACGGCTGAATCGTTCCTNCTGGCAGTCGTCTCGGCTGATCCGATCAATTCCAGGTCTCCAGAGCTACAGCCTTCCCCTGCAGGGCACGGCTGAATCGTTCCTTGGCACCAAGAACTGACAGGATATGGTCAACTCTGCAAACATGAACACTCATGAGCATGCTTCACGATTTAATTCAGTTTTCTCCAGGCAGAAGTTCAGCTATTGCCTCCAACAGNCTGCAAACATGAACACTCATGAGCATGCTTCACGATTTAATTCAGTTTTCTCCAGGCAGAAGTTCAGCTATTGCCTCCAACAGATGCATCATGGCTGCTTTTTGATGTTCCAAAGGTACCGTTGCATCATGAGTCATTTTGAGGTGGTAGCTGGATCCAGGTTGAAGGATTGACCGGGCCACAAGCCTAGCAGAGCGCC
>BGPT01000244.1:3945-31465 GCA_003297045.1 Symbiodinium sp. clade C Y103
CATTGCATAGAGGGGTATTGTAACATGGATGACATCAATCAGACAATGTGACACCTGAAAGCAATAACATAACACCTGAATGTAAGGAAATCGACTTATTTCTTTATCAAGTCAACATTTATTCATCATTGCTGGTAATGAAACTCATCATTTTTGGGTGGTTGACAGCCACTATTTCCGAAACACCACTGGAGTGTTCCTTCCATTCTTTTTGGAACATAACAAACTTCTCTTCACATCCTGCCGGGCCTAGGACCTCATCAAGCAACACCGGGAGATGCGACTGAAAGCCTCGGGCCCGTGACGTTTGTCTCTTGCGGTCACCCGTTGGTGTAGACCCTGAGAAAAGGCTGGCGCAAAAGGCAGACGGGGCATCTGGTTTGGGTAGGGATGGAGCCTGTAAATGCCATGTGCCAGACATTGGGCGACATGGAGATGGTGCAGAAATCTGTTCATGAGTGGACACAATTTCACTTCAAGTATCTTCAAGTTGTAAATATACTGCAATCAGAATGCGTCGTACCTCTTAGATCCTTCTAGGATCTCACTACATCACCAGAAGTCCGGGGCAGCCAGTAAACTGCCGCATAGTGATAACAAGCTGCTTATCCTTTCTGCTCGAACGTCACGTGATGTGACGATTGCCCAGCCAGTCAGCTTCATTCAGAAGAAGCGCTGGCAAATTCTACTGTGGGCTTCTTGCATTTCTCTGGCTAAGGGGTTAGACAAAGCAAGAAAGGGTGATTAACCAGTAACTAGTGCTTCATAAATACCACTTTCGGTCAGAGTTGTAAAGGAACTATGGCAACCCATCACTCAGGAAGATGGAGTTAATGCTGCAGAAGAAGATGCAGTCCACGGTGCAGACCCTATCTTCAGAGGCTCACAGGGAGGTGGACAGCAGTACCAGATAGCTGAACTACCGGGATGGCTGGGAACAGCAGGGAATCTTTGACAATATCGGTTGGCTCATACCCCTCAGAAATTTGGAGCATTTGGGGAACGTTTGGTTTCTGACGAGTGGATCTATCATGAAAGGAGCCGAGAGCTGCACACAAGAACCTCTTCCGCTTCAATTAGTTGTCGAGTCTTTTGATATTCAATGTGTTTCAATTAGTTGTAAACATTTCTTTTGTCCTGGCTCTACCTAGGATTCTGACTCCCCATGATGCTCAAGATTTTCAGTTTCAAGGGCGGTAGACTGACACAGCTATCGAAAATTTTATGCTTTCCCTGCGAGAATGTTTATAACTTACAACTAATGGATTTTCCATATCTATTGATGGCCATTTTTCCCAGTTTTTCTCCACATTTTCCTAGGATATCTCAGCCATCAACCACTCTTGGTACCCCCATGGCAGCGCACCACATCTCGCAGGGTCAGGAGTTGCCAGCCCAGCCACTGGGTTGCATGGGGGGGCATATAGATGCCTCTGTAGATCTCTATAGTAGCTCTGTAGACATAGACATAAACTGATGATAGTTGACAGTTGATATAGATTGTAGTTTGGTCTTCATGCGCAAAAGGCGAATGAAATGCTGCAGCTGCTATGAGTGGTGTTATCTTGCCCATCTGCCAAGGCAGCCCACGAGCTTTCTGAAGAATTGCGACCCATCGTTCCTCGGATGCAGTGAGGGCTGTGGAATTTGTGCGCGGTTTGCTGGGTAGACGCACGGACCTTCTGGACCTTTCTGACCTTCAATTTGGACTTTCCAAAGGCTGACCCCTAACATTCACCCCAAAAAGATCATCCAAAAGAAAAGAGTTCAGCAGATAAGACACGCCAGTGGAATACAGGGACACGAGGCTCGTCGCAAGTGGCGTACTGGGGCTGAGGTTTCTCACCCGCATGGCGCAACATTTGGAGAAGCAGGCGCTGTTATCGCATCTCTGCCATGGAATCCCGAGATTTAGGGATGGATGGCGGATGGCTATGTGTGGCTTGATGTTTATGGCACCTGACAGTCCTTGGGTTCATTAACGGCATCCAGGACGCAGCTATCATTCCTCGTTTTGGATGGCAAAGCGAAGGAAGATATCTAAGATTAATTCAGGAATGGTGTCGCACATAGAGCTATGCTGCCACACCTGCTTTGTTTGTTTTGCTGGATCTGTTTTTATGGGATCTCTTCGGAACTCCTGCCATGCAGGTTTTTCTCCCCGGTCAGACACTGCTGGAAGAAGGTTCGGGGGTGCAGCTCTGGGTCTTGTTTTTGGTCCCTGTTGGGGCTCTGGGGTGAAAAAACTGGTACTGTAATGTCTCAAGTTTAATGAGGGACCATCCATCTATATATACAGTTTCACTGTTGATCATTATTGTATATAATTTGTGTCCGCCCAAGTGGGCCCCACTAAGTACAGTACACTACAACTGATGACATGTTTGGAATCGTAGCTCTCCTGCTGTCATCGCAAGGCTCAGATGCTGGCTTCAGCCTTTTGATTCAGCAAGGCGGGCTTCAAGAGATTGGAGCTGCTGCCAACTTCATGGCAAACATAGACCGATTAGTTACATACATACCAACACCATATGATCAAGTTCAGATATTGAATCCTGGCTAGATTGCTGGAGATTCCGAGGGACATCAGAGCATGTTGAATTCTTGAGTATCCTTGAGTTACATTTTTAAAATCACTCTGGCACAGCCATGTGCATTGCCTTAATGGACAGCAAAAGTCATCCTGCTAGCATCTGGATGACTGGCATGAGCTTCTGGGCAACCAGGCAATGCTTCCATTGAGAAAGGCGGTCCAAGCCTCAATGTGGTGCGAGGATGCCGTATCCATTCCCAGCCAGGTCGCACATTCATGGGATTTAGTTTGGGCGGAAGGACGTGCCCCACTCCCACATCCTATGCCAAAGACCCAAAACAGTTGGGTCCGATGCCACAACAAAGCCGTGCAAGTTTGCGGCGCAGTGCCTTCACCGAGGCCGCATTGTCGGGAGGATTGGCGCCGGCGAGTTTCTTGGATCTGCATGGAATTGCGCCTTGGGGGGATGACCGGGAAGGCTGCACGGGGAAGTCGCGGCTGGGCCGTGCATTTTTTTTTGCAGATCTTCCCTGTGCGATGCATGTGGATCCTTGTGGCACACTAGCAGCATCCATCTTGCCCAAGGACCCCAGCAGACATTTGGCTCTGTAATGCAGGAATTCTAAGCACTTCCCATTTTGTGTTGAAAACTCCTGCAGGTTTGGCATCATGTTGGGGATGCGTGTGAAGCGTTCACCCCTGTTGCTTCACCTCCGAGTGTTGCGCCATCGCTGTCAATGGCAGAATCTTCCAACAGGAAGTCGCGGCATATCGTCCTGGAACAGGTGGGGTCCAAAGTGGCCACCAGGTGCCTTTCTTGGAAGCCAAGCGGCCAACTACCATACAGGCCTTCCCTTCCCAGTAGTGCCCGCATCATCGAAAATACATTTGTTGGTGGATGCAGATGCGCATGGTATCGATGTTATTAGGCAGGGAATCAGCTGCTTGGAAAAGGAGGGATATGAAGTTCACACTTTGCCGTTTGCCCCGCCGGGACGGGAGTCCAACAGGAAGTGGAAACGTTTCATCAGCGAGCCCGGCGTCACTTTTCGTCCGGTACCGCGAGCGACTACATACTCGAATGAACCTAACGATGATGCCATCATTTCAGCAATGATGAAACCTTCTTCCTTTATGGCTGATGCCGCAAGCCTAGCTCTGCTGACATCAGATGCTGGCTTCATTGGTCCTGCTCGAAATGTCCAGGAAAGCGGAATGCATATTGTCATGCTCATCCCCGCAGGGAGAATCGGAGTGGTCAAGAAGTACGAGGCTGCAGGCTTGCAAGTGAAAAAGTTGGACTCCAATGATGCCGCACCAAAGGTTCGTGCTGTTCTTCACAAAGATGGCAGTGGATCAGTGCACATGGCTGATGCTTTTGAACTAGCAGCCAAACCGCTGCCAAACGAGGAAGTAGAGACTTTTCTTGGGAATTTTGGCTTTGAAGCACATGAGGGCAATCTAATTCAAAAGTGTGCTAAGCACTGGTTCGAAAATTGTGCTGGCCCAATAACAGTTTACCCTCCTCAGCTTGCCGTCCTTGCCGTGCACAAAATCATGCAAGCCGCAGAGTCTCAGTCCGGGAAGGCCTACCATGGCCATTTAGCATATTTCCTACCAGTTGTTGCAGGTGGAGCTACAAAAACGCTAGGAAAACACTGCCAGATGACTTTTGGCTCTGCGCTAGCTCGGCGCGTGTGGAAGGGAGGTGGCCCCTTCATGAAACAAGATTCACCCATGTTGGTACCACAGGCGCTGGAAGAGCTTGGCTATGAAGTGAATACTGACCTGAGGGAGGCCATGTTCTGCTTCATCAACAGGGCTGCAAACAAAACTTCTTTGCGGCAGATCGGTATGTTGCCAGTATCTGGTGATAGAATGGTGGAGGTCACTCGAAAGGTGCGGGCCGCCTTTCTTTCCAATTCGTCTGCAGGGGTTTGGCAAGTCAACAAGCCGGGCGTGTCTGAAATGGACGAAATTGTGCACATTTTAAGGAAGGCAGGACTGCTCCCTGGTAGTCACGCCAAAAGTTTGTCGCAGGAGGATCTTATTCCAGTGATGAAAGTGTATGCAAACAAGCGTGGTCTGCCGTTGATGCAAACCTTTGATGCCTTGGCCCTCCGAATTCGGCATCACAACGACGCAAGCCCAACATTGAGGCAGTTGATTGAAATTGAATGACAAACTCACAATTATGAATTGTGATGAACAAGACTAGACCAATGGATCCGAATAGGTTGAAACAAGGGAGCCAGACTGCTTGTCTCGGAGGCCGAGGATTTAAGCATCAAGGATAAGCATCAAGGATAATCCTTGGATATCTGCTAGTTTCATTCCCTATCGCACCGTCACATGAGCTCCCCATAGTGGCTCAGGTTGAGGAGGCCATCCAATATATCATATCCTTAGAAATCCGTGCAGTAAACGCCTTGATTAAGTTTGGTTTGGGTGAAAACTTCCAATCAGTCGCAATGATCAATTCCGTGATGGCCGTCAGACATCTAGCCAGTGCACATGCGCACCAGAAAGATTGAATGATAAGTGGACAGTGCACTATACTGTAAGCAGTAGGACCGGCCATTTTCGAATTTTTAAGGTTTCGCTGTGACATTTCCAGTCAGAACTCAGTTAGGTTCTGCCCTGTAGATGCTGCCATTATTTACTCAAAGAACCATCCGAAATATCGGACATGAAAGCCAGCCACTTGCAGTCTCGATTCTTTCAGGGCTTGGTATGTTGCGACATACTGACATACTGTATATACCCCAAGTCAATCCAAATCAAGCATGGCAGAAGCAGCACAGTGTTTGATTTAACGTCAAGAATGAAAGGGTCTTCAAATGATTGTTAGGCAAATCTCGAGGCACCCCAGCTAATTCATTACACAATGCACGCTTCTCACCATCCCTCAGCTTCAGGTTCATTGGCGAGTCGGTGGCTCTGGGTTTTGTCCCTTCTGCGACTGCCACAGTGCGAGCAGATGAAAGGAGTGAGCCCAGTCTCTACCATTTGGGTGTTTGACCAGCTCCGGCAACCCTCTAGGGTCTACGGTATGCAAATTGTGCCAATGATGGTGTGGGTTTACCAGAAGAGCCACCCGCAGGATGTTAACCTTTGCCATCAACAACACAGCCTTCCGCGAATTGGTGGACGAGTTCCCCGAGGAGCAGCATGATAGCATCCACTCACCTCTAGTTACTTGCAGACTCCATCCATCAGTGGAGTTGCACTGCTGCCCGACATGGGTCTGCAAAACAGGCTGCTTAGGACAATCAGGTTTCGAAACCTCGGGTTTGCAGAAATGATGGGTGGACTCTAAAGTTCCAGGTTGCTTTCAAAGAGGGTGGCCATCAACGAAAGTTTCCAGGAGAAGCAGCGTTTGCTGGACCTGGTCCAGAAGCGGCAGGAGGCGCTGCAAACCCAGGAATCTACTCGGGAGCTATTGGATGATATTGGATGTTGGTTGCTCCTGGCCTGGAAGTGACGTAGCAGCTGACGGAGCAATTTCAGCAATTTCTGGGGGAAAATCAACTGGTAGAGATGTTTTGAAACATGTCAAGTGTTTTCCCCTGCGCCCGTGTGCACACATGTCAGGTGTGTGTGCATTTCCAAGCTTCAGCTTTGCTGCCCCCTTGTTTGGATGTTTACAGGCTTCCGCGCGGCGGCGGAGTAGCAGAAATGTCTTCAACCAGGTGGTGGCAGTGACGGCCATGCAGAGAATACCTGATGCCGTGGTGACGCCAGAGGAGGGTCCGGATGCCCAAAATGTGGGTAATCTTTGGATGGATGTGGATGGGTTCCAGATTTCAGTCCCAAGGACCCAGAATGTGACATGTGTGCTTTCACGATTCAATTGGCTCATTTTGAAGACTGAGCCATGTGCGCATGGGCTCAGTGGTGCAGTAATTTGCCGACCCTGCTCGTATATGTGGACTTGGATTTTTGGCGTTGGACTGTATCACGGAACCTCAGAGGTGAAAGTGATGTGTAACATAAAAGAGAATTTTGAACTCAGGTCTAGAGTTCAAACAAGTGTTTCTTGCGTTTTCATGGACTTCTCTGGCATTTTATCTCCAATAAAGACTTGTGAAGGAATATGGCAAGTAATTAATATATCATCAAACTAATTTCCAAAAAACAAAAATCCAATAACCAGTAGTTCTTCATCCAACATCTCCAAGTGGGTTGAGTAGTGACCCACCTTCAAGACTGGAATCCTGGACTCCACGGCATCCACGGCCCCTCCGAGATGCCGCAGAGAGCATCCCGTCTCGCCCAGTTCGTGGGCTCAGATGGAACATGAGAGAACAAGAAATTGAATCCAGGTACGGCACACAAACACAAACACAAACTATGTATAAGTATATATATACTTATGTATGCCATTACATACCTATATAGAATATCTTACTTCTGTTATATATATGTGGGACGCCTTACATTTGCTCGGGCCAAAAAAAAACCAGTTAGACGATGATGGTCTCTCTTCCTAGAAGGATAGGACCTGTAGGAACTGCAATCAGCTACTGCATAGATGCCATCTCGCACAGGTCGAGCACTTGGCAAAGAGACTAGGTCAATATGGTCAATCATAATCAGATTTGTAGCTGATTGTTCCTGCATCCTCCCATCCCTTAGTAGGCCTCAGTGGGTCTTCAGGCACAGTTGGCCCTGATGACCCCGGGAATCCTGAGGTGAAGCGTCTCCCAGGCTATCGCAGCGGCCTGAACTGGGTGAGGCAGCGCAAGGCGGCGCTGGAAGATGCCATGCACCGGGGCTTGGAAGGGCGGTGATGGATTCCGCGGCTAAATCTGGGGAAAAACGATGGGTGTGTGGCATGAGTTTGACCCACTATCACTACTACTGTGGCATTATTAAGTTGTATTTTAGTAGTATGATTATAATTGTCACTATATCATTAGTGATTATTATCAATGCATATTGATGCCATTAGTCTTGTTCAATTGGCACCATGTAGATTCAGATTCTGTTGTGGAAATTCCCGCGGCTTCAATGCACATGGACCCCATCGTGGTCAGCGGTTGTGCCCTCTGTTGGTGGCGCAAACTTGCGCCTTTGAGGTATGTGAAGATGGAGCGAACGATTCGGAGCGGGAAGCTTGAAAGGTGCTCTCCTAGTCGGGGGGTCTCAGCACAGTCCTCCCACGTAGGTGTCCTCCCTTCCCATGGGTCAAGATATGTCAAGATTCTTTACCCCTGCCTTGGCTAGATGAAGAACAAATACCAACAGTACTCACAAGCGACAACTGGCCCTTCTTTGCCCAAGGGCCCCAAGGGCCCAAGCGGAACGCGCCAAGGCCCCCGAGCCTTTGAGCCATTGCTGCCATTGCAGGGCTATCGGGTCCCCGAGGTTGAGCCAGGGACTGCATGGAACAGCGCACCGCAGGCGCGGGCGATTGCGGAATTCTGGGCATGGGGATGGGTCAATACCTATGCAAGACATACACACATGGACCCCAGAATGAACAGGTCCACACTACGAAACTAGAGGGTTCATAGAGGGGTGCTCAAGATGATGGGATTGATTGGAAAAACGATTATAAATCAATAAAAAAGTGGGCACCCTGTTTTTAGATATCTCTCGACCATCCTAGTTGGATAGATCAAAACCTATGAAATACATTTTTTTGGGGGGAGATGAGCATCCTTTGCCGGCTCTTATAAACTATTTGATGTTCACTGTGGTACCATTGTTTTGACCCATAACCATGGAAACCAGTATTTGTTGGATTGATGCTATGGGGAGGTGTATGGGGGATACAGTATGGGATGACATGGGAATGTAATTTGCAGTTTTGATTGGTGGTACAGATTAGTAGGATGAGGCTGTTGTTCCCTTGATCCCATAATATGAAGGACCAAAATGTGAGGGTCACAGTGCAGGCAGTTCCGCCTTCCGTGTTGCGGCTGAAGAAGTCTCAGAGAGTCTATGGCAGGCTCATGGTGATAGGGGAGGTAAAAAGCGTACAGAGCGAACAATTGGCCAAGGCACAGCGCTTTTGATTCTGGGAGTCCAATTTTCAAGTACTATGAACTAACGAATTGTGCAATTATTATCTACACCTAGATGTAGCTAGCTTATTTGACTTCTTTGCGCTTATTTTGTTTATCGACTGCTTATGATGTGAAATGCCTGTTGGAGACATCGATTTCTGCCAGGAAAGTCTGGTTGGAGACCTGCCTTCCCTGGCGGCCCGCGCCACTTGGTGGAACCACACACCAGACACCAAGGTTTAAAAATGTTAAACAGGGGATGAAAACACATTTGAAGCCATAGAATGTTTTTTTTAATTCTAGGGGGATGGTTCTATTGTTCTAAACTGGGCAGATGATCTCAGTCACCGGTCCTTTGATCTTTATCTTATGATGGGGGTTACAGCACCGAACTTCGAATCGGATCGGGACCCAAGGCTACAGGATGACTCCGAAGCCCAGAAAAGCTTGGAGGAGCGGCTGCTTCCGTAGTGGCTTCCCATGTTTTATTGAAACTATCCATCCTCCAAAGCTGTCAAGTTTGCTCTTTCTGAATTCTGGTCGTTTCAAAAGCTATGGAACATCACCGTGTTTCAATAGCTTACAATAGCTTCTAAATAGGTAAATCATCTCTACATGGACCATTTGCATCCATTTGCCATAGCTCTGTGAAATAACCGGAGGATAACCTCCTCCAAACGAAGACGTTCCAAACAATTTGCACAACATTTGCGACATGCAAGAAACATCCGGTGCTTTCGGGCTGGGTGGGTTGGGAGTCCTGGAAATTTTCGGCCTATAACAGGTATGAACGGAATGAATGAATGAATGATATATATGATTATGTAATATTAGGTATACATATATAATCCTATATAAATATATATATACATATATTGAATAATGAAATTCATGCTATACCAAACTGACCTCTAGTTATTTCATCTGATTTACCCATAGGGACACTCCACAAACGGCTAGGGAAAGGTCCTGTTTAGCAGCTGCGGTTCGCTGCAGGTAGAAGCCCGAGAGTTGCCCAAATTGGATGAGGAGGTGGATGAAGACAAGGCCGGCGCAGCTGGTTTTGCTGAGTCATGAACCCTTTGGATGACGGATTCTTTTGACCATTCTGTTTGGTGAATTCTTGGGCATAGGCACACACACACAGTATATATATATAGATATATTATATGTATGTATATCTGTGTTATTTGTACCAAATTTCTTGGGCTTTGGAAAGGCACTCAGGAATACTCAAGAGTAGAGTATATGTATATATATATATATCTTAAAACTCTGTTTTAGCCGGCATGCGCATCTGTGCGAGGATCGACACAGTGATACCGGCTCCTTGAGGACCTCGGCAACGCCGGCTCCACTTGGATAGCGCGACTTAGAGGGGCGAAATGTGGCGAAATGGCTAGGAGTTAAGTGGCTTGTAAATTATAAAGCCAACTTAGAAATATCATGACACATATGTGGCTATTTGGGTAAAGCAACTGGTAAAACGAAGCTGTTAGTTTACCAGCTTCCCATGTAACAGTGAAGCTAACACTTACTGGAAAGTATTGAGATATACCCAAGTTACTGACCACGAATGGTATTTTGATGTGAAACCCACGGTACCAGGGTTATTGATCCATAATTACATAGTGGGTCAAGCGAGCAATCGTACTTGGGTAAAATCAGCTGAGTGAATTCGTATTGATGCAGTAGAGTAAGTAGGGGCAATTTCCAGTTGTAACATATTCTTTCGGGTAATCAAACGTGGCTTGCTGGAAAATATTCGATTTGTAGATGGTTCTCCCATAGAAAATCCCCCATTTGCGGTGGATTTTCCTATGTTTTTCCCATGATTTTCCCATTGACAGCTCCATTTTTTCCAGGGATTTCCCATCGAGGAGTGTGGGAGACCTTGGCCTTCCGATGGAGCTGTCGAAGTCACGTGCTTTGGCACCGCACACCTCTCCCTCTCTCCCTCTATCAGGTGTAAGTGTGCTTGGGTGTGCAAATGGGGGTTTCCTAAAATGGGGGTACCCAAAAATGGATGGTTTATAAGGGAAAACCCTACTCCTAGAATGGGGGTACCCCAATAGAGATGGTTTCTAATGGAAAATCCTATTGAACATGGATGATTTGGGGGTAGCCCTATTTTAGGAAACACCCATATGTTGACCTCGCAAAAATCGATGATCAAGACACATCACATCCGCAGATAACTATCATATCAGATGGTTAATATAACATGAGCATATATGAGCATATGTGAGCATACCATTTGTACAATCCCAATCTTTTTTAGAATATACATCAATATCCAATGCATGTGAGAGGGAACGCACGACACATGATATCCACAATCATTGGAAACAGTCAGATCATATCTTGCATAGATATATGAAATAAGTGAATAGCTAAGTAGTATTTCCCCCACAGTCCCCAATGAATGAATATGTAATTTCCCCAGCCTCCCATATATGGCCAAATATATTATCCCATATGCTATCCTATATATTGATAATAGGTGCTTAACAATATGCACCATATATGCTATCCTATGAAGAAATGCCCTCTGGTAAATTAACACAGACATAGACTGACATAGATCCTAAAAATGAGGAATCTTCCAACCCCAGCTGGCAGGGTCTATGTGAATTTGCTGGAGGGTACCCTCTGGTTATTTAACATAGCTATTGAAAATGGTCCATTTCTAGATGATCTATGATGATTTACGTAAAAATGAACATCGAAATTAAGATATGGTCGCTATTTTCCATATCACCTTCCCCTTCATTGATACATCCCCACAAAAAAAATACTTTTTTCCATAGCTATGTGAGACTTACTGGTGCTTAGCAGGGAATGAGGGTTGCTGACCTATAATACTGTAACCATTTTCATAATCACCCCAGCGACCCCCATTCCCTACGTTTTGCACCAGTAAGTTATTGATCCTTATGTTTCATGGCTATAGTTGAGGTACATCCCATTTTTCAGACAAACCTCTATGGCCCAGTACAGAAATTACCAGGCTCCAATGGATCCTACATTGTGCCTGCCTGAGGTTCGCTGCTTTCCATTGACGACCTGGGCAGCGATGGCCTGGCTTCGCCCTCGCGCCTGTCTCAAAGCTCTCATGGCCTGGAGCACGACGACTCGCCAAGGGCCATGGTGCGACCTGGGGGACGATGGGCTGGAAAAAATGGTGGATTTTGTTGTGGGAAAATCGCAGGTTTAATAGGTAACACCATACTGTTGGTAGGTAAAACACAGTAAAACACCATTTTTTAAAGGTAAACACATCATGCCATTGGTAGGTAATTCATGATTTTTATCATTGAACTAAAGGGCATTTGCGATAGCTAGTCATGCGAAAGTGTAGAATCTAGGTGGCTAAAACTATCCGTAGATAGAACAACTTCATACTTGTAAGTTAAGTACCTACCCAGGGAACAGAGATGGAATTTTATAGATATCTAAGTATAGTATGGATGGTTGTTTTCTATATCTATCTCTATATCTATATTACTGTATATATTTTTTTTGTTAAATAAATAAATAAATAAATATATATATATATATCTATCCAAAATTGGATGATGGGAACATTTCCAGGACCCCCCAAAAGACAGGGATAAAGAGCATGGTTTGCGCTTACTTATGATGTTCCCTAAAACCAGTTTCTTGAATATGGAGATGTGGCGAGATGAGGATTTTCGCCAACAGTGCGTGCTTAATTTTCTCTTTACACGGCAAGGGGATTTTTCCAGATAGATTGACATGAGCAACCAAGAAAGAACAGGGGGTACGACCAACAAGAATTGAGATGCAAACTTCAATATAGAACCAACAAAAATGGGATTTTACTGTAAACCGACATGCGCAGGTCATTTCTACAAGGTTGTTGGTTTTTAGGACGCATTCGACTGGCAAGTGATAGTGAGACGGGGAGACGGGGAGGAGTTTGCAACACTGAGTGAGTGTCAAGGTGTGTTTGGGCTATCGCAGGTCAGAATTAAACCCGGCAGGAAAGTAGCAAGGATTTCAGATTTGACAGCACAGATGTAGATGTGGGTCAACAACCGTGGTGTCGTTTGAGATGGTAAGAACTAACTAGAGAGTTGTTTTGAGGCCCAAGAGTTTGGGATGAAATTTTGCCGAGCGTTTTGTGCAGTCAAAGCGGGGCTTGCGCAGAGGATTTTAAAGGGCAAAGGCTTCACTCTTCGCTTCGGATTTAGGAACTAAGATATTTCAAGCCATGCAGGGATTGGTCCTCGTATGTTTGGTATTTCTCCTTGCTTTTGCATGTCATTTATACTACTTGTATCTTTTTCATGTTTCTTTTCGTTGAAACATTGGCCAAACATCAGTGGGAATGCCATGGACGAGGCTGGCCTCAGTTCGCAGCTCACCAAGTGGTACTCCAATTCGGGCACGTTGCCTGCGCAGGACGGGCGGAAGGCGATGGTGGCATGGCTTGATAGGGTGACCCGATGGCTTCTGGATGTGCTTTTTGCAAAAAAACGCACCAGACACGGGACACATACAGATGTATTGAATTAACACTAATCAACTGACCAACTAAATAAATAGATTATATAAATATAGGTAAGTGAAAATATGTGTACTGTATATTTTTTGCGATTTTTACGCATATGTACATGCCCACACCGATCATGATGCCAGGGCCCTCCGCTGACAGGAGAATCCCATTGCAGCTCTGAGTCGCTTCCTGCAGCAGGAGAGGTAACCGCCCCCTCTGTTTTCGGATGGGACCATTCGGATGGGATCAGCATGCCAAGAATTCTGGGTGTGTCTGAACATGCTTTGTATGCCCCAGATATGGCCATCTATAGGGGAAATGATCAAACGTGACTCATTCTGGGTTCAAAAGCATGTTTTTACCACTAAATTTCCACACCAAGCACACCAACATCCAGCCAGATTAATCATCACTTCTCCCATTGTGTAATTTCTTGCCAGAACTGGGGGGGGACAAATCCCATATTTTCAGACACCAAAATCCTTTTGTTGGTGAAACACATCCCAATCCATCTATCTATCTATCTATCTATCTATCTATCTATCTATAAAAGCAAGATATTCTCATGATACCCCACTGATCCCTAATAAAGCAAGTACAGTAATCCTCACTTTCAGATACATCCATGCTGTCCTTGATTCAGGGATTCTCGGCCGTGTCGGGTTCAGGAGGAAGTGCTGGAAGAACACGAACGGCAAGAACGTGAACTCGGCTCGGTAGTAGCACCTGAAAACCAGGGATACCCCCAAAAGGCACATTGAATCGGGAATATGATAAAGAATCAAATTATGGGGGTGCATTCTTTTCAGGCAAACCCATGTGGTTCTTTTTTGGTGTAGTTTTTGGGGAGAAACGTTGCTAACTGTGTGACACCCAATTTAATAGACACCAACTCGGGATGGTTTGTGGCTTTCGCTTTTGCTGCATTCAATATCGACCAATATTTGCAGAAACGCGAAAATGAATGGAATATGGGCACATAGATGCACATACGCACACGGCATATATTGTAACATATATATATATATCGTGTAATTATATATAGATATATACACACGCACACATAAGTTTGCCATATCTAGTGGAGCGCATCGTCGCACGCATGCGTGGGTAAGAAAAAACATAGATTTTTCTTACACATTTATATACATATCATGTATCTACACATGGACATGTTTGGCAATATAAAGTTGGCATTTCTAAATGTGCACATCTGAAAATAGACACAGATAAAAATCAATTGTGAAGGCGACCGGGTCCGCTGATGCTGGATCAAAGTGATAGGTCTGTAGGACAAAGTCTACGTTGTGGAAAAGGCAATCCATCAAGCTTCCTTTACAGCCCCAACCCTTAGAATTCCCAGCTTCCCGGCTTGAAATCGAAGCTTGGTGTTCAGTGTTTGTGAGTGCCATTCAAATCCATAGCATCCGTTCTTCGATGCATCCCTTCTCAGATCATCTCACCACTCAAAAAGTAGTTTGCTTATAAACCCCATTCAGCAATATGAGTTATAGTCCTTCATATTCCACATAAACCATAGAATTCACATGAATTCACCAAGTTATTTGGGTTCACTTCACTTCTAAACCATAGAATTCACCCTCGAATTCACCATAGTTCACATACTAAAAATCTTGTACTGATGCCACCCATGGCGCACCGCGGCGCACTCGGCGCTTGGATCGCGCTGATCCTGGCGCTGCCGGTGGCGGGGCGATGCCCCAGTTCGCAGGTGCCTGGAAAGCCATTTGAGTCATGAAAAATCGCCTGGTTGAGTTGTTATTTCCCAAGGATTTATATGGTTTTTTAATCATCAAGAATGACTAAACATGAAAAATGCCACCATTTTAAGTAATTATTTTCATGAGATGACTTGATCATGTGGTAAACCTGGTGAACGTGATCTGGCCTATTTTTCCAATGAGAAATCCACTGGGGAATCGATTAAGGGCAGGTTTTAAGCTTTTTTTTTTTGGATTCCTTAAGCAAATCCAAGAGGTAGTTAAAAAAGGATGGTAAGTGACACTTGACATTTAGTATTGATATGTCCTTTGGGCTGATTTCCACCCAAAACGACAAGGAAGAAACACAAACGATAGGGATAACATGTATGCCTAACACATGGGCTGATTTGCTGGCATTGTGTTCCAAAAACGATTGTCGGGAGCGGAACATCATTTTTGGATATACTCAGTATCCCGATAGCAAAACATGTTGGGGCATTGGGCCAGACCCCCAAAATCATGCCAAGTTTTGTATCTTTCTTTTTTCAATAAGACACCTCAATAATTTGCTCAATCAATACAGTAGGAATCAGGATCCTGCTTGGGCTTACCATGGCTTACCACTCACAGCCGCCTTCCAAACGGGCTCAGGAGATGCTGAAGAATCTCACCACTGACTATGATTACTTGGCTCATCCCGGGCTCATGACCGGCGAACAAGTGCAGGTGCCAACCAGCTACCAGGGTGGAAGGATGGAACCATAGACGCGGATTCCTGGGGGGTTTATGGCGGGAATAGCTTGAAGTCTACGATTCTGGGACCAGCCGGTTTTGAGGATTGCTTTAAGTACTGAAGTGAACCATTCCATTTTTTGGGGGCACCCAGTTTTAACACCCTGCCCATAGGTATGTGAGACCAAGCCAGGCTACTTTAGTAATTATCACATTCTTGTGGGTCGGCACGTTCCCGGAATTCTTCCGGGCATTGAGTGGGGGGATCTCCTCAATCAAATTACAACAACCTTACATTGACATCACCATGAAGAATGCCCATCAAGAAAAGCACCTACACATGACTTGTGACTGGTGCTTCTTAGTTGCCATTCTTAGCCCAGATGTCTGCAGGTGAAAGTGATGCTCTACATCACATCCATTGTTCGGGTGGACCAGAAACAACAACAACTGGCCGTGGAGGGCTACTACCGAACCCAGTGGCCAGCCGCGATTTTGTGGGCCAGTCGGCGTCCGTAGGCGCTCGCCCCTTATCAACCTTGACTATCAACCTTGACTATCCAACTTAAAGGCCCCAAATATTATATCTACTAGGTGCATTTACGTGCCAAAGGATGGTTGTCCAAGAACAGACCCTGGCATGGAGAAAATCAAGCCTGGTCGCTGGCAGAGGATTCTCTGAGAGCTTCAGTAGCATTTCGGAAGGGGCACCTGGCCATTCCAAAGCTTGTCGATCCTTCTCTCATTGAGATGCAACCGACCCTTCAGTTCGGTGACCCCGCCAGTAGTCTGTGGCTCTTTTAAAAGGGGAATCTTCACCACCAACAACCACGACTGTCGGGGCGAGCATTCACCACCAACACAAACAGCAACAACCACTACTCTGGGTTTCTTAACCAGCAACATCCACTTGCGTACTTATATAATTATATACATATATATATATATATATTTGCATATATTTATGTAATATATATATATATTTATATTTATATATATATTTATTTGTATATATATATATATATTTATTTATACGATATAAATATATATACATATCTATAGGTTATATAAGGGTTTATGAATCCTCGACATATCAGTGGGATTTCCCCCGGATTTTTCCAGTGCCAGAGACTTCAGAGGGGCTTTGCTCTGCTGAGATGGACGGATCCACGCCTGGCGCTGGCGAACCGCTTCGAGGTCCAGGGGGGAAGGTGGTGGGCCATGGATTTCCCGGTGGAAATTCTCAACTTGGAAGGCTTGGGAGGTTAACCAAATAAATGGGACAGGAATGCATCAGAATGTATCAGAATCTATTGAGGACTTTATCCTTTGGGGCCACAGACGGAAATTGGGGCTTACTGGCTTACTGCATCATTGAGACTCATGTTGGAATGGGAGTTTGTAGGAAGAAGTAAGACCTGACGAACTGCGGTAGACTCTGATTGTGACTATTCCACGCGGACAGCATGACCTGCCATATTTGATGGGCCTCTTCGGCAACCCTTTCAAGGAGAAACAAACATATGTGACCACTGCAAAGAGATTAGCTAACTCTTCACTGCCCATGTGAACAGGGGACACATGCACACATCTAAATATGAACATATGGAATTATATATGTATACATACCGATACATAAGTATACACATAGGCATATATATATATATATATGTATATACATGCATTATATGATATTGATATTCACCACTGGTTGTAATGTAGAAGTTCACCCAGTTCCTCACCGCTTTTGTTCCACTTTCATGTTTCCATTGGCAGGGTTGCGAGTCCTTGACGTTGCAGCAGCCGTTGCCCACAAGTCATCCTGTCTGGGTGCCGGCTTCTTGGGCTGCGATGTTGGTGGGTGAGGTGGGCCCCAAAAACAGGGGACGGCCAGAACATGGTAATGTCTTCTTATTCCAGCTTCCAGCTCCAGTATTTTTTGGGAAACACTATGGTCTCACCATCGGCATTTTTTGGCGGTTTTGGTGGGTTCTATGGTCCCTGGGTACCAACTGGTCTGAAGCCGGCGAGGACATCTACTTCGACAATTCGGCAGCTCATTCTGCACTTGTTTTGGAGCGGGACGCCTACCTTTAAAAAATATCCTCTAGTAATCAAACAAGGCAATGGATTGTCACTTGCTTGTTTATTATTATCAATACTTTTTTTTATCATTAGTATTATTATTGTTATTATTATTCTTATTATTATCACTACTTTTATTATCTCTTGAGCATGGACATTTCCCATCGTCATGTTCACCAAAGATGTAGAGAAAACACATCGCAATCAAATATAGCGGCTAGCGAACTTTTCTTGGCTTCCAAACTGAGTGATCTGAGTGGCACCAGGTGTCTGAGTGGTACGGTGCTGGATCATTGACGATCTATCCAGATGGAGTCTAGCCTGCACTGAAACAAGGTGATTTCTTTTGCCAAACTCTCAAAGGGGTCCCAGAGAGATAGACAGGTAAATCACCATCAGCTTATACTTAAAGGTCTTGGAGATAATGATGAGCTATTACTAATAATTCCATATGTAATTACCAACCTCCTTACAGAATACACATCTATATACATCTACATATCTTTTCTATCCTTTCAGATGCCACTCTCAGTACATCTGACTCAAAGACCTCAGGGTACTCAGTAAGACTTCGCGGCTGAGGCTTAATCTTCACCTCTCAGCGCTTCTTCCACCAGTTTGGCTGTCTCATGTCCTTTTCACGGCTTCCCTTCGACCAGCAAACTTGCACCATCAAGACCTGGGGAGAATGGCTGGGCGCGGAATGGGTGGAATGGGTGCAATAGGTGGTCTCAGTTGCTAAGTCAACAAGAATTTCCAACATCTTCAAGCCCTCTGCCGGCAACGAATGCATGTACCCAGTAGCTGCACACCTTTTTTCTCCACTTTTTGATCTTCAAAATCCGCACTTCTCCATCAGCGGTTCCGGCAGGATGGCATCCTACTCCTGGGACGTGAGCAACATCAACGCCACGGTCTTCGATGGAGGCGGCGTGGACCTGCCCGAGGAGTACAAGGGCACCACGGAATTTCGCCTGTCAGGCCGCGGCTGCTGCGGCTGGGGCGGCTGGGAGCTGGGACCTTTTGGAGTCGAACTGACACCGTCAACGTCCGTCAAAGTGCATCAAAGCAACACCACCATCTACCAGCACCGAAGCCAGTTGTCACCAGACAAGGCAGTTCTGCACGCCAGGAGCCACTTCCGAAGTTGAAACCCTTTATTTCCATGCCACTGGAGTGCCAGTAGGCATCAGTTTCTGGGATGGGCGTGGAACTGGCAGTGAGAGTTGGGAGCCAAGAGCTGATAGAACTGCAAAAAAAACAAGAGTCTTCAAAATGTGAACAATTAGTATCAATTAGTCACTTCACCACGCTTCCACCATTTTCCACTGCTTTCCTTCAATCCAGAACTGGTGGGGTGTCTAGCAGGCTACAGTTATGTTCTCGTCCATCTGGCCCTCGCGAGACTGTCGGACTCGCACATGACGCGCCAGGGCGGTGATATGCAGTGATGGTGGGTCGGGGAATCGTTGAAGTGATGAGAAGTTTGGTAGTAGCTGGTTGATATGGTACCCCCGGAAAAATAAAATCCAAAAAAAAAACAATCCCTGATAGAGTCAGCTCTATTGGATGTACCCCTTTTGTAGATGATGTAAAATGATCCCCACATGGTTGGTTTATGAGATGGTGTCGTATTGGGTTCACGACATGAGTAGCTTGGCTGTAATTCTCCGGAATGTTGATATTTCATGATATTTCTCGGATATTTACACCTCATTAGCTGATCGTGCCTTAATCTTCGGGATAAGAATCATGCAAATCATCCTACTGAAGGGCCAAGTCTCTGCCTTCAGACTCGAAAGACCCTCTGGTAAACTAACGTGGCTGTGAAAAAATCACCGCTTTTAGTAGGAAAATCAGTAAATCGTCGATCAATGACCATTTTCTACTATAGCAAGCATTAGCAAACTGTTAGTTTACCCACAAGGGTAAGTGTCTGAGGTTCGTCTTTGTGACTTGCATCCTTTTTGCCTTCGCGTCCTTCAGCGGCCTCTTTATCAACCGAACAGTGGCACCAGCGCGGGTGGCGATCGCAGTCATTCCGGTGCTCATCATGCTCAACCTTGAGATTCTCAGCATTTCTCAGTGGTGTTGTTGTGACATGACATACCTGTGAAATATGTGAGCTGGACATCCTGGGAGACATGAAAATGTGCCATGAGATAATTACTGTAGTCATCTGTAGTCAATGAAGGACCCAAATTCTGCAGATCTGAAAGATCCCACATGTTGGCACCTTGGATCGAGATCCAGAAGCCTGTCTCATAACCTCGTTGCAGAGGAACAATGTGATCAGCAATCTGCCGCCCTTGAACTACATGACCTGGCTGACGAGCTGCCAAGACTTGCTGATGTTCGCTTTTCTTTTTACTGAAGCCAACTATTTACGGCTTACAATCCCTGGAAAGCAGTTGAAATACCACTAAGACAGGAGATAAACAAACAGTTCTTGAGGTTTCGATTGGTTGTTTTTTTTCCCTCAGGGCGTCCCTAAATTCGACCTCAGGTCAACTCTTCCTTTAGGTTGGTGGCTTCTTGGGATCCCAAAGACAGCTCATTTCCCGAGTCAATCCGATATTAGATGCAGATGCCTTGTGTATGATCAAATTGGACATCAAGTAGGCCCACAAGTAACAGGTGTTGCTAACAGACATGTGATTATATATTGATATGAATATGCATCCACGGATCTAGATTGATATTAATTGATACTTAATCATAGTTTTGGATGTTTAATGGCTGGATAGTCAGCTATATTACTATATTGGACTAGACTCTAGACTGTATTGATATACACTTAATTTTGGACAACTTTCCCTAATTTTGGATGGTCAATGGTAGACGATATTATTCGTTCATCATCTCTTCATGATCTCCTCCCATCTATGGCCATTTCAGGTACGTTACATAGCGCTGAAAAAATAGACCTTATATATGGTAGGTACCTCCAATAAATTTGTTCCTGAAATGGAACCTGATAATACCAATAGATTGGTTAAAGGGAAAATCTACAGGAACCCCCCACATTTTACATAGTGGGAACATCCATGGTTTCCGGTCAAGATTTTCCCTTGAACCAATCGATAATCATGGATATCTGAATGGATTTAGCCAATACCTTTTCCTATTTGAGTACTGAAGCTATATTTTTCATATCAATTTCCCACAATGTGGTAACTCCCATGCCATAAACATCATAACCATCATAAACCATCCCCAAGTCATCACCATTTTTATGGCTTGGTTTTCCAACCATGCCCATTCATGATAGTTGTTTATTATTGGCTGAACCCCACATGATGACATGATTATAGGCGTTAAAAATATGTAATTGGTTAGTTATATGTGGCATTGGCAGAATCGCTACATTAGTCATGGTTTCCAACCATCCCCAGTCATGATACAGTAGTTATTTATGGCATTGGCTGAATCACTTCGTAAAAGGGGGGGATCCCCAAGTCACTATGGGTTTCAATACTAATCCAGTGATCCATTTTCCTTGGATGATTTTTGTTTGGGTAGCCCCATGACAACTATAACCCCCCCACATGAGTCACGGCAGCTCCCAGGTTATTTGCTCTGCATGAAGTTCTTCTGCCTCAGCGCCGTCTTCGAATACGGTTTGATCAGCTACCTGCTGCAGGTGGAGACGGCGCAGGAGAGAAAGTTCTTAGCCTTCAAACACCTGGCAGCCACAGTGAGACCCTTGGTGTGGCACGTGGGATTGGCAAATTTTCGTGTCTGGAAAGAGATGGGGACATATGAGCTACAGCCAAAATTTACCGCAATGGAGAGTAGTATTCGAGGCATCTTTATTTTTCGAAATTGAGCTGAGGCTTGGAAAACGATAATACACTCTTCAAAAAACGACGATATTTGCTGATACTGAAAAACCGGAAAACGATGATACACTCTTCAACATTTGATGACTAAGAGCTATGTATTAAATATTGACCGTGGCCCATATATGGGAAATGTTGATGAGAAATGGCTGGTTAATACAAATGGTAAGATCTATTGAGATTATTATGTCCTAATCGTTTGAAGTTGTGTTGGTCTTTTGTAGCTAATGGGGGTTGAAAGACTAGGGATTGATTGGAACGAGTGACACACACACACACATATATATATATATGTCAGAAACAAACGGATGGATAGACCAGGTTGTTTTCACTCGCCCTTGGCTTGGCTGAACTCTTCGAGAAGGCGATGGAGAGAGAGATAGACCAGGTATATTTATAAACAATCATACAAATATAGATATACTATATTGGATTACTATAACGTGTTATATTACAAGGAGGTATCGATGATGGTATGTTCATGCGCAATTTTTTAAAGATGCTTTTGGAAGATTGTGGTTGCCGTTGGGATGCCACTTCTTTTTTCTATATGAGGCAATGTCTATTTCCCAATTTGTCAAGAAAGAAAGGTGTTTTTGAAGAGATCGTTTTCCACTGTCATGCTGGCTTGTCAGTGCTTTATTCTTTGCTGATTTTCCATGGGAAATCCATGAGGCAGATGTGCAAATCCAAGGAAAGAAGGAGCAGGAAAAGGAAGCTGCTGCGAAAGCCAGTGCCTTGGCACATCAGATTGTCATCCAGATCGGATTTTCTTGTGACTTCAGCAGATCATGGAGATTTCGCGTGATTCGCGACAAGCATGAACCAAAATCGAGGAGGGGATAGACAAGAAAAACATATTTGATGGAAAAAATGAGGAAATTGACCAGCACGGACTGGGATCTATCCAACGATAAGAGGGATATAGTAGCTTTCTAATGTTCTTGGCAAGCGATCTTGGCTGCATGGCCTGCATGACTGGTGCTTCATGGTAGGCAGGCACCGAGATAGTTACAATAATATATGGCAAGCTCAGTATTTCATCATTATTCTAGTAGGCTATCATTTTGGGGATTGCTACGCTCGATTTTGGCCTTGGAGATCCTTGGAGTAATTCTTTGCTATCTCTGCTGGGAGCGATTAACCCCAATCGACTTCTTCCTCTTCTTTTTCCTCTTCTTCTCCTTCTTCTGCTTCAGCTTTGGATGTGCTGTCACCACCGAGTGCCCAGTCGGCCCCTTCAGACGGTCGAACAATCGGCAGCCAGATAGGCCCGATCCCTGTTGTTTCGGGACCTTGAATGCCTTGGTTGGATTGAGTTCAACATATGGGCCAAGACCAATATACAAATATGACAATTATATATATATATATACGTGTGTGTGTGTGTGAGATCAGTTTTCATTTACTGCGATTATATTATAGCACTAACAATATCACTGAGAACAATGAATGTACATGGATACATTGTGATACATGTACATACATGCATGCATACATGTGTACGTACATACTGTACATTGTCCGAGTCCTGTACATTAACATATTTGGTTTACAAGATTACAGTCCATGACCAGCCATTCTCCGTTATCCTGCCGCCCTTGGGAAGGGCTATGAAGCCTGGACTGCAAAGGTATGATGAGCGAAGATATTCCACAAATTGTGCCCTTTGCATCTCCTCAGATCAAGCCGAGCAGAGGCTGGAAAACATGTCCCATGGTCGTTTGATGAGGCTTTGATCCCTCAACATTAGAGATGTGGGGAGGACTGTATGACCTTCATGAGTTGGGGAACATGGGAGAGATGATCAATATTAACTGGATTACAATTTCAATCATTCTATAATTCTATTGTCCAATTGGCTCTCAGTTCAAGAATCATGGCTCCCAAGTGACCACGACAGTCTTCAGGGTCCAAACACTATGAACCAATTAGAATCAGCCGAATAGGTCAGAGATGATCTCTGCGGAATGGTGCAGCATGGAAGTTGTGGAAGTGGAAACTGACTTTATGGAAGTTGATATTTCAGATCCAAATTGGGGAGGGTCACTTCATGACCTCAGCCTGTCAGCGCAGCAAGTTTCACCTTGATGGTAAGATCCTCATTTTTGCTTGGACAAATGCACATCCATTGGTACCCCATAAGATCCCATAAGCCATCATGGTTTTCGTTGTTTGACGTCTGTAGACATAACTTGCCGCATGTTTCCTCATCACGGTTTAGTCTAACAGGGGATATCTTCATGTTGGTTCAACAAGGACATGTATAGTAACCCTTGGAAAGGAAAGTATAGAGTTCATTCCTTTTCTTGGAAATGGATTTGAATTTCCTATCTCTTTTGGGGTTGCTATGCAGGTTTCCCTGAAAATAGGATACCCCAAATCCCCCGGTTTATCATAATTTTCCCTACAAAAAATGGCCATAACTGGGGCATCCCCCATTTTGAGACATACCCACATATCAAATTTCTTTGTTCCAAATCCCACCAAATCCCATGAAATCCCATCAAATCCCCTTAGATCATGACAAGCATTGACTCCCTCACAGCCATGGAAGCCGTCCAGCCGTCCACCTGGAGGTGGGCCGACCGTGACGCAGGTGGTAGATTCCTCCTCCGTGGAGTTTGATGGCGTCGCTGTCACCAAGGAAGAAGCTGGAGTTGCTTCACCAGTTTTCAGAGCTGTGCTAAAGGCGAAAAAAATGGATGGTGACTTCATGGTGATTGAATGGTGATTGAATGGTCTATAGATCCACTTTATGTTGATTGATCTACGAAACCATTGGATGAACTCGATTTTGCAAGTGGATAGCGTGTTATGATGCCATATGTACTGTATTACTGTAATGAAGACGCAGATAAGGAAACAAAGATTTAGATATACACATATTATACATACATGAACATACGAATGAAATTACTAGCAATATCCTTGTGCTTCTACATAGATATATGCATACACACGTTGGCTAGTGTATTTGAATGATGACACGCAAATGATGCATAGAGAGATACATATAGTTCAGATGAATGTTGTGTCTGTAGGCGTGTTGAGGAGTTGGAGGCCCTAAAAATCATCTTAAACCCAAGCTTTCTTCAGTCTTGGCCCTAGAAACCACATGTGCTGAACACCTGCCGTGTGGCTTTTTCCACAGGATCTGTGACTCGCCAGGCTTTAGAAGATGATCGGCTGCAGAAATATACTGAAACGAAGCTCTTTCCCTCTTTCAAATATTCAATCTACGACCTTTCCATTCCTGAGATGATGAACCATGATGAACCTCAAATGACCTCAGCCACCTCAGCAGCGTCATGGTTTTTCCATGTTTTTCCACGTTTTTCCCGAGGCTTATGACTTCCTGCAGAAGGAGTTCTCCGAAGCCTACCGCGTCTTTGATCGAAACAACAACGACCAACTCTGCCGTAGAGAAGTTCAGCTGGGTTTCCGGCGCTTAGGGCAGTACCTGAGCTTGATGCCAGTCATGTGGTAAACCCAGTGCCATAACTCCCCCAGTTGGGAATGGTGAGTATGAGTGGAACCTTGCGAAAGATGCCGAAACAAGATTCTCTAGATCTGGAGGTCTCGGGTAGAAGGATGTGTGCTCTTTCGCCAACATGTCCTGAAACGTGTTCAGTACTCGAGTCTTGAACGGCTGGAGTTTGCAATGCTAGTATTCTTGCAATGGAACATCCCTATGGGTCACACCTCGCGAAATCCCTTGGCTTTCACCCCAAAGTGAAAAATAATTGCGATGGGCGTCGGATCAATCCATGCAGTCCTAGGTATGTCCCCCAAAATGGGCGCGGTTTCCAAATTTTGCATGGCTTTAGATTTAGCATCATGGTTTGTTCAAAAAAATGGTGCCCCAAAGTTTTCATGGCTCTTATCATTCTGCCCAACAAGATCCCATCACCCTCAAGATGGAAATGGCCATGGACTAGCTGCACCAGGGTCCAACCGAGGTATTGGTCCAAGGACCAGGTGCAAGAGTTGTTCTATGCCTTGGGCATCAGTGGGAAGAGACCTGGCGATTTGAAGAATTCAGAATGGGGCCGGCATAGCTCGGCTTGAGCTGAATGATGATTTAATGGTGATTTCATGAGATTTGTATAATGGTCATTTGGTGGAATTTAATGGTGATTGACTGGAAATTGAATGGTGATTTACTGGAATTGAATCGGTAATTTGTCGCAGTTTAGCGAACTGGTATAGATGGCCCATTCAGCTGAATGTTACCAGAGGGTAGCCGCTGGAAATCAGACATAGCAATGGAGAAACCCATTGAGAAGATTTGTTTTATGCGCACCCGTTTGACCCCCATTTGTAGATCAGTTATAGATTATATCGATGATCTTTCTATTCAAAACTGTGGCTTTTCTATTGCCATGTTTGATTACCAGAGGGTAAAAAAGAGGAGCGAAACACGGAAGTCAACTGTTGATCATAGCACTCCCGCAAAGGCGGCCATGGAAGATTGTGCATTGCCAAAGCAGAGACTTCTCGGGACAAAAACGGATGAATTTTCCATAGTTTCCCATCGATAATCTTCCTCTTTCATCCTCTTTCAAGCTTCGGCGGCAGAGTTCCCAAGGATCTCCAAAAGTACAGTACATGACTCAACTGCTTCTGGTTGACTCCACTTCAAGAATCGTCAAGATCCAACCCAACCTCAAGATATCCGATAACATATCGGGTCGGGACCTCCAATGTCGGCTTTTTGGATCTCAGCCCGCCCCGTTTCCCGGGGAGATTGAAAAGATATGATCAATTCATGGGCATATTCTTGGGCAGACTTCAGTCAAATCTGTCGTGGCTCAGGAAGATGACTTCTGCAGACTTCAAGAGATTCATGACAGATGTGGACAAGTACTTGCCTGGGAAGGCCAGCAGTTCGTTCCGGGTTCCACCAACAGGACTGAGCTAGAGGGAACCAATGATGGCACTCACTGAGATAATTCATGTTATACTGTACTACTGTACCGCTATACAACACACTATAATATTCTGCTATTATGTATGCTACAGATAATTAGGCAGACAGAATGATAGAATTGAATTGGCATTGACATTACATCACATCCACGAGTGCATAGTTCACCATGGCATCCATGGTCACAACTCGACTCCCATGCCACTCTTTCGCTGTTTTACATGGAGGCCATGTACGTGTCCTTCTTTGAGCGTCCGCCATCATTTCAAGTTGATGTGGCCTTCCGAATCTTCTACATCACAGGGGTCATGGTGGTCACATGCGGCTATCTGATCGCGGCAGCTCTCTAGGGAGGAGGATTCAGTGCTGACCTCTCGAAGAGAGGAAGGCTGAATGGAATTGACCATGGCGGAACCTGGTTGAAGACCAGGTAGCCCCCCTCTTTTTTTTGGTCGGGGTATGATGAAAACATAAGACAACGTAGGCATGCAGCGATATACTGTATTCTTTTTCACATTGTATGATTCTGTGTGAAGCCTGGTGTGGTGAATGCAATGACCCGCAGTCATAGCTTCTTCACCGTTGAATCTGGCATAGCCCTAACTGGCCCGTGCCACCTCGCCTGAGCCCGAGAAAATCCTCAGAACACGTTCAGTCCGATCAAAAAAGAGCGGGCACCGCTGATCTTCGATGCAAGTTGCCAATTGGAGGTTTCCTAAAATGGGGGTACCCAGAAATGGATGGTTTATAATGGAAAATCCTATTAAAATGGATGATTTAGGGGTACCCCCATTTTAGGAAACCCCCAATCCACCAAGTTGCGAAGGTTGTTGTACCATGGTCACCGAGCCTTGGCTCAGGTGAACGTGAGCTCTTGGGCCGCGGATTTGAAGCCTGGCGTGCGGCGTGCTTCAGACAAACCTCGCCGATGGGGTCACCCAGGGGTCCGCAGTTGCCAGGTGCCTGGGCCTTGTTGAGGTCAACGGGTTTAATATGGAATTACTGTATCAGAATCAATCATACACTCGGATATTGGTATTTATAGAATGGGCTAGCGCCCTGGTGCCGCCGACCCCCCTTATTTGGGGGGTCCTGCAGAAATCAGGCTTGAACGGCAATAAAGAGCTTGAAGGTGCCA
>BGPT01000244.1:33002-67683 GCA_003297045.1 Symbiodinium sp. clade C Y103
CCATTGTTGCCGTGGCAAGCGATGAAAGAGCCAAGTTCCACACCTCCGGTGGTCCCAGGCGCCGCCCCTGCCTTGGCCAAGGCCGGGGTCGGCGGATTACTTTTGAATTTAAAAGTGAAAGTTTTCGAGTTCGACACGCCATGTGGGGGACGAGGTTCGGCTCATGGTGGAACATTCGCGCCTAAGTCATAGGGTTTGACACAACGTGTGGAGAACCAACCGGCTCTGCGTAGATGTTGTTTTCGCTGACTTATTTCATGTTGCCTGCCTCGGTGGCCAGGTGCGCTCGAAGGCAAGGTGGCAAGTCGCGGACTTAGCAGCGATCGGGCATTGTGATGGTGATGTCATCAGCTGTGGGTGGAGCGCAGAACTGACATGCCATAATTTCATGCTGCCATGTTGCACAGTTTGTGTGTGTGTGTGTGTGTTTCGATTCAGGCCTTTCGATTCTTTGCGGAAAGTCTCATGGTTCAAGGAAATCTGCGATCGCTTTTAGCGATGGCACTCTTGTTGCGGCACTGTGTACTGCATGGCTTTACTGGTCATACCGAGCGGGTCGTGACACTTCTGCGACAGCACCGTGGTGTTGCTCTTCGTTTCCATTGGTGACGTGACTACACTGCCGGCATGGTGTGATTCAGATGCTTCACGAGCGGTGCTGCCAATACCCTTTGCTGTAGTCCACCACGCAGCTCTGCTGGTCATCCGGGGCGCTGTCGGACATGTCGCTGATAGCGAAGTGATCGTGGCGCAGCTTCCGATGCTCTTCTGGCGCGTGCAGATACACATCTGGCAAAAGACGATAGTAAACCCTCCTCGACGGACCTCGGCAATCCCTTGAGCCGCGTGGCCGCACCTGGTTCCGGAGCAGGGACTCCAACGAGCAGACGGTCGAGGCAGAAAGACAGAAAACTAGACGACGGATGGCCCGAGAGCGAAGAGAAGTATAGTGAGATATGTAAGTGTGAAGATCGTATAGCATGAAACATAGAGAGAGAAATATAAGAAGACGTCTCAAAGAAAGAAGATGTGAATGTATAAGGCGCAAATAAAAAGAGATTGAGGGGTATGTGAAGATGTGAGGATGTGAAGATGTGAAGATGTGTGATGTCAAGAGATAAAGATGTGAGCATTTGAAGATGTGAGGATGTGATGAGGTGAAGATGTGAAGATGTGAAGATGTGATGATGTGAAGATGGGAAGGTGGGCAGAGAGAAATAAGACGTCACAGACGCTTTTGCAATCCTTTACACACAGACCCTTTCCACACACACGCTTTTACACACAGGCCCTTTACACACAGGCACCGTTACACACAGACGTTTTTACACACAGACGCTTTTACACACAGACACTTTTACGCACAGACACTTTTACACAAACAACTTTACACACAGACCCATTTACACACAGACCCTTTTACACACAAATGCTTTTACACACAGACCCTTTTACACACAAAAGCTTTTACACACAGACCCTTTTTACACACAGACCCTTTTACACACAGACGCTTTTACACACAGACCCTTTTACACACAGACGCTTTTACACACAGACCCTTTTACACACAGACGCTTTTACACACAGACCCTTTTACACACAGACGCTTTTACACACAGATGCTTTTACACACAGAAGCTTTTACACACACGCACCTTTACACACAAGCGCTTTTACACACAGACCCTTTTACACACAGACGCTACGCTTTTACACACAGACCCTTTTACACACAGACCCTTTTACACACAAGCAATTTTACACACAGACCCTTTTACACGCAGACCCTCTTACACACAGAAGCTTTTACACACAGACCCTCTTACACACAGACGCTAGGCTTTTACACACAGACGCTCTTTTACACACAGACGCTTTTACACACAGACGCTTTTACACACCAACGCTTTTACACACAGAAGCTTTTACACACAGACGCTTTTACACACAGACGCTTTTACACACAGACCCTTTTACACACAGACGCTTTTACACACAGACGCTTTTACACACAGACCCTTTTACACACAGACGCTTTTACACACAGACGCTTTTACACAGATGCTTTTACACACAGGTGCTTTTACACAGACGCTGTTACACACAGATGCTTTTACACACAGAAGCTTTTACACACAGACCCTTTTACACAGAAGCTTTTACATACAGAAGCTTTTACACACAGACCCTTTTACACACAAACCCTTTTCCACACAGACACTTTTACACACAGACGCTTTTACACACAGAAGCTTCTACACACAGAAGCTTTTACACACAAACGCTTTTACACACAGACCCTTTTACACACAGACGCTTTTGCACACAGACGCTTTTACACACAGGCGCTTTTACACACAGAAGCTTTTACACACAGATGCTTCTACACACAGACCCTTTTACACACAGACGCTTTTTACACAGACACTTTTACACACAAAAGCTTGTACACACAGACCCTTTTACACACAAACACACACTTTTACACACAGACCCTTTTACACACAGAGCTTTTTACACACAGACCCTTTTACACACAAACGCTTTTACACACAAACGCTTTTACACACAGACCCTTTTACACACAGACGCTTTTACACACAGACCCTTTTACACACAGNTTTACACACAAACGCTTTTACACACAGACCCTTTTACACACAGACGCTTTTACACACAGACCCTTTTACACACAGACCCTTTTACACACAGACCCTTTTACACACAATCAATTTTACACAGACCCTTTTACACGCAGACCCTCTTACACACAGAAGCTTTTACACACAGACGCTTTTACACACAGACCCTTTTACAGACAGACCCTTTTACACACAGACCCTTTTACACATAGACCCTTTTACACACAAACCCTTTTACACACAAACCCTTTTACACACTGACCCTTTTACACACAGAAGCTTTTACACACAGACCCTTTTACACACAGACGCTTTTACACACAGAAGCCTTTTACACACAAACGCTTTTACACACAGAAATTTTTACACACAGACGCTCTTTTACACACAGACGCTTTTACACACAGACCCTTTTACACACAGACGCTTTTACACACAGACCCTCTTACACACAGACGCTACGCTTTGACACACAGACCCTTTTACACACAGACCCTTTTACACACAGACCCTTTTACACACAGACCCTTTTACACACAGACGCTTTTACACACAAACCCTTTTACACACAAGCGCTTTTACACACAAACCCTTTTACACACAGACGCTTTTACACACAGACCCTTTTACACACAGACGCTTTTACACACAGACCCTTTTACACACAAACACTTTTACACACAGACCCTTTTACATAGAAACACCTTTGCACAAAGACAATTTTACACACAAACGCTTTTACACACAAAAGCTTGTACGCACAGACGCTTTTAAGCACAGACCCTTTTACACACAGATACTTTTACACACAGTTGAAATCGCAATTTTACCGCCGTTTTCGACGATCGAACCTCATTTCGTGCGTGAAGGGTTGCCGCGGCACAGTTACAATTCCAATTTTACCTCCGTGTTTGACGATCGAACCTCATTTCGTGCGTGAAGGGTTGCCGCGGTACAGTTGAAATCGCAATTGTACCGCAGGTTTTGACAATCGAACCTCATTTCGTGCGTAAGGGTTGGAGCAGACAACTTGAAATCGCAATTTTACCGCAGTTTTTGACGATCGAACTTCATTTCGTGCGTAAGGGTTGCAGCAGACAACTTGAAATCGCAATTTTACCTCAGGTTTTGACGATCGAACCTCGTTTCGTGCGTAAGGGTTGCCGCGGACACCTCAAACTCGCAATTTAACGGCAGTTTTTGACGATCGAACCTCGTTTCGTGTGTAAGGGTTGCCGCGGACACCTCAAACTCGCAATTTAACATCAGTTTTTGACGATCGAACCTCGTTTCGTGCGTAAGGGTTGCCGCGGACACCTCAAACTCGCAATTTAACGTCAATTTTTGACGGTCGAACCTCGTTTCGTGCGAGAGGGTTGACGTTTCGTGACGGCTCGTCGGCACTGCCCGGCCTAAAGAGAGAAAGAAAAAGAAGGACAGAGTGAAAGGGGAGAGAGAGAGAGAGGAGAGAGAGAGAGAGAGACAGGGAGAGAGAGGGAGAGAGAGATAGAGAGAGAGAGAGAGGAGAGAGAGAGAGAGAGAGGGAGAGAGAGAGAGAAAGAGAGAAAGAGAATGTGAAGATGTGAAGATGTGAGGATGTGAAGATGTGAAGATGTGAAGATGTCAAGATGTCAAGATGTAAGGATGTGAAGATGAGAGGATGTGAAGATGTGAAGATGTGAAGATGCGAGGATGTAAAGATGTGAAGATGTGAAGATGTGAGGATGTAAAGATGTGAAGATGTGAAGATGTGAATGTGAAGATGTGAGGATGTGAAGATGTGAGGATGAAGATGTGAGATGTGAAGATGTCAAGATATGCAGATCCAACTTTTAGAAGAACCCTTCGCTCAGACGCAAAGATGCGGCTGCTTCGAAGGAGCTGTCTTCCTTTAAATGTGTTTGCGGAAGTAGCGACATCCATCCTGTTTTGAACCAGCGTGGGAAGAAGAAGAACTGCCGCAAGTCGTGCTGCTGTGATGTGGGATGGGCTCATTCAAGAGTTTGCTTCAGGTGCTTGTTGCCTCATCTGCAGCATATGTTGGAACTAGCCTAGTAAAGCTTCGTGCGTTTTCTCTTTGCCCTTGCGTCCTGTCGGATGCTGAGGTGCAAAAATGCTCTGCATGCGTGTCGAACGTGACCGAGATGTTCGAAAGGTCGGATGCCTGCTTCGCTTGCGTTGCCTTTCTTGCTGTGGAGCGTCACCTGCCTGCCTGCCTGCCTCCCTGCCTCCCTTGGTATGGTCAAGTGCGTCCGTCAGATACTTTTCGAGGTAGTCCTACTTTACCTTCAAGACGATCGCCAAGGCGCGAATGGTTGCAGTTGCAGTGGATGCAGTTGATTGCTTCGATTAGCTGATCATGCAAAGTGTTGCTGTCAGGTACTTCGTCGGGGTCGTCCTACTTTGCCTTCAGCATGTCCGCCAAGGCGCGAATGGGTGCTGGGGATGGGGTTGATTAGTCCGATCCCTTTCACGGCTTGGCTTAGTTGCTTATGGTTCTTCTGGTGCATGCGTTCGCGACATCTCTTTCACACGTGACAGATCTATCGTATCGCCTCTGCCAGGCTCCTGCCCTTGAGACCAGCTCTGGCTCGTCCGTCTACGCTTCTGAGCTCTGCTCCGAAGTGGAACAGCTCGCTTGCGCCGACTTCTGCTAGACTGTCGCTTTGCTCCATCGGAAAAAAGAGCTGGAAGAGAAGCAGGAAGCTTCGCTAGTCACACACACACGCGCGCGCGCATCCACGCACACACACAGATACATACACACACACACACACACGCATGCATAGACACATACTTACACACACGCGTACACACATAATTTTCTGTCCAGCATACGCATGCATAAGCTACATCCATCATACACGACACATCTATGATACACATCTCTGCCACGCACCTGCCTTTCAAACCCTCTCTCACTCATCCTGCCCCACATCTCTCTTCCTTGCTCCTCTCTGCTTTTTCTACCCCCGCTTTGTGCTTTTCGGAAGGCGTTGACTTGTGGGGTTATCCGGTCCTTTAATTTTCTGAAAGGATGCAATTCTGCGACGCTTTTTCAGATTATGCCAGCGTAGACCCCAGATAGCGAAATCTATTTTTGGGCAGCAACCGAACACACTCCTTCTTTGACATGGCATAAACGTGAGGCGCCAACGCCCACACTGCCATAGATATCTCGCAGTGACCCCCTCCAGCAGCAGCAGCACCCAAGTTCCACAGCAGCGCCGCCCCGGAACAGCACCAGCACCCAAGCTCCACAGCGCCCCGGAACAGCGCAACTCCACCAGCACACCGCTCCACGCAAGCTCCCCACGGCACCCTGCACCACACCCAAGTTCCTAAGTCGCACACAGCCCTCTGACAGCAGCACCCTGCAGCACCACAGCCTGCAGCGAGCAAGCCAGCCCAAAAGCGCACAGCAGCAGCCTGCAGAAGCACCTTGCAGCGAACCCCAATAGCTTCACTATCTGGTGGAAGGTGAAAGTTCACAACTCCAAAACGCAGAAATTTTACGAGACTTCCTCAAAAATTCGAAGTGGACCACATCAAAAAACGTAGCGATTCTGCGAGGCTGCAATCTTGGGGATCTGATGCTCCAAAATGCAACCTCTTCTCAGGAAATCAGCGCCCTGACTTCCAAACATGTCTGATGGAGATGTCTCTTCTACTGCGCCTGCCATACGACATGCATCTTTGCAGATCCTCTTCAAACGTCCCACGCCTACTATCGCTTTTGCAACTGCTACAAAAAGCTTCACGTTTGCTCACTTTTAGCAAGGTGCAGAATCCATTGCGCATGCCACGAAAAACAACATTTCAACGTCCAGTAAAAAGACCATGTTGATTTCAAAACACGCTTCGCGCCACAGCCGCATGCACTTTTTGATCAGCTCAACTGTCAAGAGATCAGAAAGATTGAGAAGTGAGAAGACTTGAGAAGAACTGAGAAATGAGACGAGCTGCGATAAGCTGAGATCATTGTTGCTCTGCGTTGCCGTTGCGCAAGTGGTTCTATCGTCAATTGCGATCCATCGCTTGCAAATTGCCTTGGAGTGGCTGCGCCAATGCTGCTCTCTGTCTATATTGCGGTTGCGCGCATAGTTCTTTTTCCCGAATGCGTAGCGAAGGGTTCTCGTTTTACTTTGGAGGTCTGGGGGTGGAGATGTGTTCGTTCGACGCCGCTTTGCCGTCCGCGAGCATTTGCAACCTTTCGCAACAGTCTGCGATGAGGACGCTATGGCTGTGCCTTTGGTGATTGCTGCAAAAGGTGTCGTTTTTGGAGGTTTGAAACATCGCGAAACGTCGTTTCCTGTGGCAGGCGTGGCACTTCCTGACAACATTTCAACACAATTCATAACGTATCGAAATTCTTTTTTTGTGACAAGCCCAATACTTTTGCAAGTGGCAATGTTGTCAAAAAGATGATTTGCATTTTTCGGGCAGGCGCAGCAATTTGGGGGCCTTGATCGTCATTTCGCGTGGCAGGTGCAGCACATTAGACGTGTCATGGCATTGTCAGGGCTACTTCCGGTGGTGACAGCATGCAAATTGCTTGGCAGGCGTGGGTCATCCTGAGAGTGGTTTTGCGTAGCAGGTGCAGCATTTGGTGAAGAGGAGCTGCCGCTTTCCGCATGCGAGGTGTGACGTTACCTTCATTTTTCATGCCATTCTTCTCGGCAGGCGCAATATTTGGTGATGTTGCAACTTGCCACTCTCCACTTCACCATCCACACTACGTTGTACACCCCACACTTCACATTTCGCACTCCACGCACTTGATTCCACACCTTACACTCCGCGCTCAACACTGCCCACTCCACACTCCACACTTTACATGGCATTTCACATGCCCAATCCACACTCTACAATCTACACCGTACACTCCACACTATACACTGTACTCCACAGTTTACACTTCACACGCAACACTTTACATTCCACACCCCGCACTTCAAGCTCCATACCCCACAGGGTAAGGGGATCATTTGCGCACACAGATTTGGATCACATGTACAGGCAGCTTATTCTTGGTGATCAGATGTACAATCTGGATCAGATGTACACACCAGGGACCCTGTTTACCACTTCTGGACATCAAATCTAGATCACATGTACACACAGACGATCTTGCCCAAAGTGTTTGGGTCACATGTACACACCAGGTGTTTCTTTTGGCCCTTATGGACCCTCAGATTTGGACCACATATACACACAAACTCTTTGGGGTGGAATAAAAGGCCAATAAACTCCAGTGTCGCTTGCAAACAAAGGATGGCGCACACAAACATCTAGGGCTGGGTGGGGTGGGGTGGAACGATACCGTACTCTCAGACACTGATTGGCTCACACTTTACACTTCACGCTTCACACTCCACACTTCACACTCCACAACCCCCACTTCACACTCCACACCCCAGGCGCCTCCACACTTCACACTCTTCACACTACATTCCCCACTCAACACTTCATTTTTTATTCTCTACACTTCACACTCTACACTCTGCACTCCATCCCATTCCACACTCCACAGTCTACACTGGCACGGCGCCGGAATAAGAATCCACAAGGCTATTGAAATACCTTGTTTCGCAAAAGTGGCTTTTGTGACTTGTGAGGCTCGCCCCTCGGTGCGCTCTAGGTCTTCCCCAGATCAGTGCCGTGCTAAAATAGCTGGTGTAAGGCAAGGTGATGTTTGCAACAGCTGGCATTTGATTTACTGACGCAGTGGGTCGCTACTCAAGGCTTTGATGCTCTGCGCCATGCCCACCCCACATGAAGAAATCATGATGCTCATATGGCTGAATTACGTGTCCATGATGTTTACTAACGTTTTTCCCCTGCGTTGCATTGGTTCCGACGGGGTCAGCAATAGCCATCGATTTCGGTAGCACAAAGCCCTGTGAACCCCGTTGACAACATATATTCAAGCAGTGGCCGCATCTTGGGTCGCGAACTTCCCAGTCATTTTTTAGTTCATAGTATTTATTGGTCTCAGGAGTTTTGGGTTAAAGATCCACACGGGCAGCTTCTAAGGCAGGGGGCCAACCCCGACGAAGTCTGGCGTTGAGGGTGCATGACGGCGCTTGGCATCGGCTCTTGACAAGGCACGTGGCCAAGTGGAAAAGCTAGGGCCGCCCATTTGCCTTTTTTCACAAAGAGGGAGGATCTGGTGGCAAGGGGTTCTGAGTTACTGGTCACCACGCGCTGCTTTGTGGGTTGGCCGCCGTTGCAAGCCAACAGGCCCTAGGATTCCACATGTGGAACAGGGCTGCCAAGATGTGACGGAAACTTGGAAGGCAGCGCGCTCAGTCTCATCGTGACCTGTGCATCCATTTGCCACACGGTAGTAGCAACATTTGCTTCGGGCTGATGTTGTTTTGTTGCCGCTGCAGAATGGAACTGTGTGCACATTGCGCTGTGGACGCTGCAAGGAGCAGAAGGTGTTTGGCATCGCTCCTTCGCCCCCTACCTTCTGGGATATCTGGTGCTTTATTATTGGTAAAACAAATCAATAGATGCGCTTGTTGGAAGTAGCATATTTAAAACAAGATATTTTGATTTGGCGAGGTGTTTCCAACAGAGGGCGCAGTGAGGAATTCTGCTTGTTTGGCAGACGGCGAGAAATTCCTTTAGGCCAGTGCTTAAGCCTCGTTTTATCTAGGTGGATCGCCATACTTTTGCTAATACAAAAATGTCTCGGCAAGGGGATGGGATGCGCCAACAAAAATGAGCATGCTTTAAGCAAAACGTATGTTTTGCCGAGGTGATTTGGCAATCTGATTTTCATGTGGTTTTGGGCGGGCCCAATTCCTTTCGCCTATGACTTCTCAGCTGTTTGCTTTTGAAAGAAGAAACTTTGAGATCACTTCGGTCAGCCTACCATTCCCTGTGCTTAGCTGACATCATGCTAATGTGACATGGCATACGCAGGTTTGAACGATAGCTTTGGAACAATAACAGATCAGATTAGACATTGTCGCAACTGCAGCAGCAGGACCTCATACCAGAATTTCATACCAGGACATCGAAGAGATTCTCAAAAGATCAGCAAAGAAAGACTTTTAAGAGCGCCTTACAAGATCATCATCCAAGAATTTCCTATGAGGATCCCGGAACAACTTTCCCACAAGCACCATTGCAGAGCATGGTCAAGATCTTACTGCAAGGACCTCTTGAGGGTGATTTCTAGTAGGATTTCCACAAGGATTTGTGCAAGATTAGATGGATTTGGTTTTAGATTTCATTATCGACGGTTTAATGGTTCCCCGAATAAATTAGTTGCTTTTTTATTTGATTGAATTGAATATTTAGCGTTTATTGCGATTTTCTGTTTATTTTTTAGTGGGTCGAATGTTGAAGGATTTGCCAAATTGTTGATAAATTGAATATTTTATTTTAAATTTCCTAATGATTATGATTTTTTAGATGAATATTTTGTAACAGGAGTTTAAGAATAATTTTTTGGAGTTTTGTATCATGTTTTTTTTGCAAATATAAGTAGACTGAAAAAAGCGCTATTTTTTTTTAGACAGGAGGAGGAGGAGGAATTTGTTGTGTGGGGATGTTTTACTTTCATTTTGAGTGTATTTTTTGTTTTTGGATATGTTTAAATTTTTATTGTTAATATAAAAAATTCTTGATGTTTTTTATTCTGTGGGGTTTGTAGTTTTTGTTTAGTATTTTGTTGTTTTTGGTTTTATTTATTTTGCCTTTTTTTCCGAATATCGTATTATTTTTGTTGTATTTTCTTATTATTTTATTTTTATGATATTCTTTTATTTTAGTCTATTTTTATTTTACTCCTTTTTTACCTTGTTTTTATTACGCGGTTATTTTGCATGCTATGTGTTAGGTTATGTGTGTTGCTTTGGTTTCCGTAGCTGTTTCGGGTGGTAGGCGCGGCATTGGTGAGTGTTTGGGTCTGGGAATACCAACCTTGCGGAGTGTTACGTTTGCCGTACGAAACAACCTTTTAATCTCTTTGGAAATTTCTAAGAATAATCGGTTTTGGGAGTTTTTTATTGGCAAGCCCGCAAGAAAACCATAGAATCGAAACAAGATATGTCGGAAAGCGGAAAACGAGTATTTTATATGAGGCTTCTATTAATAAAAACTTTTTAGATAATGGAATGTTTCCAAATGCTACGCGTACTACATAATTACGACTTATTTTGAAAGCTCTAAAACGAGCATTCTATACGACATTTCAGTCAATTTTTTTCCCGAGGGCGTCTGAGCGAAGGGTTCTTCTAAAAGTGGGGGTCTGCCATACATCTTCACATATTACATCTTCATATCCTCACATCTTCACATCCTCACATCTGCACATCCTCACACATCTTCGCATACTCACATCTTGACATCTTCACATTCTCACATCATCTCCACATCTTCACATCTTCACATCTCCAAATCTTCACATCCTCACATCTTCACATCCTCACATCTTCACATCTTCACATCTCCACATCTTCACATTTTCACATCTTCACATCTTCACATTTTCACATTCTCTTTCTCTCTCTCTCTTTCTCTCCCTCTCTCTCTCTCTCCCTCTCTCTCTCTCTCTCTCTCCCTCTCTCTCTTTCTCTTTCACTCTCTCCCTTTCCTCTCTCTCCTTCTTTTTCTTTCTCTCTTTAGGCCGCGGGCAGTGCCGACGAGCCGCCGCGAAACATCAACCCTTTCGCGCGCAATGAGGTTCGATCGTCAAAAATCGACGTAAAATTGCGATTTCACGCGTCCCGGAGCAACCTTTCCCGCACGAAATGAGGTTTGATCGTCAAAAACTGAAGTAAAAATTGCGATTTCACGTGTCCCGGAGCAACCCTTCCCGCACGAAATGAGGTTCGATCGAAAATTGAAGTAAAATTGCGATTTCACGCATCCCGGAGCAACCTTTCCCGCACAAAATGAGATTCGATCGTCAAAAACTGAGGTAAAATTGCGATTTCACGTGTCCCGGAGCAACCTTTCCCGCACGAAAAGTTCGATTGTCAAAAACTGAGGTAAAATTGCGGTTTCACGTGTCCCGGAGCAACCCTTCCCGCACGACATGAGGTTCGATCGTCAAAAACTGAGGTAAAATTGCGCTTTTACGTCTCTGTGTAAAAGCGTCTGTGTGTAAAAGGGTTTGCATGTAAAAGCTTCTGTGTGTAAGAGGGTCTGTGTGTAAAAGGGTCTGTGTGGAAAGCGTCTGTGCATAAAAGCTTCTGTGTGTAAAAGCGTTATAAGTGTCTGTGTGTAAAGGTGCTTGTGTGTAAATGGGTCTGTGTGTAAAAGGGTCTGTGTGTAAAAGCGTCTGTGTGCAAAGTTGGTTGTGTACCAGTAGTTCGGCACAAGGCGGTGGCGGAAGTTTCAAAACTAGAAAACCTATATGAGAGTTTGGCTGCTGTGAATCATGGATGGCAGAGCGAACCCACTGATGGACCGACAAGTCGTTGGAGGCAGCGCAGTGAAGTTGTAATGTAGATGTTGTTGTGGTTGTAGCTTTAGATGTAGTTGTAGTTGTAGTTGTAATGTAGTTGTAGTTGTTGTAGTTGTAGTTGTTGTAGTTGTAGTTGTAGTTGTAGTGCAGTGTAGTGCTGTTGTAGTGGTCATGTAGTTGAAGTTGTAGTTGTTGTAGTTGCAGTTGTTGTAGTTGTAGTTCTAGTTGTAGTTGTAGTTGTAATTGTAGTGGTTGTTGCGGTTGTAGTTGTAGTGGTTGTTGTGGTTGTAGTTGTAGTGGTTGTTGTGGTTGTAGTTGTAGTCGTAGTGGTAGCTGTAGTTGTAATTGTAGTTGTAATGCAATGCAGTGTAGTGTTGTGTAGCTGTAGTGGTTATTGTGGTTGTAGTTGTAGCTGTAGTTGTTGTAGGTTTTGTGTTGTAGTTGTAGCTGTCATGTAGTTGAAATTGTAGTTGTAGTTGTAGTGTTGTAGTTGCAGCTGTTGTAGTTGTAGTGTTTGTTGTGGTTGTAGTTGTAGTTGCAGTTGTAGTCGTAGTGGTAGTTGTAGTGGTAATGTAGTTATAGTTGTGCTGGTAATGTAGTTGTTGTTGTGGCTGTAGTCGTACTTGTGCTTGTACTTATAGTTGTGGTGTAGTCACATCCAAACTTCAAAAATTGACCCAAAACCCTCAGTTTTTAACACTTTTGACTTGGAAATGTGCTTCGCGCCACAACGGTGTGCACTTTTTCGACATCGAATCGTCATCGAATCATCGAAAAGTGCTCCGAGACCCTCAGTTTTTAACACTTTTGACTTCCAAATGTGCTTCGCGCCACAACGCCGTGCACTTTTTCGACATCTCCACTTCGAAAAGTGGTCCGAGGCTGACAGTTTTTAACACTTTTGGCTTCCAAATGTGCTTCCCGCCACAACGCCGTGCACTTTTTCGACATCTCCACTTCCAAAAGCGGTCCGAGGCTGACAGTTTTTAACACTTTTCACTTCCAAATGTGCTTCGCGCCACAACGCCGTACACTTTTTCCACATCTCAACTTCCAAAAGTGCTCCGAACCCCACAGTTTTTAACGCTGTTCACTTCCAATGTGCTTCGCGCCACAACGCCGTACACTTTTTCCACATCTTCATGTCCAAAAGTTGTCCGAGCATGAAGTGTTTTGGAACTTTTACTTCAAAATGTGCTTCGCGCCACAACGGCGTGCAATTTTTCATCTCTCATTTGCGGAGATGTCTCCGCACCCGCCGCTTTAGCGAACCTACTTTTGGACCCTCCTGAGCCACAAAACATTGGAAAAACACAGTGTTTCGCGACTTTCCTACCTTTTCGCGTACCTGCATCTGTTCTCTTCTGACTTTCTCCATCTTCTGACTTTCTCCATCTTATGACTTCCTTCCTGTGCTTTGCTATCTGTCCATATTGTCGGAAGGTTTAGCTTCTAAACTTCCTTCGAAAAGTGCCTGTGTGTAAAAAGTGTCTGTGTGTAAAAAGCTCTGTGTGTAACAGGGTCTGTGTGGAAAGGTGCTTGTGTGTAAAAGGGTCTGTGTGTAAAAGGGTCTGTGTGTAAAAGCGTCTGTGTGTAAAAGATCTGTGTGCAAAGTTGTTTGTGTAAAAGCGTTTATGTGTAAAAGTGTCTGTGTGTAAAAAGCTCTGTGTGTAAAAGGGTCTGTGTGTAAAAGGGTCTGTGCTTAAAAGCGTCTGTGCGTACAAGCTTTTGTGTGTAAAAGCGTCTGTGTGTAAAATTGTCTGTGTGTAAAGGTGCTTGTGTGTAAAAGGGTCTGTGTGTAAAAGGGTCTGTGCGTAAAAGCGTCTGTGTGTAAAAGGGTCTGCGTGGAAAGCGTCTGTGTGTAAAAACTGTCTGTGTGTAAAAAGGGTTTGTGTGTAAAAATCTCTGTGTGTAAAAGGGTCTGTGTGTGTGTAAAACGTCTGTGTGTGAAAAGCGTCTCTGTGTAAAAGCGTCTGTGTGTAAGAGGGTCTGTGTGTAAAAGCGTCTGTGTGTAAAGGCGCCTGTGCGTAAAAGCTTTTGTGTGTAAAAGCGTCTGTTTGTAAAAGGGTCTGTGCTTTAAAGGGTCTGTGTGTAAAAGCGTCTGTGTGTAAAAGTGTTTGTGTGTAAAAGCGTCTGTGTGTAAGAGCGTCTGTGTGTAAAAGCTTCTGTGTGTAAGAGGGTCTGTGTGCAAAAGCATCGGTGTGTAAAAGTGCCAGTGTGTAAAAGCTTCTGTGTGTAAATGCGTCTGTTTGTAAAAGGGTCTGTGCTTAAAAGGGTCTGCGCGTAAAAGCGTCTGTGTGTAAAAGCGTCTGTGTGTAAAAGCTTCTGTGTGTAAACGGGTCTGTGTGTAAAAGGGTCTGTGTGGAAAGCGTCTGTATGTAAAAGCAACTGTGTGTAAAAGTGGTTGTGTGTAAAAGGGTCTGTGTGTAAAAGCGTCTGTGTAGAAAAGCGTCTGTGTGTAAGAGGGTCTGCGTGTAAAGGATCTGTGTGGAAAGCGTTTGTGTGTAAAAGCGTCTGTGTATAAAAGGGCTTGTGTGTAAAAGGGTCTGTGTGTAAAAGCGCCTGTGCGTAAAAGGGTGCGTGTGTAAAAACGTTTGTGTTTGCGTGTAAAAACGTCTGTGTATAAAAGCGTCTGTGTGTAAAAGCTTCTGTGTGTAAAAGCGTCTGTGTGTAAGAGCGTCTGTGTGTAAAAGGGTCTGTGTGTAAAAGCGTCTGTGTGTAAAAGGGTTTGCGTGTAAAAGCTTCTGTGTGTAAGAGGGTCTGTGTGTAAAAGGGTTTGTGTGGAAAGGGTCTATATGCAAAAGTTTTTGTGTGTATAAAGGCTTCTGTGTGTAAAAGCGTTAAGTGTTTGTGTGTAAAGGTGCTTGTGTGTAAAAGGGTCTGTGTATAAAAGGGTTTGTGTATAAAAGGGTCTGTGAGTAAAAGCGTCTGTTGGTAAAGTTATGTGCATATTAATAGGAGTATATAAGGCGGTGACGGAAAATTTAAAACTAGAAGAAATTTATAGGAGATTTTGGGTGCTGCGAATTATGGATGGTAGAGTGAACCTATTGATGGGTTGATGAGCGGTTGGAGGCAGTATAGTGAAGATGTAGTTGTGGTTGTAGCTTTAGATGTAGCTGTAATTGGAATGTAATTATAGTTGTTATGATTATAGTTATGAGTTGTATAGTACTTATTTAAAAAAATGGGAAATAATGTATTTTTTTTTATGGAGACTGGAAATTTTGCCGTTTTGGATTTTTTTAAATATTTTCGGGGAAATAAAAAAAATATTTTATTTTGAAAGCTTTGGAAAGGCTTTAAATAAAGCAAAAATTATTTCGTATAATTAATGTAGTGGTTTATAAAATAGTAATATATTATTTATCGTATTAAAAATTATTTTTTTTATTATATCGAAAATTAAACATTAAATTTATCTTAAAAAGTAATTTTTCTTGTGGTATGGCTATAATGGATGATGTGTTTACGGTTATAGACGGTTAATAATTGTGGCCTAGCTAATTCGTATGTTAAATTTTTATTATTTTAAATCTGGGGATATTTTGTAAGTACTTTATATTATAAATATAGTAATTGGAATGGTTGGGCTTTGGGGGCATTGTGGCTGCTTTGGTCTAGGCTGGCTGGCTCTGCGGGCATTGATTTTTTCCGCGGCCGGTTCGTAGGACAAGAAAAGTGGTTGGAGTTACCATTAATGGTATTTGAATTGGTCTGGACCGTTTTTTTACTATTATATTGACATGAGAAAATATACCGTGTTATTTTCATTTTGTATGGCCTATGCCTCTAGATGCTGTTTTGTGTAAAAGCTGTGTTAAAATGTAAATCCTTTTCTGGGTAAAAATATTTTATATTGAAACTTCTTCACAGAAAAAACCTCGTGTAATTGGGTATAATATTTGCTATTGTAAAATTGCTTCGTGAAAAAGTGTGTTTGTATGGAAAAGGTATTTTGTGTGAAAGCTGCTCGTGTCAAGGCTTCCTGTGCAGATAAAATTTGCCTTGTGTAACAATGTTTTGTGTGAAGGTTTCCCTGCCAAAACCTTCTGTGTGTTAGAGCTGCTTTGTGAAAAAACATCTCTTTGTGAACGCTGTGAATGCGGAAGTTTTTCCATATAAACACGTAATGAATAAAAATTCGGCCGGTATTGTTTCTGTGGGTAAAATGTGCTATTTTAAAAAGTATGAATCGCTCCGTATGTAAGAGCTGCCCTGAAAGATAATTTTTGTCTGGGCAGAGGCTTCTGTGTGTAAAAGTTGCTTTGTCGCAAGACATCATTGTGTAAAAGCTACTCTGGACGATATCTGAACAATCGGAAGGATTTTCTTTCTATAAAAATTTCTCTTTGTAAAAGCTTGATTTCGGCCTGTATTGCTTCTGTGGGTAAAAAGTTTTATTTAGGTTTTTGTATGTAAAAGCTGCTTTGTGGCAAAATATCCCCATATAAAAGTTTGCTTTGGACCATATCTAAGTTAATCGGAAGGATATTTTTACCGTATAAAAGATTTCTGAATTGTTTTGTGTTCAAAACCTGCTCTGTCAAAGATTCTGTGTGTAAAGTCGACTGTGTTAAAAGCTGCTTTGCACTAAGGCTTACTTGTGTGTCATTTTCCGTATGTAAAGGCTGCTTCCGGAAACCAGGTCTTGTGGGTGAAAGTTGCTTTGTGCAAATTTCTGTATATACATCCTTCCTTGTGTTGAATCTGCTCTATGAAAAGGCTTACCTTGAAAAAAAAGCAGCTTGTGGAAATAGACCTGCTGTGTGTGTAAGCTTTGCTGAGCCAGCCTTCCCTGTGCAAAAGATTCTTTATGGTGAATCTAGAAAAGTTCGGGTTTATATTTGTTCTGTTCAAAGTTTTCTTTCTGTGCGCAGGTATTGTATGTTAATCCTTGTGTGTCAAAAATTGCTGTGTGTGACTGGCCCGGTGGGAAAATTGCGTTGCGGTGAGCTAGGCTTCCCTGTATGAAAGCTTCTTTGTGCAAAAAATTGTTAAATGCAGCAAAGTGGGGATATCAAGTCTGTGTAAAGTTTTCTGTGTATGAAAGATTTTGTCTGTATTGAATTTTGTGTAATGTTATTCTGAACAGGACCTTCATTTCCAACCTAAAGGTCCGGGTGCAAAAACTGCTCTGTATCTTTGCACAATTTTTTTGTGCGAAGCTGCTTTGTGCGATAGCCTCCGGGAGAATAGAAATTTCCTTTTTTAATCACAATTGCTTTGCGCAAATTTTTTGGCTTGGAATTGTTTTTGTTGATCGCTGGTGCTTTGTGTCTATAATAGCGTCTTTGTATGAAAGGCATTTGTACATTATTTTTTGGATTCGCAGGCTTGGTGTCCGATCGATTTTATTTTGCAAAACTTAGGCCAATTGTTTTTGATTTCCGATATCGGGGTAGCCCCACAAAGCTGCAGGAACTAACCAAGACCCCCAGACCCCGCCAGCCTGATAACTCAGATACTGTCCAGAGCCACTTTTACACAGGGATCCCTTCTGAAAAGCAGCTTACACATCAAAGGAAAATTATACCTCGCAGAAAGTACCTCTTCCCTACAGAAGCAATTCAAACCGAAAGCTCCATTCACCAAATCGTCACCTGGAGAAGCTTCTGCATTCAAAATTTTCACAAAGAGACTTCCTTACCACAAAGCAATTCTTACACACAGAACGTTTTTGTGTTGAAATGCTTTTACACAGAAGATCTGTTACACAGGACAGCTTTTGACACAAAGGAACTTTTTGAGACACAGGAACTATTTACACAAAGGAGTTTTTGCACAAAGCAATTTTTAACACAGACGTTTCTTGTACATAGCAATTTCACAGCTGCAGCTGTTTTCCCGGATTGCAATTAGTTTTTTCCGGAAAAAAGCTTGAATACAAAATACTTTTGCCCATTGAAGGATGTTCCCAGTACTGACGCCTTGTGCCTGTTTTTACTCAACGCAGAGTGTGAAGTAGTCGGCCTGGCGAAAAAAAACACATCGAGGTCCAGCACTGTACTAGACACATGAAATAATTGGAATTATGTTTGGGACCAGTTCATGCATCATTCACCATTTGTTTTCCCCACAAAGACACAGAAACAACAAAGACCCCCAAATCCGCCAACCTGACAACTCATCAAGTCTCGTCCGTGCCACAAAACATAATTATTTCATCATAGCCAACACTTTCAATACTCGAAACAAAGCACAAAGCTCTCAAGTCGATAAACTGCTGCAAATTGCGGTTACTTTGCCAAAATGGTGAAAAAGAAACATTGCAAGGGCGAAAAATTTTTGCGCTGCATTTACAATACAGAGTGGAGAATAACAAAGATTCTTCCCAGTGGAAAAAGGAAAAATCGAATTTGAAAAAAATCGGAATAAAGAATGCCACAGAAAGGTTTCTATGAAAGTTTCACAAAATATTGTGTGCACGGGTCAGAAATCATTAAGATGGCGATAAAATCCTTCCGAGTCGTTCAGTCAAGGCCCAAAGCCACTGTTACACAGGGATGCCTTGCCAAAGCACAGCTTTTACATCAGACCAAAATCATATCTCATTGAAAGCACCTCTTTCGTGGAGAAGCAATTCAAAACAGTTACGTCAATCTATGAAGTCCTCACCTGGAGAAATTTCTATATTTTTTTTTTACCAAGAGAAATTCTTTCCACAAAGGAATTCCTGAACACAGAAGCTCTGTTTTGGGAGCTTTGACACTGAAGAGCTGTTATACAGGACAGATTTGACACAAGGCAATTTTTACACAGGAAGTTTTTTTTTGGCACAGGAAGCCCACAAAGCCACAGGAAACAACCAATAACCCAGACAAACCCAGCCTTACCCCTTATCAAGTCCTGTATCTTCCACGCAAACAATTCTTCATCATAGACGATACTATCAATTTTGACACCAAGCGCCAAATTCTGTCAAATTCTGCAAAATACCTTCACTTTGCCAAAAATGGAAAAGGAAAAGCCAGGGGCGAAATTTGTTTTGCTGCAGGCATGGAGGATGGACAAGTTTTTTCCCGTGGCAAAAGCAAAATTGAATTGGAAATTGAATTTCATAGCGCTTTTTCCACACGAAGACGCTTGCACACAGCACCTTCTACACACATGCCCTTGTTCCACAGAAGCCCTTGGGCAGCGGAAATTTTGCACATGGAATTTTGCTCTTGCACATGGAATTTTGCTCTTCTTGCTCAAAGCAGCTTTTAGACACGAACAATCATTGCCGGAAGCAATTCTTGCAGACAGAACATGGCCCACAAGAAAGCGCTTGCACAAGGCAGCTTTTGCCCGCAGTTACCTGTACAGCCGCTTCTCAACACACGCTGATAAATTGTCCAACAAATGTCCAGGGCACCTTTCACAGGGAAGCCCTGGATTGTGCGTCAAAAAAACGGCCAAACGTGGCAGATGCATGAAATTCTCCGGATCGTGTAACCAACTATTCAATGTGTTTTCCACAGTAGAGATCGATGTGTGTTTCGCAAGGCTGACTCCTTCACACTCTGCTTTGTGTAAAAACAGGCACAAGGCCTCAAAACTGGCAACACGCCCCAAAATCCTGGGAACATCCTTCAGTTGCTTGGTTGCTTCAAAGTCCAAAGGACAAGTTTGGGGGCCAAAACAGGCAGCGCAACATCCAATCATTGACCAGCTGTCACCCAACATGGGGTCTGCGGGACCCTTACCTTGGTGAAGGCCCAAACAGCTTCATATGACCTGCAGCTGTTTCATTTCTTCCGGAATAGCCCCGCTCGCCGAACCAGTTCCTGTGCAAAAAGGGCCATTTGCCTGTGGCCAGGATGGCTTGGATCAATGTCAAACATAGGGAATCAAGCCCTCTCGGGAATAAACGAAACAGGGATTACGAAAACCGTCCAAGCCAGCACAGGCGTTCACAATGTGAAATTTCACATTAGAACACCTTTTCTGACAAAAGATGCATTCCTGCACCGTTGCTTTGGACTTCTGAGAAAAGGGTGCCGTCACATTGTAACCTGCCAGGAAGATTTTGAAAAAGGGGTTTGAGTCACTTGAGGCAATTCTTGACGCAAGACTGGTGCCAGCCATGATCTCTGTGGTTCCTGAATTAGATGGCTTCAAAGTGATCGTCATCACTGAAAACTGGGTTTTGTGGGTTTTGTTGCGGGTGCCTTTTCTGTTTCCGGCTCTGAAGGTCAGCAAAGAGCACCCAGCCATCTCGCACGCAGGATTCCACAACAGAAAGGAGTAGCGTGAGCACTTCCGTTGCCCACACCACCCAACTCTACGTTACACCACCATCTCATGGAAAGCAAGAACTAAATTGTCAAGGCTAAGCAAAAAAAGAAGAACATCAATCAAACCATGCTTCCAAAGACACTGCTCATGCCAATGCGAGGGATCTTAACAATTCTTGGCTTTTCCAATCTCACACACAAATCTTTAGAAGTCGCCTCCACAAGAAAATGGTCACTTCCAGTAAATTATAAATAATCATCCCAGTCACAAACTGCTGCTTTGCAGTGCAAAGAGTTGTGGATGACCAAAGAGCCAGGAAGATCGGAAGAGCCATAGACAAGATCTAGAGTTCTACTCACACCAAATCCGCCATTACAATGGCGCGTCTCTGATGGTGCCAAATATTTTGTTTTCCGCCGGCGTGGGAGCAAAAGGAGGCATGGCACACCACCAAAACCAGGCAGGTTCCACGAAAGCATAAAGCACTTCTGAACCAAAGATTCCCACCGTCTGTCATGACAGGGTTTGGGTCAGCGCCCTTACCTAATGCCGAAGGCTGCAAATTAGCATTTCCCACCCACAACATACTTGGAAAATTTGGATTTGCTTGAAACAAAATAATTGCGGCATCCCTGTCAATACCAGCCACTTCATCATGCCAATGCGCTTCGTCATTAGCAGGCAAATAAAATACCAGCCAAAAGAAGCAACGGCCTAAATATGGCTGGACCTTCAGCCAGAGCCTTCTGTCACTCACAATCCCATCAACTTTTGAAGAATAACTTGAAAAGTCATTCTGGATGGCGACTGCAACACTGTTGTAGTCAACTTGGCCCACAGAAATAAGCCTGTATCCACAATCATTGGGCAAACAAAAATCCGCAGGTAGCCTGATTCCTGCCAAACTAATAGCATGCACGCCTGTGTTCGCAAATGCAGCTTGAATAAAAGTAGGATGGCGGAGCAAAACGTGCATCTTAACAATAATTTCGTGAGCATCCAAGCATCCAATGGTGGATAGGGAGCCAAAACCCAGCTTGAGGCAAAGAGGTACAGAAGCATCACCAGAGATAGAAGAAGAAAAGAAGTCAGTTTGACCAGTGATGAACCTCACAGAATCACCAAGTGCACCTTACAAGGCATGAAACACATGTTGCCCATTGTTGTCCAGATACCCTATACGAGAGAAAGCATCTCGCAGTTCCAGGGTATACTTCAAAAGGATATCCCAGCTAGCTTTTACCAATCCAGCAAAAGCAACGTTTACAGAACGGCGACCGCACGCTTGACCGGTGGCACGTGGAAAAGAAAGAAACTCATCACGAAATGATGCCATGCAGCAAGCAGCTTGAGCCAACGCAGACACAAAAGTTGCCTGTAAATTGAGCCAGCAAGGGAAGCCGACAAGGAAATAAGAAGAGACACAAAACACCCACACGAAAGGAAAAGAAATGGAAAAGAAGGAGAAACGAGGAAAAGACAAGAAGGGAAGAAAGAGAAGGAAAAGGAAAGGAAAGAGACTCCCCCCCCCAAAAAAAAGAGAGAGAGAGAGAGAGAGAAAGAAAGAGAGAAAGAAAGAAAAAAAAGAAAGAAAAAGAAAGAAAGAAAAAGAAAGAAAGAAAGAAAGAAAAAGAAAGAAAGAAAAAGAAAGAAAGAGAAAGAAAGAAAAAGAAAGAAAGAAAAAGAAAGAAAGAAAAAGAAAGAAAGAGAAAGAAAGAAAGAAAGAAGGAAAGAAAGAAAGAGAAAGAAAGAAAGAAGGAAGGAAAGAAAGAAAGAAGAAGAAGAAAACAAAGGAAGAACACCCACCACCAAAGCATAGACCGAAACGGGGGGATTTTCCGACACAGCCTACAACCATTCAAACGGACAGTTGTCCAATTTAAGATTGCAACTACCTGGACGACAACGTCGCACGGACGGCATCCACAGAAGGAAGCTTCTCTGGACATCACATGTGAAATTTATGTCGTTCCGTTTTTGACAAGCTCAAGCAAGGGTAGGGTGAGGAGGGTATTTCGAAAACCCGATTCCCAATTTTTGTACCCCCCCTCCCTTTACCCAAACATCGGTTCGACTTTTCTCTCTCCGTGGGGGAGAAAGTGATGTTCTTGCAAAGCAAAACTCTAAGCTGTACCAATGTGAAATTTGGAAAGGCTCCAAAAGAAGGAGCTAAGTGCATCAAAGTGACAAAAGCACCAAAAGTTTCGAAGCACAATTTCCAAAGAACATTCAGGTCAAAGCGACCACTTCAACCAAAGGTTTGGTGACTCCCCATGCACGCAGCTATGCTGGTTGGAAAAAGAATCAAATGAATCAATCAAATGAAATATTAGAATATATTATATGGGTAATATATTCTGTACATGAACGCTTATTCTTACCGTGGCGATAGCCTCAGTTTTATTAACTAGTGTGTGTAAGCGCACGGTAGCTAGTACGCGATACAGGGTCTGTTTGTTTTTGGTTTGTACACACTTTGTCACAACACTCTTGTGATCATTGTGAGTGTTGCAACTGTTTTTGTTTGGATTTTGGGGGCCTGATGATCAATGCAATGATATGGCAATTTTGGTCTCAAGAAAACCCCAAAAATCCAAAGATGATTTCGATCACCCACCCAAAACAACCCACCCTCTTTGGGGGGAAAGAACGAGCCAACTGAACCTCGGTTGGTACTCCTTCATTTGCTTGACCTTGCAAATGATCATACAAAACTTCGTTCCACGTGAATTGTGTGGAAGTGAAACCTTGGACACGAGACGATGTGTCCATCAGGACGTTCACCCCCGACACAATTAAATGAGACCAAAAAGGAATGCATCATTGGGCTTGCCCAGTGTGTCTATACGGAGCCCTGTGTTGGTCGGGTGGTGGTGGGGCCAATGGTGGATCGATGCCTTGGCTTGGATACAATGTGGCTTCAACAACTCCTGCCTTTTAACACCCACAGGGGACAACAAACGCAACCTGCTTTCGAGATCACTTGAATTTCGTTTGGTCAACAATTTGGTACTTCAGTTGCTTGTGGAATTTTCTGAGGTTGCAATTTGTCATGCTTGCTTGATTTTCTTTGACGGTTTCAGAACTGCTTGTGGTTTCCGGTTTGTATTTTCAACAGCTTGGATGTCAACAGTGCTTGTGATGTGGTTTGCTTGCGATTTCAACTGCTGTCTCGTTTGTCATGATTCAGTTTGCATTTGTGCTTGTCAGATGTCTTTCAAAGATGCTGCAATTTCAATTGGATGTCACAGTCTTCATTCATGCTTGACCGGATGATTCAATGTTTATTTCACTGGAGTTTTGGCTATGCAGAGGGACAGTTTCTTGAAGTAGGTGGGGTGCTCCGCCTTTCCAACCAAAGGTTGGACGCTAGGTCTGGGCTCTTGGGTGCCATGGCAGATGGCTGGCAACCGGTTGAGGACGGATTGGGGCACATTTGATGAGAGTGTATCAGACCCCTTTGCGGTTTGATGCTGCTTTTGATACTGAAGAAGAGTGTACTCAGCTTGTTTCTTGTGAGTTTCCCGATTTAGTTGGCGAAGACCTCGCTGATACAGTGGCACAGCTTTTACTGTGGAAAGAGACGATGGAGAGACCAGTCAAGAGGTCCAGAGCTGAGTTTGCACGACAGGTTTTGTTCAGACTCGATTGCCTAGCCTCTCGACAATCCATGATGAAGTTCAGAAGTTGACACGGACCAGTTCAATTTGCATTTTGGAAGTGATTTCCAAGAGGAAACAGAAGCAGTATAAGGAAGAGCCAGCCGATGCAAGCTCCCGCTGGTTTGAAACTGAAAAGCGGAAATATGCTAGGTTGCTGTCTCAGATTATCATCAAGGCCGACCTGCCCATCGTGTCGCTGGTGAAGACCTTAGATGACCCACTGTCTGGATGGCTTCACATTTTTGCTGCAAGACGTGGGAGCACGTTGAAAAACAGATACAAAGTTTGGCGTCCTTTTGAGCAGTGGTTGGAGTGGCACCTTTTTCCCCGCTCTGTGAAAGATGCCAAGATTACATGCAGCATCGAGTCAATGAAAGGTGTCGCAGGATGGTGCCGCAGTCACTGCATACAGCATTGCCTTTGATTGAGCAGCTGGGTCGGGTGCCTGAGGACAGCCGCATTTCTGAAGATCCATTGTGGACTGGTCACATTAAATCTTGGTCTGCAGAACTTGCGGAAGACGCACCTCCTAGGAACCTGCAGAGATGTTTACAGTGGCAATGTTTCTTTCGCTTGAACTCACAGTTGCTGATATTACAAAGCCAATCTTTGCCCGTGCTTTGGCGTGGGTCGTTCTCTGCATGACATGGGGGGCGATGAGGTCCGATGACATGCAATCGGTTCTTCCACATCGTTCAGTGTTGTCGAGCTTTGGGCTTCGACTGGTGCTGGGAAAGTCGAAGACGACTGGGCCTGACAAGGTTCAGAAGGAAGTGTCAATGCATGTGTTTGGGTATGACATTTGGTCTCAAGACCCTTCCAATTGCAGACGGGACTACATGGTGATGGAACCAAGTAAGGACTGGCCGAACATCAAGCGGAAGCTCCTCACGCCCTCTGCTCTGGCGTCGGCCATTGCGAAGCTGCTGGTATCATTGTGCTGCCCGAGGAGGACGGCGCTTGGGTGGGAGCTCATGCCTGCTCTCCATTTGCTCCCAGATGGATTAGAGTCCTTTTTTTTCTGGGCACAGTGCCCAGAACGTCCTCACGTCTGTGGCGGCGGCCTTGGGTTTTTCCAGGGATGACAGAGAGCATACTTGGGGAGATGGTCGATGGGATGGTCTCCTCCGAGGAGTACGTTCGAACTTCTCGCCAAGTGGTATTCAAAATCCAGAAGGCCGTGAACAGAGCGCTGGTTGAGGGCTCCTCAGAACAGTTCCATGAGGACGAGAATATCGAGAAGCTGGCGCAGTTCGCAGCAGATGCAGGGGCAAATCCCAACAGGATCAAGAAAAGGCATACAGTGTTGACGCTTGGTTGGGGAAGATTTCAGTCGGCGGAACATACCCAACTCTTGAGGTTCTGCCAGATAATTTTGACATTGAGGCGTACGAGGACATTGAGGATGTGTTGGCTGACAAATTTGCGTGCAGGCTCAGAAGGAATCGTTGGTGAAACAAGGGCCACGAAGTACTTTGTGACGATCTCCAGACGCACAGCCTTGAGAAGGCTCCATTTGTCTTGGTGTTTCGTCAGACCCGATCGGTGTTGTGAAGTAGTTCACATGGATGAAATGAATCAAGATGATTTTGACACCATTTGCCAAGCATGCAGAAAGAACAAACTCCAGGAAAGTGACAAAGAGCCCGGGGACGTTTCCTTTTCCACGCGTCCTCCTCGTCCACAGGGTCGGATGTCAGCGAATTTGATGAGCCAATTGGTTGATGACTGCGTGAACATTTCCGGGTACGCAAACGATTGCACCACGCTGTTTGGAAATGCCAGATGTTTGCAGTGATGTGCATTCAATGTCAGCAACCACACATGTCTGTCATTTGCATTCGTTGAGACGATGGTGATTCTTTGGTTGGCGTTTGTTCGAATGGCTCAGACCTAAGGCTGCCATAACATGTTGACATCATTCAGACACTTCGCAATCCCGTTGCATGTTGCATCTTTCAGGTAGTTTTGATTGCTGCTTGTTCACATTCTCTGATTTCGATTGTCCTGAACTGTTCATTCGTCAGCTGCTCCTGGCTTTCAGGTTTAACTGGACCTCAGTGGTTGTTTGAAATTGTTTGATTTGAAGTTTGTTCACTCTTTACCTGTAGAATCCTCAACACTGCCATGGATCCTGCTGCACAGAGAGAGTTTGTGCACAGCAAAATGGATTCTGACCTTCAGTTCATACTGAGTGATTCCGGAGTTGTCTTGACACACCAGGTCGCACTGGCACGACATTATGGTTCTCTCAGGATATTCAGCGCACTGGGAGATGATCGAGGTGCCACCAGGACTGCATGTTTACAAGACTTTGCAATACCAGGAGACACACCGGAGAACAGGTCACAAGTAGCAGCAATAGTTTCGCTTGGGGGACATCCAAGGAGTACTTGGCTAAGGAGATCGAGTTAAGAGCCAAGTCTAAGTACATGGACACTCGAGGGTCTTGCAGATCCACGAGCGTCAAGCAATGCTGAAGGCGACCGAGGCCATTCATGGGCCCTTAGGCGACTCAGAATGCCCGAGCAGTGACTACCTCAGCTTGAAAGCAGAAGAAACGGAATCAAATGAACCCAGTGCTGCACCGTTGGATGATCTAGTCAGTAAGCAGGTTCTACGGATGCCTCCATTCAGTCAGCAGTGGACAGCTCGGGCCACATTCGTGTGACAAGGACGAAGACTAAGCATCACATGGCGCGCGTAATGTGTCTATATGTAACATTGTTTGGACGGGTGGGGGGTGGGACTTCGTGTGGTGCTCCTTGCCTTGGTGCTGGCTTGCTCTTGGGAGATTCATTGCTCGGTTCATTTGCGTGGGGAGCTGGATTCCTTGTGATATCGAATTTGCTTGTTGGTCGTTTCTTGTTTGAGGTGATGTTGATTGACAACAAATCAAACAGTTTCTTTATATCAAACAAATCCTCGTTTGCTGGTGACGTTTTTTCTTCACGTGGATTTCAATTTGAGAGAGCATGTTTTCACTGGCGGTGCAATTCAAAGATGATGTCTTTTTCGTGTTGCTTCACAGTCACTCAGTTGTGCTTGCTTGTCTTGGTGCAGTGGCTTTGGAAACATTTGCTTTATTTCACAGATGTCAGTTTTCGCTTTTGCACTCCGACTTTGGTTGCTGTCATGTTAGCGGGATTTCAGTTGATTCTGACTTGAGGACTAGCAATGTCAACAGTTTGGAGTCGAAACAATGTCATTCAACAGTACTTGGATAACCAATATACTCTGTGAAGTTCAGGCTACGAATTTCAGGTCGGTTGGGGCGTTTTACTATCCAATCTTGATTGGACGTAGATTGGTTTCTGTGCAGGATGCCATGTTCAGTGGTTTGCAGTTGCCAGCAATAGATGAAGGCATACTGGGGCATCTGCAGCGGGTCTCTGTGACCCCATTGCGTTTGGACGCAGCCTTTGACACGGAGGATGACTGTGAGGAGCTTATCTCTGCCAGTTTCCCAGATGCCGCTGATGTGTTGAAACTTGACACAGCAGCACAGATGATGATCTGGAAAGTGGATGTCGCTCGGCCACTCAAGAAGGCCGGACGAGGTACCGCTGCTGATTTGATGTTTCGTTTGCCTCAACCGAATGTTCTTTCAGTGCAAGAGAAGTTCCAACGTTTGGCAAGGACGAGTGCAATGACTGTGCTGGAGATGCATACAAAGCGGAAGCAGCGTAAGTACAAGGAGGACCCTCCGGATGTGAGATCAAAGATATTTGAAACACTCAGGAGGAAATACCCTTGCTTCTGGCTCAGGTGATGATTGCGGCAGACTTGCCAGTTGTGGCATTGGTGCAGACCTTGGATGACCCGAATGCCGGTTCGGTCCATATGTTTGCTGCAAGATGTGGGAACACCTTTACGAACCGCTACAAGGTTTGGAACCCATTTGAGAAGTGGTTGGAGAGACATCGTGGGTACCTTTATCCAAAGGGTGTGAAGGATGCAATCGATTGTATGCAACATCGAGTGGATGAGGGCTGTGGTCGCACAATCCCAGAGTCGCTAGCTACAACTCTGGGGATGTTGGAACAGCTTGGCAGAGTTGTGGAGGGGTCTCGCATTTCAGACGACCCTGTTTGGAAAGGACATGTCAACAAGTCTTGGGCGGCAGAGCTGTGCAGTCAAGCACCGCCCAGGAAGCCAGCCGAGATGTACACCCTTGCCATGGTCATTTCTCTGGAGTTCTGTGTGGTTGATGAGACCCTGCCTATTTTTCAGAGGGCGCTTTCTTGGATCACCTTGTGTATGACATGGGGAGCGATGAGGTGTGACGATGTGCAGGCGATTTTGCCTCACCGGACTTCGCTGTCAAACTATGGGCTGAGGATGGTACTGGGGAAGTCGAAGACGACAGGTCCTGATAAGGTACAAAAAGAAGTCGCTGTTCACACCTTCCGCACCATCTTTCTTTCTGGTGAGGATTGGCTGAGATCTGGATATGAACTTTGGGAGACTGAGCAGTTCAGGTTCAGGCGTGGCTATATGGTGATGGAGCCTGCACCTGATTGGACACAGATGAGACGGAAATTTGTCCCACCATCTGGACTGAGTTCCCTGATCACCAAGCTGCTCGGTATGTTGCCAGTTCCGAAGAAGAATGCGTTTGGCTGGGAGCACATGCAGCACTTGCTCCTGCTTCCTGATGGCTTGGAGAGCTTCTTCACTGGCCACAGCCCCAGGAATTTCTTGACATCCATTGGAGCTGCAATTGGGTTCTCTAGGGATGAGCGTGCGTACTGGGGAAGGTGGTCCATGGGGATGGTGTCATCAGAAGAGTATGTGAGAACAGCCAGACAAGTAGTATTCAAGATTCAGAGAGCAGTGAATCCGAGCTTAGTGGAGGGCCGCGATCAGCCCTACTTCGAAGATGAGGCAATCCAGAGGTTGTGTGATGCTGCTGAATCCAATGGTGCAAATCCAAACCGGATCAAGAAAAGGCACTCACTCTTGTCAAACTGGTCTGGCAGGCATTCGTTGGGTGGAGTCTATCCAACGCTTGAGGTGTTGGATGGTGACATTCAGGAACTTGATGATGATGATGATGAGGCCAATGTGACGTTGGCTTATTCGGTGGCGAAGCTCGCCGAGAAAGAGCGTCAGTCCAGCTCTCAGGACACCAAGTACTTCATCACAATCTCACGTCGCTCCGCCTTGAGACGATTGCACTTGACAGGATGTTTTGTCAAACCAGGCAGATGTTGTGAAGTTTTGCATTTGAATGAAGTTGTGAAGGATGATTTTGATTCATTTTGTCAAGCCTGTAGGCGCAAGATGCTGAGTGAGTGTGGAAGGGAAGAGAATGACGATGCTTCGTCGACCGCCTCTTCGTCTTCAACGGCGTCAGAGCTAGAGCCTGGTAACTCACCACTGGGGGATTGAGATCCGTTTGACTGCCAGTGGAGTTTGTGTGGAATTCTTGGATTTCTTTTGGGCATTGCTGCAACTCACCAGTTGTCTTGTTTTCAGCTGTGACCATTCAGAAAGTTGGCCTTGAGTCAGTGCAGTTCCAGTGCGTTGAGACGCGATTGAGCGACGCGCTCTGAATGGTCCGGACCTTTTTCTTCCTTGGAAAATGATGCATTTGCTGCCTTGTCACTGTTGTGATGTTGAATTCTTTGAGATTCAATTCTTGTCACATGTTTTGCGTGTTGTGAGTTCATTTCATGTGAGTCGATGTGGATTGCAGTGCATTTTCTGACATGTCAATTGGGAATCGTTTAGACGATGTTCTTGTTCAGGGAGATTGCGGCATGTCATCAGTTGATTGAATGTCATGCAGTTCACACTCACATGTTGAAGTCGAAGCATCGTTGAGACTATGTTTGAATTCCAAATGGATTTCGTTGAAACATGTGCATGGCTCAGACCTCAGGGTGCCATCAGCACAAGACAGAAAAGGGACAAGACGGGTTCAGACCCTCTTTCATTCCAGTCAGTTTCAATGGTTCATTTCGAATTTGGTGTCTCTGTTTTCCAGGTTTCCTTTGTCAGGTGCTCTTTCAACCAGCATTTCACTGCACTGCGCATTTGATGCTGCAACTTGAAATGGGTTTCAATATTTTAGCATGTTGACTTTGATTTCACGCTGGGATTGCGTTCATCGCCGTTTGCGTCATGGAACCAGCTGCACAGCGTGAGTTCATCAGGGATCACATGGATGCTGACTCACAGTTCATTTTGGGAGAATCTGGAGTGAACTTGGCCAATCAAGTGGCCATTGCACGTCACTATGGGTCATTGCGGAAGTTTAGTGCGTTGGGAGACGACAGAGCATCGATTCGAACTTCATGTCTTCAAGACTTTGCCATTCCTGCAGATACACCTGAGAACAGAGCACAGACAGCATCAGTGGTGGCGGCTTGGGAGACATCCCGAGAGTACATGGCCAAGGAGATTGAGCTCAAAGCGGAGGCCAAAGTAATGGGCCAACCGCGTCTGCTTTAGGTCCACGAAAGACAGGCGATGATCCGTACAGTGGAGACAATTCATGGTTCTCTCAATGACTCAGAGTGTCTATCCAGCGACTATCTTTCACTGAAAGCAGAAGAATCTGAATGCAACGAACCCACAGCTGCTCCGCTAGATGAGACACTTAGCAAACAGGCTTCGTCGAATTCTCAGATACAGTCTGCAGTTGACAATACAGGGCACATCAGGGTGACCAGAACAAAAGCAAAAGCAAAAATGCCGAGCTCGACCGAAGAGTACCGGAAGGTTATGAAAGTGGAAATGCACGCCTGGCTTTGCATGACCTCTCGTTACAAGGCCAAACATTGGTTGCATGGGTTGACTTCTACTCCATTCTTGAAGTTCACAGAATACATATTAGGAGATAGAGTATATGGCCTGCAGATTCCTTCATCTTCTGGTGGGAACACCGCTCAGAAAGTCCGCCCTGATTGGGGAGTGATCCTGGCCTACGAACAAAAGCTTCGCAAGGAAGCCATGAAAAAGGTCCAAGATGGCCATACGCTGGCTGACGCCATGGAGGCGGTGATTCGAGATCCTGATCTCAAAGAGGTGTATTTCACTACGCCTATGGCGCTTCGTGCCTCAATGCCTGAATCTCAGCCGAACAAGTACCAGAGGTTCAACAACAAGGGGAGCTTTGGAGGCAAGCAGTTTGCATCTTTCTCCAAGGGCAAATCCAAAGGATCAAAAGGCAAAGGCAAGGGGAAGTCAATGGACTCCAGACTCAAAGGGCTGAATCTGGCATGGCGCACTCCTGACGGCAGGGAGCTTTGCTTCGCCTGGAACACAGATGATTGTGATGGGTCTTGTGGTCGAATTCATCAATGCCGTGTCAAGGGTTGCTATGCTAGCCACAAGGCTGTTGAGCATGCTAAGGCCTCAGCTTGACGGGACCAAGGTACAGATTTACCCAGCGGATATGTACGGGATGAAACAATAAAAGAGAAACCAACACTCAAGGTGATGTATCTCTTTGCTGGGCGTCAACGCCATTCTGACATCGGGGCATTCTTGAAGAAAGCTGAAAAATCGGGTCATTTCAAATTGGAGTTGATGGAATTCGATATTGAAAGATCACCAGATCATGATTTGACTGACGAGACGCTTTGGGAGCGCATTTTCAATCGTCTGAAGGAAGGTGATTGGGTGCTCATTGTATCACCACCATGCAACACGTTCAGCAGGGCTAGATTTCAACACCAGCAGCATCCGGGCCCCAAGCCATTGAGAACGAGGACGTGGCCAAAGGGATTTCCTTGGCTCAGTGCTGCAAACAAGAAGAAAGTCGAAGAGGCAAATCTTTTTGTTTTGAGATGTTTGAAAGGTTGTGAACTTGCAGCGTCAGCACATGGCTTCTTCATTCTTGAACATCCTGAAGACTTAGGTACAGTGCAGGGTGAACAGCCAGGATCGATCTGGCCATGGGATGAGTTGCTTGACCTCATCCCCAAACTTAATGCAGTTTCCTTTGCAATTCATCAATGTATGTTTGGTGCTCCAACGCCAAAGCCCACGAAATTTCTGACGAATTTGACAGTCAATGACAAGCGTTACTATTTATCTTTGCCGAAGTTCGACAAAACAGGTTTCTACAAGGGTCCTTTACCCAAGTTTTGCGGTCATGTCCATGAATCAAACTTCATTGGCAAAATAGCTGCGCGGTGGAACACCGCACCAAGTGCTTCCTACCCCCCGGGGCTATGCCGTTTTCTTGCAAACCTCATCCTTTCCTGCGGTGGGGGATTTTCTGAGGCTGAGGTTCCTGGTATTCCTCCACAGCCTTCTCAGAAGAAGCAAAAGACTGTGGATGCAGTTTCAATTCCAAAATCTGATACAGCAGGCGCAGGTGTGGACAACGATTGCATGGTATGCGATAGCAGCAGTGAAGAGCCACCGATGGCCAATCCAAAAGCGGATGATGTAGAGCAGGATGGGAAAGGTGAGCAGTTCGATTTAGCAGCATGTTGCAATTCTGGAAAGCCCATTGCAGTTGAGTGGGATCAAAAGAGACGTGGTTTTGTAGATGGGTTTGGGTTGTGCAGCCCGTGCAGATGGCGGCCTTTGCAGAGAGGCACTTCAAGGACGCAAGACATGGTGTCCTTAGCTGATAGCACTTTTGCCATTTTGGCGGATGCAGTGCAAACCTCCATACATGATGTCCGACGGGAAGCATTCAAACTCGTGACTGGGAAGTTGGACAGGTCACCCTTTTCACAAGAGGCGTTAGACAAGGTTAGGGCAAAGCGGTTTCAGTTGTTGGGGGATCCAGTAGATGCAGCAGTGCTGGATGAGGGACAGCCCTTCTTTCTTCATGCTTTGTCTCAGTGGTTAAAGCGGTTTCACGATCCTAATGCGCATTGGTTGTTGGACGAGGAGGATTCACTCTCGTCTGGAGTTAACATTGGAGTGGAGAAACCGTTGCCGAGGTCGCCACAGATATTTCCTGAAAAGGTAAAACACCGCAAGCTAGATAATACAGAGTTTCAACCGGTGGCTGAAAACTATTCATCAGCTCAGATGTCGGTCAAGGAGTTGGAGGAGAAGTTTCTTGAGGAGGAGGGATTAGGTCGGATGCATCCCTCCAAGTTGGGGGTACTACGTCAAGAGTATGGAGAGAAACTTCGTGTGGCGTCCATGGCTGCAATTGTCAAGCCTGATGGAAGCGTAAGGTCATTGCACGACGCTACACACTCAGTGATGGTGAATCATGAGATAATGTATCAAGATAAGATCGACTGCCCTGGTCCTCCTGAGATTGCCTCTGTGGTCCGTGAGGCCACTTCTACAAGGGAAGCTCCATTCTGCATCAGTGCTGACATTAAAGCAGCCCACAGGTTAGTCAAGGTACGGAAGGCAGATTGGGGATACATGTGTTGCAGAGCAGACTCCAGTACAGATACAGTTTGGGTCAACCACACAGGCACATTTGGAGTGTCGAGTGCACCGTATTGGTGGGCTAAGCTTGCGGGACTTCTGGGCAGGTTCGTTGGGTACATGTTTCATCAGCGTTGGATGATGCAGATGATTTATGTGGATGATTTACATGGGGTCTTTGTTGGACCGGAGAAGTTTCTGTTCTTGTGGATCTGGGTGTTGGCTTACGAGCTTGCGGGCACGCCATTTGGATACCACAAATTCAAAGGCGGGTTCTCCTCAGAGTTTGTGGGGTTCCTCATTAGATATGATTGTTCGGAGGTTGGCATTTCAGTCAAGCGTGGTGACTGGCTTTTGAATTGGATCAAGAGCGCAAGAGACAACAGATTTGTGGTGGCAGCCAGGGATTTCGTGGAGTTCTTGGGCCGTTTGGGATTCATTTCACAATTGATCACATGGCTCAAGCCACATCTTTCTCCATTGTTTGCATGGGGGGCGGTGACAGCCAAAGGTACCGTGGGACGCCTTCCTGATACAATCATACTCACTTTGGGTTACATTGAATCTGAGATGAAAAAGGAGACATACTTGGTCTCGACAAAGACTCCCAAGATCTTGCAGGGCGAGCGTTTTAGAACGGATGCCAAGTGCACCGACGAGTTTGTGGTGTTAGCTGGATGGGAGCTTGGTTTAAGGAAATGGTTCTCACTTCGGCTTGAACGTGGGGAAGTTCCGTTTCTGTTCAAGCCGGATGGGGGGTCTCAATGGGCTTCGACCTCTGCTGAACTTTTGGCAACACTGGTTGCACTACATGCATTTGGATGGCTGGAACATAGCAGGGATAAGAAGACCATGGAAGTAATTTTTGCAGGGACAGACAACAGTGCAAATGAGTCACTATCGTCAAAGCGGTCGACCACGAAGTGGCCGCTTATGGCCATAAACATGCAGCTTTCTTCATCGCTGGCCAGAGCACGACTCTCTTTGGCGTTGCGTTGGCGCCCTAGAGAGCAGAACATTGAGGCGGATAGTCTCACAAACGAAGACTTCACTGGTTTTGATCCTGCCTTGAGGATTCAGGTCAACTTAAAGGGATTGGACTTGTCAGTACTTGATTCTTTGGTGAAGACGCATGGTGACTTTGTTGTTGTGAAGGAGCGGGAGAGGGCGATCACAAAGTCTGCTGCGAACACTGGCAGACGGAAGTTTTATAAGACACCGTGGTGATTGCTTTCTCCTCATTTCACTCTCCTGAAGTGGGGGATTTTGTTTGAGAGATCAATGATGCGAAAGGTTGACAGAAATTTTTCTTTGGACTGCTGTTGGACAGTGCTTTGCTGGTACAAGCTTTGTTGGCACAACGA
>BGPT01000244.1:75149-129596 GCA_003297045.1 Symbiodinium sp. clade C Y103
ACGCCCACGCGGTCGCATCTAAAAATCGTTGTTTTTCCACAGCGCGAAGCGTGTAGTGCCGATTTTGCTGGCAGGTGCAGTATTTGCGACTTGCGTCGCGCCAAAGTCACAGAGGGTGAGCCTTGCTCATTTATGTAAGGTAGCCTGATCTCCAACTTTGCGTGTGCAGGTGTTATTCGTCTAGCAAGGCTGTTGCCTACATTTGGTGAGAGCCAGCCTCCTGAGAATAAGTCCTGGACAAGTTGGCTTACCTCCGGTCTGATGGCTTGCAATTCATGGGCAGGTGGTTGGTGCCCCCTGGCGCTATAGAGGGTCAGTAGTCTACTTTTGTCCTCAACTAACTAACTCTCTAACCCTGGGCTCAGGGCCAGGGTTACAACTAGTCACAACTGACTCTCTAACCCTGGGCCCGGAGCTGGGGTTACAACTAGTTACCACCAACTCTCCAACTCTGCGCCCGGGGCCAGGGTTACAACTAGTTACAACTCATTCTGCAACTAGTTAAGAACTAGTTACAACCAACTCTGCAACTAGTTTGTAAGTAGTAACAACTAATTCTCCAACTAATTCTGAAAACGTTCAATTACAATAGTTGTAACTAGTTGTAACTATTGCTTAAGCAGTTACAAACAGTGTAACCAGAACTCAAACTAAGGCATCTTGTATTACTTGGCGCACGCTGGCTCACGGCCTGTATCGCTAATCACTAAGATTCGAAAGTAAATAACCAAGTATTTACAAGAAAACGACAAAAAGGAAACAACAAACTCTGCCCGGCTCTCAGATGCGCTTCATGGAGTGGAGGCCAAGAAAATAAAGATGACGAGAATACCATCTTGAAATCCATCATAGTAAGATCAATCTCCCTCAATGTACTGGGAGTAAAACATCCTCCGAAGTACGACACGCGAGGCGCCATGCCCTCCAGATATTCCTCAAATTCAGCCCAGTCAGCACCACCCGCATCGAAATGCAGGAAGAGCAAGGCTTTCATAACAGCCTCCATCGAATACAGTTGCATGGCAGGCTGAAAAGCTAAGAGGAATTCTTACACTGGCGGTAATAGCACGGTCCATGAAGATAAAATGTGAAAAAATCGAGCTAGTAAGGCATTAGACTGCCGCAAAACTGCCTGCACAGTTTGTCTACAGCACTGGCCACAAAGGACGGGACATTCGGAATGAGGGATCACTTCTACGTAATCACGGAATTGCGGTTCAGGCCCAACACCACCTACCCACAGGACCAGTCGTCAGGTACTTGTCATATAGTTGTTTGAATCCATCTCGTTTTGTCACAAAGAGTTGTGACTAGGTAGCTTGAGTTGTGGGGAATTTGCTCGTTTGTGGGTTTTTGTGAGTTTTCGTATGAATTCGTTTTGCTTTGAACGAAACTGTTTCTTTCAAATGAAACGTTTCTAGGAATCGAGTTTACCAGAACTTGACAAAACCTTCGGTTTTGTCTGCGTTTTACTTGCCTGTGTAGACAGTGAGACTGCCTGTTTTGCTACTAACTTTGTGGCTCAAGAACCGCGGAGCGAAAAGTGTGTGTGTGTGTTGGCGTGAGACGGCCTCTGTGAGTTCCGAGACTTCAGAAACGCGAGACTTGCACGATTGAGTTTGTTTTGGTTGGGGTTTACTTTGAGCGTAAGAGTTTTGAAAGCGGTTTTCGCGATCTAACAAAGCGTCTCAAAGTTTTACGCGTCTCATCTCACCTCATCACATCTCATTACCATCACATCTCATCACATCTCATCACATCTCATCACATCTCATCACATCTCATCACATCTCCATTACATCTCCATCACAATACCTGGAGGCGAGAAGTTGATCTTGACAGGACTGGCGTCTTGTTTCCAAGCCAATGCGTTGGTTTCTTCCATTTGTTTCGCACTGACGTGGATATTATTTCAAGTGCATTGCTGAATCATTCGTTTTGGCCCCTGGAACTTTCTCACTTAACTGATGCACTTCATTTGGCGATTGATGCTGGGGCATCGATGATGTGACTGAATTTTCCGACCACGTCTTCAAGATCATCTGAGAGCCGGGCTTGTGTTTTTGACGGATTTCCATTTTCTTTGGAGAACTATTGTTTAGTTTTTCTGAACGCTGGTTTTGCCCGTTTTTACCTGTTCAGTGACACAGCAGGCCGTGAGCCAGCGTGCGCCACCTTCAAGCAATAAAACCCATCACATCTCCATCGCATTTCCATCACATCTCCATCACATCTCCGTCACACTACATCTCCGCCACCTCTCCATGACATCACATCACACATCAACTCACCGCACCTGATCTCACCTCATCTCATCTCATCTCATCTTTTTTCTCCTTTTTCTCAAGTCTTCTGTGCTGACAGCAACTGTTCTCATCTCTTTGTCATGTGATCTGAGCTCGTCTCAACTCAGCTGTTCTCAGCTCATCTGAGCTCGTGGCAACTTTTTTCAACTCTTGGCAGCTCATGTCACTCGTTTCATGTCTTGTCATCTCTTCTCTATTACTCTCGCAGTTTCTGAGCTCTTCTCAACTCTTCTCACATCTTCTCAGGTCATTTTACCCCTTTGTCAATATTTTCCAGCTCTTCTATAAAACATTCTTCTCAGCTCACCTCAGCTTTTCTCAGCTCTTGTCAGCCTCTTCTCACCTCATGTCAGCTCCTCTCAGCTCAGTCGGCCGCAAGTGTTTACTAGACCTTACGCAAAAACCAGAAGAAGTCGAATTGGACATTATAAACGCAAGTAAAAGGCGCGCCAAAAAGGCAAAATCGATTATGGGCTTTTGCTGAAGCTTTGGTGTCAGGCTTGAGAAGCCCCGCAAGGGTCTGCTCATGAAGAATCGTTGCGTTAGATAGAAACAGATGACAAGCAGCTACTTCATGCATTCCACCAAAACAGCAGCATGGAACTATATCATCCTCCACCAAGGAGGCAGAGCGAATGGTTTCCGAAAACTGCCATGCTTTCAAGGACAAAAGAAGAATCTAAATCAACAACTCCCAGTCAGTCCAAAGGACCAGTTTAACGCGGCCATTTGAATAAAGAATCTAATTGACTAAAGGCTTCAAAAAATCATACCTTATTAAAAAAAACAAATTTCCGCACCGTGAGACTAGCAGGAGTCACATACAGCGGGAGCATTCATGAGAAAATTTGTTCACAAAATCGCAAAAACATGATATTTTGTGCCTTTTTGCACAAAACTGATTTTTCCGGTTTTTCACGGCCTTTTTCACGCGGTTTCCTCTGACTTTTCATGGCCTTTTCACGTTTTTTTTTTCACGGTGTCACTATTTTCGCAAATCGCGAAGGTGCGCGCTTGATTTTTCAATCGTGGGATATCTTTGGGGGTGGGACCTTGCTTGGGTAAGTTTCACAAAAATATGATTTGAAAAAAATGCATGGCCATGCGCGCAGCCGAGGGGGCGGATCCTAACGCTTCCTGACCCTTCACGAGCGTTAATTTTTTTGTAGCGAGAGCGAGAACGTCCACGCGTTTGAGACCCTTGACACCTCAGAACATTGAAGAATATAAAGAGGAGATGAAAAATCTCTCCATTCCGCCAGCAAGTGATTTTTTGGGGCCCAATAGTTGAGCTGGGCAACTGAGCCATGGCGCCCACAATCATTGCTTCCACGCGCTGATCAAACATTCCGATCAGGAACCCCAATTGCAGCTGTTTGCTGCAGCCGGTATTGCTGTTTGGCCGCCTCCGAGGGCGAGATTCAACAAGATGCAACGAGAGATTTTGGCAATCATTTTCTGAACGATTTCTTTCCGGGAACGCCGTGCCCTTGGCCTAGCATACCGCTGCTCCAAGGATGAGTATGGTTTCCATTTTGATTTGAAAGATGAGAGGGAAACCTTTTTTTTGATTGCGCCGATAAGCAGTTTTGACCTGCTTTTGGCCTGTTCACCTGCCCCCCTTGCAATGGTTTCACCACTCACTTTTGCTCGCATTTGCTTCTACATGGAGCACTGGCCACTCGCATGTGGTTTGTGTTGATTGGTTCTACATGGAACAGTGGCCACTCGCATGTGGCTTGTGTTGATTGGAAAGTTTATGGCTCTCCGTGCACGCTCTTTGACTGCCGGGGCCTTTGCCTGGGCACAACTCTCTACCTGACCAGGCTGCTCTGATTGCGGTATTTCAGACGAGCGCCTTGCTCAATGACTTTTACGTGGGGCACGCGCCGAAGTTGCACTGAGTGTGAAAGCTGGGCCCGACTGGTTTTTGCCAGGAGATCGCTGTGTGTGTTTGTTTTTCGTTTGCTTTCTTTTTGCTGTTTGGGGTCTTCTATAGTCTTCTATCTGGTTTGTGGTTTCATTTGTTTCGGCTTTGGTTTGTTGATTTGTTTTTCTTTCACATTCATTTGTGCTGGTCGCCGGGGTCTGCCATTATGGCTACGACATGGATTGGGAGTTGGCCAATGATGATTGAATCGCAATCACTGCACCGCCTGGGCTCAATCTCTTGACTTGCAAACTGAAAAACACAAAATCACATTTTCAACAGTCTCACTCGTTACGAAAACAAATTGAGAGTCAAACCTTATTGTAGCCAAACGCAGAAATCAATGACCGTCACAGTTCATGTATTTGTGCGCTGCGCCATTAATTTTGTGGCATGTGGAGCACGGGGCGTTTCAGCACCCCACGAAAAAAAAACACCTGTGCAACTTCGTGCGACAGTAAAAATATGAAAGTATCCAGTTTGTCATGTTTCCCACGCCAATAGTCTTTCCGTCATTCAAACACGCGTGCAAACAGATTTCAGGACACATAGATCAATATAGATCATGGATCATGAAAAATATGGGACGAATTTACGGGAAATTCGGCATTTGGCAACGTTGTGTGACAAATACGCCACAAAATTTTCCTTATGGAATCGCCCATTTTCAGCGAAAACGTTTTTTTTGTCATGTTCTGAAATGTTTTGAAAGAGAATCAAACAACTAAAAATTTGCTATGCTTGGGGTGGAACGGAGGCATCCAGCACTCGTCGTTTTTAGTTTGCCCTATTGCTGTTCACTGTGCCATGTTTTTTTTCCCCTGCGCATTTGATGTTTTGTAAATAGGGGAGTAAACATATTTTTTTCATGGCGACGCCGTGTTTTTTTTGGTTGCATTTTACACACAATACACTCTGTATTGGGTTGATGCCCAGACAATTATTTGTACTGTGATGCACGATATTGAGTTCTGATGTTTTCTCTTGGCTCAGAGTTTTTGAAAGCGTAGCTTGTTTATCGGACGTGAGGACCGACTCGCTGGAATTTCGACTGCGTTGTTGTGGTTCAACTATGGTTCATGGTTGTCCTTATTATGTTTATGTCATTACATGGTTTCCGTTGTGATTTTTGGTACCATGATGTACCATGTTCTTTTTTTGGTAACACTGGACAAATCAATGTTGAATTTGCCAGCGTTTGTTGACAACTTGACAGCGGAATTGGTTTTGAAACAGTTTTGCGGGGTTTTTCGAACATATTGATAAACTGATAAACTGCACTGTTTCTGTTGATCTGGAATCTGGAATGTGAGAGTCAAAAAACCGTCAGTGTTTCATTGTTGCGGAAAGTATGGTGTTATCAGCCGTATGGGTGTCTCAATTCTTGTTACAGATCGAATATTTGCGGGTGCTTTGTTCATTGACTATAGACTTTGTTTCTGATCTGTTGATATGGGTTTGCTTCGAATCTCCGAGACGACAAACTTGTAATTTTGGATGCTTGAAATCACTGATAAATCCGTCAAACTGCATGTTGTAACATGAAACTTGGACAAAGGACTCGCAAAGTGGCTGATCTTGGCGTGACATCAATGAGGCCGTCTTTTGAATAGTTGGCGTTACGATTGTGTTTTTTTCCAGGAAACATCTACAAAGTAGTGAAGGTATTCATGTGGCATTTTATTTGAATGATTTTGTTTCTTACTGATGGCTGATGGCGTTCGGATTTCGCAGGTTGCCAAGACGTCCGTCGATTTTGCCATGTTTCTTGCTGTGTGTGGCGATGGCTTTGATTTTTAAAGGACAAATACCGATGGGTTGTGTTTGCAACTTGCAGCAAAACAACAAGAAACATCGAAATCAATTTTGGCAGTGGAGCATTGCACTGAGCGAAGGATGGGATTTCAGTTTCGTTGCCAGGGCCTTGGGATTTTGTTTTCCTCGTGTTGTATTTCCAAATTGGGAGAGTTTGTGAACCGTTTCGTCTGCCGAGGGATCTACTGGCTCCTGGTGCCAGGCATCGTTCTGCGGTTTTGAATGTTCACCCAGGATTTTAATGAACCCCAGTGATAAAACTAGTTTCTTCCTAATGAAAACATCAATTTTGATAGTTATTTTTCACCAGTTTGGTAGTCACAGATCACGATTTTGGGGGGCAATCCCCCCCAATTGACTCAAGATTTGCCAAACCTGGACATTAATGTGGTACACCCAATGATATTTTTTTTTTGGTACAGTCTCCAATTGTTCAACTTGAGCAAGTGGGTACAGTTTCCTATTGCCTTTGCCACATTGGTTTCCGTATCCTTCATACACCGGGGGTAAGAAGATGGCCCCACTCCGCTTTGCGGTGTTGTGGTGTTCGGGGCTTACATAAGTTGTATGCAGAGAGTATGCACTAAATAAAGAAAAAAATACATATATACATAGACACTCTCCGGTAGGTAAGCCGTTGTGGAAAGTAGATACGCAACAAAAAATCCGCAGAGGCTGTGTATACCCAACATACAGGTTGTAAAGCCAGTATATGTAATTATCGATATTATATGTGCAGTATGAATAAACTGTGGCTCTGCGGGGAGCAACAATATTATATGCTATATAGATAGACCTACATACCATAATATGATATGTAGGTAGATAGGCAATGGATAGATTATGTAAGTTTTGTTTGTACATCAGGATTGCATTGGCGTTGCAATGATACTGAATAGGTAGTGAGTTTTTGTAGCAAGAACGCCCACGAGTTAAGCAGGGATGATTGTGGTAGGTCCGGGAACCGCGATCATATGTTTTTATGTTTTTTCTGTGTGTATATTTATACATGTGTTTATTATGTACGTCTTTTTGTCAAGCAATTTGACATGTAAATATAGAATTCAATGATATTGGATGTTTTTTTTAAATAGCGCATGTACATTGTAACATTGTGGTATCATTCAACATATAATGATAGTCCCGTCTCAGGCGACACAAAGGTCGCTGCGTGGGCACCAGGCCCTCGGGCTCGGAGGTGCGGTGCCACGTGGATGGGTAAATGGTGTGCAAATGATGGGTGCAGCTCAGTTTTTTCCTCAGCATTTGCCATGATAAAATTGCATTTTTTCCAACATTTCGAATGATTTTTGAACCTTTCTGTCATTTGCCATCATTTTGCCATGATTTTGCCATGTTGTTTTACATTTTTTTCCAACATTTTTGTTGGATTTGCGCGTTTTGGTGTCAGGCGATTTGCCAAGCCTCGGAGGCCCGTGGACAGCACCTGAGTCACCAGGCCTGGATTGCCCCCTGAGAGGTGCTCAGATGATGCTCGCAGAGGGTGACAGCCGGGGGCCAAGATAACATGCAAAAACAGTCACCTGTCCTATGGGTCTATATCAAATTCTATATTATTCTAAATTCTATATGATTTATGATTCTATAAAACCAATATACTGTATTTAGCGTCTTTTCTTGGAGACTTGACCCAAATGCGTAGTCTTTTGGCGTAGCAAACCTCCCAAAAAGTTTCTGTGTTTCGTGTGGTGAAATGGAAGGCACCAGCCCAGTTTTCGTGTGTTTCGCCGCCTTTGCGATCTGTTTTGATGTCACACGCTGCAATCTCGGAAGCTGCCCTCGGGCTATTTTGTCCAGGCCTGCCGCTTGGATTGGCAGCCGGCGCAGCACTGCTGTTTGACCTCAGAACACTTTGATCGGATTGTCAGCAAACTTGGTATCTTCCATTTTGCCAGTGGGATGATTTCTGATGTCCTTAAGGCTAGCGGCTGCTGCTGCCGTGTTTTCAGTCCGGCCCCTACTTGGATGTCCGAGTTCGTCATTTCAGAAGACCCTACAGATGTAAGTTGTATAACTGGGCCCATAGGTGACACACATGGATATGAACCACTTGCGAATGATGGAGAAACCAAGCCTGATGGGAACCGAAGGCGACTTCCAAGCCGCGAGACGATGGAGCCAAGGAGGAGGAGACGTGGCAGACGTGTGGCAGACGTGGTGAATGTTTCACCAGATCCAAGTGGCAGAAGTTGTTGCTTTCTGTGTATATGGTATAGAAAGACGCATCAATGTACATTTATATGTGCAGATTTAAGTCTACATGCACATGAATGAATAGGTGAAGAACAAACAAATTTAATAGGGAGATAAATGATGATGCGTATATAGACATCTATCTATGCCTACCTATCTGTCTGTCTGTCTGTCTGTCTATCTATGTTTATATCTATATATATCCACATTGACATATATATATATATATCTATACATACATACATATCTATGTATATATATATATACACATATACATATATGTACCCACAGATACACATGCATATATCTTATATCTACATACATGCATGAGAAAACCCATGATTTTGGGGACGCCAGCCCCCTGCCAGGAGCTTCCTCCATGGGCCAACATGGTGCAGGTCACGCAGGATGTGCTCAGCGGGAAGCCGTTGGGATCCTCGGTGCTTTTAGCTTTGGAAATATATCCTGGTACAACTATCGATCTATGTATCTATGTATCTATGTATCTATGTATCTATGTATCTATGTATCTATGTATCTATGTATCTAACTACCTGTCTGTCTCTGTCTGTCTGTCTGTCTATCTATCTGTAACTATCTACACACAGCTATGTGTATCTATATCTGTATTCATATCTATATCTCTATCTCTGTTTCTATTTCTATCTTTCTTTCTTTATATTCCTTTCTATCTATCTACCCACCCATCTATCTATCTATCTATCTGTCTATCTGTCTATCTATCTATCTATCTATCTATCTATCTATCTTTGTATGTGCATAGATGCTCTGTATATATATATATATATATGAACATGGTGTGTGCGTGCATATATATATATATATATATACATATATATACATATATATATATACATATATATACACTGTATATGGACCTATCATTGGCATGATGCATATGCCAACTGGCTACAATTTTTGGATCGGTGTCTTTGTCAGGAAACAGCGTATATATTTGTTGCAGCTCCTGTTCAGCCAAGCATCGAGTACAGTCACTGAAACCAATTGAAAGTCCATATTGATGTCTATTCATCCTGGCATAGGTGAAACAGTTTACATATAGTGTGGTAAACCCAATCATAGACCTACCATTTGGGGTGATTTCTACCACCCATTGGTGATAATATTGGGAATGGGTTCCACACATTATATGTATATATATATATATTTATACACACATGCACATGCATGCACACACGTATATGCAGACATGTACACATTTGCACCATTCCAGATCTGGTGAATGAATCAGCTATGAAAACTCACACAGATCCAGTTGCGTCATGTTCTACCGATTCATTTGCGGCTTGCGGGATAGTAGATTCCTCGTGGGGTCCATGGTCGGGAGTTCCCGCAGAAGTGCAGCACTGGGAGTGCTAAAAGTGGATGGCCTTCTATGGGAGGCAGTCGCCTGCAGTTGCATTTTGAATCTCAGATATTGCAGATACGTGAGGCATGGGTATTGCGCTCCGATCTTGTAATCATCGAGCATTTTGGAGTGAATGATTTGAACCGATTTGAACCATAGCTACATCTCCCACATCTCGCGGAGGCAGAAACGACGGCCATTTCTGGGGCTCTTGCTGCTGTTCATTTTTTCCAGGCGAGATACTTGGGGCGAGTGAGTGAAAACTGCTACAATTCTGCTGTAGATGACTTATTGTGAAGGCATCAACACAGGTCTCTGTCCCAAACAATGAACCACCTGACCAATGAAGAGCCAGGATTGGTAGAGTAAAATTGGAATGGCTAGTTCATTGCGATCCTCACCAGATTGCATAGGATACCGTATGAACTAGTTTTTTTGCAAATCAGCAACAAAGAGGGATTTGAGTCCGTGCGTTGCTTTCGTATATATGTATATATGTATATATGTATGCGATAAAACTATACTGTATATATATATATACGTGTATAATCCATTCAAGAGTTTTACAGTGTTTTACAATAGTGGCTATTGGCTCTACTGTAATTGAAGCAAGAGTTCTTTGCAGTGTTTTATAGAGGTTCACGTTTCATAGAAGTTATGCACGTTTCGTAGAAGTTATGCACGTTTCACAAGCAACCTAACGCTGTTCTTATTCATTTGCGTCCCAAAAATACGTTCCACATTGAAACTCTTAAACGTACCATAGCATGTATATATATAAATACACACATACTCGTACATAAAATCAGTGTGCGGAACCTTAGCTTGCAGATGTACGGTTCAGAATCGTTCTTTGTTCTTTTGACACCAAGATGCTTGGATATTCCCAATCCCAGATCCGCATTATTCACTATGATCGGTTAGGCAAGCTTTCATTTGTTTCTGGTTGTATCATTTCATATTCCTTGCCCCTTACACTAAACACTCCATACAATTGTCCCCAATCTTTTCCTGTGGGGGAAAAAACAAGACATCGAACATATTTTCTGCATAGTTATCCCCATGCAATATATTCCTACATATATACTGTGCCGAAAAATCTCATCATATTTGCCATAGTGAACCAAATTTGCTGGTATAGCCTGATGTTCTTGCCCCTCCCAGGCCCCTCCCAAGATGGTAAGTCATCATATAAACACAATTTCTCCACATAGTATATCCTCCTTATAGTTTCGCAATATCCCCACAATCATCCCCAAAGAATTACATTGTCATTATTGTTGCTTTTTATCACTGGGTGATGGTCATAGCTATTATATACCCATTCATCATGAGAATCATGAGCATCATGAGCATCATGATCTTTATCATCATCATCATCATCATCATCATCATCATCATCATCATCATCATCATCACCATCACCATCACCATCACCATCATCATCACCATCATTATTATTTTCCTTTTGACTATGTTATTTCCCATGATTTTGGTGACACGTATTCTGACCACCCTGGAGGTGTTGTGATTTTTGTACTTATGCTACATGGATGGGGTGGGAGTGGGGTGGGGTGGGGTGGAGTGTTGGGCATTGACGTTCATGTTTACTTGCACATGCACTTGATGCTACGTTATGAGATCTTCTCTTGCACCTGCACACATACGGGATGCTACGTTATGGGTGCGGTGGGGTGCGTTGGGGTGCGTTGGGGTATGCCATACATGTCAATCTGGTATGACATACATGTATTACGCTTTTCATCTAGTATTTTATACATGTATTACACTAGACATCCAGTATGTTATACAGTACTACGCTATATTGAAAAAAAGGATGGAAAACATACAGCTTAAACTTTTCGTCGTCAAATGAGCCAAACACATTATTCATGAACTAGCAGGACGTGGTGCGTTTTCCTACATGGGAATTAAAAAAAAAGCGCAGGGTTGCGACAAACCGTGTTGCCACGTTTTTGGTCATTATCCCTATATATCCCTATATTTTTTATTGAGCCATTTGAATAGCCATCCCCAACCCCACCTTGCCAGGCCAAGCGCAGCACGAAGCTGCCAAGGCGAGCGCTGGGGAAGGCTCCATGAAGCCTTGCTGGAAGCCTCGCACAAGGAGGAGCCGAGACCCGGTGCCGTTGGAGGTGACACAAAAAAAAACGCGACAGGTGGCCTTTAGCGGCAAAAATGGGGGGTTCATCAGATGAGATAAACATTTGAAGTTAAACATATGCAAACATGGGATTTTCAGCAGCCAAGAGGAGATTTTAGGCAATAAAAGATGGGAGTCGAACAGGGGACACTTGCAAAATTGACCTTCCAATCAGATTTGATATTTCGGCTTCAAATTGGTGGCCTTCCAAGTGACAGCAATCGTCAGGAGTATCTGGAAAACTTCAGTCCTGCCATGTTCGAGTTGACACAGTATGAGATCTTTGCTCTTTGGATGCAAAATGGCAACTTTATGGGTACTATCTGCCCGAATAAGACTGAGCAGATTGTGGTTGTTCAGTGTTTTCTCGTGTGAAGCTGAGGAGTGGTTCAAAGCAAACTACCGTGACTGCGTGGAAGGTTTACTTTCGATGGTTCTGTATTTGTCACTGATCATGGACGAGCGTCGTGTCACTTGGTCAGACTGCGAAAAACACAGAGCAATTTGTTCATGTCTCATTGCATCAGATAACCAGAACCGTACTACCTGGGAGTGGGCCAAAATTCAAGAAGGGGACCACGGATACTTTTTAGTAGTAAACCATCCCCAGTTTCGGGGTGCTCAAAGTTGTGTATTCAAATTCATACCATTTTAGTCTGATAATTTTCACATTCAAACCACCATTTATAGCAACTTTCCCAGCCAGCAATGTTTGGTTGTTGGAGGGCAAGTGTGATGTACCTTGCACAATGGCCTTGGTCTGTTGTTGAAGATGTGCCAAAAGAACTGCCCTCCTTGGGACTGATTTTCCGAGAATGCATTGGTGGCCCATCCAGGATCAACAAATATTGGCACATCAAAACAGAATGGACCTTTATATATATATATATATCTAGCTATCTATCCAGCTAGCTACATGTCTATACAATTATATGTATAGACATATATCATTACTATATACTCTATACACATGTATATCAATCACCATATTCTATATACTATATATATATATAAACATAGTATACATAAATTCCCTATGAAATCTGCGAGGCTTCTTTGCTGGACTTGGCCAGCCGTGCTGCTCGGGAGCTGAATCCCTTGGCGCTGCGCTCAGGAGCCATGGGGATTCATGGTGAATGGATCAACAAAAATGGGGATGGGAATGGGAATCTAACCAACAAAAATGGTGGTATATGATGAAGATATAGTGGAATATTGACAAAAATATTGATGAGTCTACCCTCTGGGAATCTAGCAGCATCTTTAAATAGACCAATCATTTGCAAACGAGCCATTTTCCATGGCTATGACAGATTGCCAGAGGGTCATATAAGGAGTTGTACTAAATGGTTTATTGGGAATAGTTGTAATCCATAATAATTGGGATGTATACTTGTTATTCAACCGGTACAATGGATGGGATAGGAGTATTGCATGGCTCATTTGTACAACCAAAATGGATGGGGGTTTAACCTAACTATCAAAATTCGGCGTTCAACGAATGAGTCACCAATAAATGGGGGTATAAACCAACCTCAAATTGGAAGTATTACTCCAATAAGGATATGATATGATGGAATATATATCAGCAGCTTGATATGGTACTTGGGTTTGTCCAAGTTGGAATATATCAATTTTAAGGGATGATGATCAAAGGAAGTAATTCAAAGAAAGGATCCAAAAAGCATGCAATTCTAATGGATGATCATCAACATCAAGCTATCACTGGGTATCCTCTTTTCGGACAAACACATAAAGCTGTCAAAAGCTGCTGTCCTGGTTTATACCAAAGACATAATGTCTTGGAGGTTTCCGCTGAACACACACACATATATATATATATGTATATTGGACATTGAGTTATTTTTTTTTCTCGAGACTTTGGCGATGCGTAAAGTGACGGATGCTTTAAGTGTTGCGTTGCTGTTCACCCAGGACAGTCGACGTGGCCGTTCTTTGGTTTGCTGGAGCAGTTGCAGCACCTGGGTTGTCGTGGGTGGCACAGGGCCTTGGAGTTTCAATGGATGTCAACTACTGGAACCCTGAGACCCTCACACTTGTAGGATTTACAGTTGGTAGCACTGTTTTATACCTGAAAATGGATTTCAACCGTGGAAAAAAACAATGAAGGTGTTTTTTTGGATTTTGTCTGGTAGATCTATACACTTTCTTGGAGAGAGCAAAGCCTCTCAGAAAAAAACACACACCTGTGAACGTTTGCAGAAACATGGCAACTTGGCTATACCGCTGAAGTTGATGACCATCACATTTCATCCGATTCCATCGGTTGAGCCGAACCAATAACCTTGTTGGATGATAATTATAGTGTTTCAAGCCGGTTTCACAGGAATTTCTTTTAAATCCACAATCGATATGACTTTTAAGCACCCGTTGTACCTGTCCCTTGGCCCAAGGGGGGACCCAGGGGTCCGTTGCAAGGCTGGTGTGGCAGGCTGGGCAGCACGCAGCTCCACTGTTGACGGATCCCTGGCGCCTGCCTCCCGGCTGCGGAGCACTGGGACCATCTGCACTGTGCCTTGGCCGAGAAGCCCTGGGAGAAGGCCTTGGAGTGTGTCAAACATGGACAGCTGGGAAATACAAACTTTCGAATCCATATATATGTATATATGTATATATGTATATATGTATACATGTATATATGTATATATGTATATATGTATATATGTATATATGTATATTTGTATATATGTATATAAATGTATATGTATATATATATATATGGGTTTGTCTGAAAATTGTGTACCCCTAAATCCATTGATCAATAATCATTATCTCTATTAAAATGGCCATTCGGAGGGGTATACCCTATTTACAGACAAACCCATCTAGATATTATATAGTGATATATATATATATATATTTACATAGTGATATATATATATATGTCTCTTCTCTCTCTATATATATACATACATATATGCATATATATATATATGTATATATACATGTATATATGTCTATATACATATGTATATATATATACATACACATATATGTACTGTATATATATGTGTGTGTATATATATATATGTATGTATATGGGAAAATCATTGAACGAACTGGGGGATTTCCAGCACACCGTATTTGATTACCAGGGGGTAATTTTGAAGAGAAATGGAGTGTCTCAGAGTCACAGCTGATGGTTCCTGTAGACAGCTGGATGCAACAGACTCAACAGAACTCTTCAAACCTCTTGGAAGACTTTCTGATTCTGAAAAGAAAGACCACCCGAAACAAAGTTCATGCGTCTATATCTACTCCATTTCTCGTTTTGAGATTCTCCTCCCTTCACTGAAATAGCAGCTGATGGCACAATTCCACCAGCTGTTTCGTGGTACATGGCATCATCTCCAAGGCACCCCTTTCGGAAAGGGAAGGAGAACTTGGGCGGCCTCGCTGCCGCCTGGGGTTGGACAGGTTTGAAGCTCAGGATTTGATGTCCACAGATCTGGTAGCATGCCGCTTTCATCAGAGAATATGGGATACCCTGAAATGGCCACGAAATCATGGGGAAAATCGACCCAACAGTTGTTCTGAAGCCGAGTTCTTTTCATGAACATGTGCATTTCCGCTTGATGAGTCTATCAGAAACACATGATGTGCTTGAGCAGGTCCTTCACCCGTCGAAGATTTTGCCAACCATTCTGCTGGTGCCTTAAAGATTTCCAACCAGAAAGATTGAATCAAAGATTGAATCAAAGATCGAATCTAAGATCTAATCTACTTGCAGCAGAACAGTCCTGAAGCTGCTTGTTTTCTCTTGAGCCATAGCAACCTCACGAAAACATCACCAGTATGATGCATAGTAAGAAGATTTCCCCCAAATCAAAAATTTCTGGTTCGTGAACTAATGTATTTTCATTACATATCATACTCTAATTTAAATGATATTCTGGTAGACATACATACTTATATGATTTTATATGTATACATACACAGAGTTCAGCCAGATTGATGGCTTTTGAGGTCTTGAGATTGGCTAGGAACTTGCCTCCTGGCTCCCTGTTGATCGATGCTGGAGTTTTCGATGGAACCGATTGGTCTTTGATGGGCATTCTTGCTGGTGCGACCGTGATTGGTTTTGAGCCTTTGCTGGAGAACAGGAAGCTCATCGACGACAGGCTTCCTGTTCGGCTCAGTGAGTATGGTCAAACTTCAGCCCACACATTCCTGCACATTGAGCCTGGAGAGGCAGTTCCTTTCGCACAAAATGATGGCCATTTTCTGATTTCCTGGTGTCTTTTGGGTTAAAAGTTCTCCAGTCTATTCCCGTTTTCAATGCCGAATACAAATCGCAGAGCCAAGGTGCCGCGGCTTGGCTGGAAGTCTGTTTTCAAGGAGGGTAACAGGCCATGCTCGCCATGCTTTCAGCTGAACGTTTTTGTGGGCACTTCAAAGTGTCTTTGGCACTGTTTGACCCCCTTGAGATTCAACGCTTTGTCCCAGACCAAAAATCTGACGGCCTTGAAAGCTACTGGTAGCCCCTGGAGATGTTGGTACCCCGAAGTGCAGGGCCGGTCACAGTTACATTCTGACCGCTGCTCTTGGAGAACGCGTCTCTGGGTTGCACAGGTGCACCAACCCGTTTTTGGGTTTCAGGTTGGCACTGGACTTTTTGGCAGATGTGAAGCAGTGGCATCTGCAATCATGGCGGTGGGGTTTGATGACTGTTCTTGACAGAGGTGGAAGACCCAATAATAAACCTCCCATTTTGGAATGTGAAAACTACCCATTTCCGGTGATTTTTGATGATTTATATGGGGTATTTACCAGATTGTGGATGTGTTGGGATGCTTCTGAACGATCCACTTGCGGGATTTCTGGGTCTCTGGCCTTGCGACGACTTAGGTCCGCGCCTTGAATATGACGACGAGGTATGACTACAGCAGCATTTCTGACCAAGGACAGGGTTAATCCAGTCCGTTCTAGGTACATGATAGCCACTTTGCAGGGGAAATTGGTCTTATTCTATATTTAGCCAATTTAACCACCCCCCCCCGGAGTGTTGGGAGCAACCGTGAAGGATATCTCACGGGGCCTCCGAATATGCAAGTGGAGTCTCGCCTGCGCTGAGACCCAGTGCGACATGCAGATGTCGCAACTGAAGTTGAAGGGAACACACCCGTTGTACATCCTGTGAAATAGCAAATTGCACTATCTACCACCTATAATCGTACCACTGGCACCAAAGGACAGATTGTTACAGTGAGTGCCCCTTTCATTGGCCAGATAGATACGTTTTAGGTGAGCATAACAAGTACATATCTTAGTACTGCACATTTGTTGGACAATCCCCTGGGAAATTCCGAGGAAGAAATCGCCATGACAACGCTGGATGACACAATCGGTCCGTACTTGCCATTCGACCACATCGACCTCTTGAAGCTAGATGTGGAAGGAGATCAATGGTTGCATTGGGACCATGGCTGCAGCCCAATTATACAGTACATGTGTACATATATATATATATATACATATAATATATATATATATATACATGTGTATGTACTGAAATGAATGAATATGTTGTGTGAATATCTATATCCCAACAGCTGTTGGGTTTCAATCTCTGGGTCTGGGAGTGGTGCTCCATTTCTTGTCGGCCCTGCAAATCGGAACAGGACCCTGGAACCCTGGAACCTGCTGTTGGCTTGCAAAGCATGGTTAATATATACAATCACACACACACACACATGATAACCGCTTGCGGGACTTCCAGACAATGCTTCGATGTGCACCCCAGGAATCTTGACAGTAGCTAGGTAAGTGAAGACATGATTCCCTTTATCAGATATCATTTTCGGTTTTTGAACTATATCAAATCATATTAAGCCCATAATTGATATGGCCATTTCATGATGCTCAGCGCTCTCATTTGGCATGTAAAGACATCCTATTCCCTTTATCATACATTTTTGGTTGGTATTTTGACCCAAATATGATCTGATATGGAAGTACCCCAAAATTGGATGGTTTTACATCATATCAAATCAGATTCCCTTTCTATGAGACCAACGTATTAAACCATCCAATGTCAGCCTTTCTGAACCCCTCAACCCCTCCACCCTCCGGTGCCTTCCTGGGAGGCTACGAGATGGGTGCCTTGCGAGGTGCGGAAGGGCTGCTGGCCTCAGGACCTTCCAGCCAAGCTGACCTGGTAGATGTTCACCATTTCGATGGGGATTTCACCAATTTTAACCAGAAAAAAGGAGAGACAAGCAACAAAAAGTGACAAATCTCAGTGAATTTTATACATCCAGGCTTATTTTAGGATGACATCAAGTCAGCATTTTTTCAGCACCAAATGTGGGCAACTGGGTTTGCTCGCTATCGCGGAATGCATTGCCGAAGGACGGATTCGCTTCCTGGTCATGGAATTTCATCCAGGACGGCGGAGAGGTGGCTGGATGACCATATTTTGGGGATGGCCATTCCTCCATTTTCATAGCGGTTACTGTACAATTCGGGAATCCCATTCATGATGCGGGGATGACCAGGCGCCCCGGCTTCATCCCATGTAACTTGACCATCACACGGCAATCTTTGTTGATTCTGTTGATTTTAAACCTCATTGATCCAGATGGAAAGCCCCATATATTCTTTGGAAAACCACGGATCAAACATATCTTAGCAGCTTGGCATGACTTTGAAGGGGCCCCATATCCCAACTTCTTGTGACAGCCATAGCTATAGCAGGAATGCTCGGAAGCAGTGGCACTGATCCAGAAGGACCCGGGACTTGAGTCCATATCTGTGGCCTATAGCAACGCCTAAAAAGCGTAGAAAGGATCAATTTATCACTATCTTAGCTGGATTTTAACAACTTGTATTTTTTTGGGGTTACTAATTACACCTATCATGCCATTATCATCTCATTGTCATCTCATTGTCATCTCATTATCATCCCATTAGTATCCCACACTGTTCTCCACAAAAATAATAATCTATAAATCCTATTTGGATGTGGGTTGTACTCTGCTGACTTATGCTTTCAACCTTTCAATTTTTCTGATCTTTGATCTCTACCGGCAAGGACTGCTACATTTCCTCCATCACTATTGCTTCCGATGCTCGTTTTGATCCAGGAAAATCATGAAGGTATAACAGAAAGCTGGGACTCTGAGTAATTTCATATGATTTCAGCATCTTCCAGAATCTTTCAGAATTCTTCCAGAATCTTCCTATCTACACCAAGCTCTGCTCAGACTGAGGATGCTTCTCCTTGAAGATCGAGCAAATGCAGAGCTTCCGTGATTTCGTGGCACGTTATGTGACCCCTGCAGCAACTCCTCTGCAGGGACTTGGTGAACTGGAGGATTTGATCTGCGAGAACCTAGCTTTCGGTCCCTGAGCAGCTTGCGGATGAAGCACTTGAAGCACCTGAAGGTCACCTGAAGCACCGGAAGCTCACCTGGTCCGAATGGTGGTCCTGCCATGCTGACTTGCAACGTGTGGCCATTGCTGGGATGATCTACCGGAAGTTGAGGAGGACGAAGAATCACCTACGAGCATCTTGCGAGAGCTAGACAGAAACGATCGAGATTCTGCGGTGCAAAGGAAAATAGCGGGCCGTCCAGAAACCATTTTGAATTGGAATCTGCAGGTTTTTCAGTTGCGACAATTTCCTGAATTTGCCAGGTTTGACACCGTGCTTCTGAACATGAGACAAAGACATGGTGATGCCTTCCGAATCTATGTGTCTCCTGGCAGCATTCGCTCACTTTTCCCAGCCGTTGAAAACGGCCACCTGGTCCAACTGTGAGGCCCAGCCTGTTTGGAGAGGTCATCGTGCTGATGGGGCGCTCCGGGCACGACTTGGACATGGCGATGGACCTCAAAATTGGGCCCAGAATCCCATGGTGAAGTAGCCTCTGGTAAGAACTTAGCTATGGAAGCCATGGCCCATTTAAAGATGGTAAAAACGATGATTTGAATTTCAAACATGGTGATTTTCAGTAGCTACGACCAGAGGCTGTTTTTGTGTTTTCACTTTCCCAAGCTGGTCACTTTCGGTATCCCAGTTTTGGAGACACCAAAACATCATATCAAATTGGTTATATATTCCATGATATCCCCATTAATATCCCATGAAATTCTCATTAATATCCCAAGTTTTAATTGTTAAATCATGTAAATCCCCATGAAATCCCGTTAAATCAAGAACGCATGTCCCGTTTTATCTCCATTTTCAATAGCCAGAAATATTACCCATAAAAAAATCATATAGCCATACATGATAGACATGATTACGGCCATCAATATCCCACCTTTCTCACAAACTTTTTTAATCTTTTTTTTCCATTATTAAAGCCACTATACCATGTAATACCCATTTCGATCACCATCACTGTCCCCATGGTTTTTAGGTTTACGCCGCGCGCCAACGACACGCAACGACACACATTGCCACCTTGCCAGTCATAAGTTGGTTCGTAAGCCTATCTAACTATAGATATATCCATTTTTTCAACCCCACTTGGACTAGTTAGTTGGCCAAGTGACCTATCTGACCTATCAACGGCCAGGTTGCAGGCGAATCAGTTTGTTTTCACTGAACAAGACAAGAACTTGGTTGGAGCCTCAAAGGGAGGTCGTTGACCGAGGAGTTTCAGCGTTTCAGCGGGCTGGGACAGCAACGTTTCTGCTGGGTTGAAGCATCAAAAATACGATGGTCTTTAAAGATCCAAAATGGCTGGAAATGAGTAGGGAAAACCACATTTCTGGATAGAGTACAGGGTAGAATCATGAAACATGGCGATTCAACCAACACAAATACGGACTTGACCAACAAAAATGATGGTATCGTGATGATGGAATCTGGATATAATTTATGTTGTGACCTCATGTGGGGACGTTGCTGGAATGATGGTTGGATATGGTTAGTATATAAGGAGTAACTATTCCCCAATGAACGAACCTTTCAGGTTGGAGAATTTCGGCAATTTATCTAGAATGTTGGTTCATGTTGGTTAATGGGGAAATTAATGTTGGTTGGTGAAGGATGGTTATTTGGTAATGTGGAAACAATATTTTAATCAACACCACTCGAACATTAGCCAAAGGCCACCACAGAAACCATTAAACGGACGGATAGGGAGAACATTAGCCAACAAAAGAGGTGAATATTACCCAAAACATTGAAACATGAATGAGAACACAACTTCCCTTTGACATTTTGAGACACTTTTCCCAGCTTTACAAGCCTCAAACATAGCACGACGAAACAAGACGCGATGATTCAGGACCAAGCTCTTGGTGGAGTTGTTGGGACAGCTGTGTCTGGCAAGAAGACGATGGGCACAAAGGCACGTCTGGCAGAGGGTCTCGGTTAATGTCAAGTTACTGATGGTTAATTTTGATTGGAACTGTTGATTTACTGTTGGTTAATGTTACTGCTGGTTAATCTCATCAGTTAATGTTGGTGAATTCTGGGTTAACTGATGAGATTCGTTCAACATCATTGAAAGTCATTGAACATAGCAAGTAGATTCCTCAAGAGGCACGATTGAGCACACTGTGTATGAAAGCATTGCAAAGACTCTCACTGTCAGCAATTTACTATGTTGCACAGACTTAGTGGTACTTGAACAAGTAAGATTGGAGGAATAGTGTGGATACAGTCCACACAAATTAGAGCAAAAACATCAATCTAAAAAAAAGCACTTGTTGTTACTTTGGAATAGAAAATGGATTTCAAAGCAAATTGCAAAGCAATGAAAAAAAAGAGCAAACCAAAGGTAGCTTTGCAGGTTGCATGTCTGCACATCATTTCTTGTGACAATTTGGAGTATTTGCTGTGATGACAAGTCCACAGGGACTGAGTGGGCAGTTCCGTGCTGACTGCAAAGTAATCAGCACGAGCACTGAGCAAACCAAAGGTAGCTTTGCAGGTTGCATGTCTGCACATCATTTCTTGTGACAATTTGGAGTATTTGCTGTGATGACAAGTCCATAGGGACCATGACTTGCAGGTTGCATGTCTGCACATCATTTCTTGTGACAATTTGGAGTATTTGCTGTGATGACAAGTCCAGAGGGACCATGACTGAGTGGGTAGTTCAGTGGCTGCTTCAAACACAAGCATAGCACAGAACTTATATCAACATGCACAACCCGTTTATTTGGGGTGAAAAAAATATCCAGTGGACTGAACTCGGGGACTGGGCAGGAGCGCAAAAGCACTGAGTCTGGAAAGATCTTCGACAAGGCTTCGGCAGACTTCTTCGCCAACAAGAAAGCGCCAGTTCCTCAAAGGAATGTTTTTTTTAAGGTGGAACTCAAGATTTATGGGGTTTGGAAGATGAAGATGATTTTCCGAGCTTAGATATGGCCATGAATGTGGGTTCAATATTAAATTAAGGGGGTGTATGGATGCTAAAAAGTGTACTGTTTAGTAGCAATTTGACCTCCAGGCTGGGATATCTTGTGGATTGGATTGGCTCCAAGTAATTTCCCATGAAATTGGATTGCTGAACACGACATTTTTCATCCGTTGGTACCACCTTTTTTTTGCCACACACTGCTAAGCTCTTTGAATTGAGTCTGTCATACTTTCTATCTAAGGCTCGCCCGGGCAACGCAAATATTTGTTGACTCAGCGGAGGAAGCGAATCCATTGCGCCGTTCATGTGCTGCTTCACTATGGAGTCAGAAGTCAGAACATGCACTCCCCATGATTTCAACCAGAGGAATTAGGGCAAGGTTATATGTGTCACTTTCATCCTTTGTGCACGAACTGAGTGTATTATGATTCAATTGGCCTGACAGAGCCAGGACTTTTGTGATCAAATGGAGCAAGAGCTCAAGCCACTTCCTGAGAGAATCTGCTATGGATTGCGGAGGGCATTGGTGATCCCACGTCGTTTCCCTTTCGTTCCAATGCTTCCAGCCTTTGGATGCCTTGGAAACTCCTTGGAACTTGCGGAACCGTAGGCCGGAAGAAAATGTCTTTGAGAAGCTCTGGACCTATGTCGAGCGGAGCTCAGCAGAGCGCTCGCAGCACACAGTGGACATGTTTGGTGTCGTTTTCCCGCGCGTCATGTCTGGTTCAGCAGCAAGGTCCAGACCAATGCGGACATGCTGTACGGGAATGGCGAAAACGTCGAGCCCTCATTGAGAGCATAAAAAACAAAGAACTCCTTTGAATCAAGGTGAATGACACTCCAAGAAGAGAGATTTCTCACAAATCTGTAGTGGATGAGTGGAGAATCCTGATCACAATGATGTCATGATGTTACGTACAGTGTGTGTGTGTATATACACATACATACATATACACATATATATATATATATCTATGTATATTCATTCTGTGTACATGTGTGTATACATGTATGCACATAAAACCGTATATGGCCATGTGTGAAGCTTGGATACCCAAAATTAATCAAAATTAGCACTCTCAAAAAAGCTGATCGAATGACGGCCGTGGCCCCATGGGTAGCCTGAGGCTGGCAGCATCGTGTGCAATACCATTGACAGCATCAACAAGGCGTGTGAACATTTGCACACCAAACTCTAGCCCTATACTTCCCCACTTTGTGGATCAATACCTGAATAACGCACATATGTGTATATATACGATGTACATACGGTTTTTGTTGTACATTGTATATATTTTCACTATCTCTATGTATATACTATATATAATATACATTATATATGCGCATCATATACACATTATATATACATTATATATATATATACACATTCTATATACACATTCTATATACACTATATTTACATTATATTTGCATTGATTTTACATTACATATGTATATATATACACACACACACCTTACCTATATAGATTATATGTATATATATATTATATGACATATATGTGTGTATATATACACATATTATGCTTGCCATACATTCATTCCATTCATTATAGATACTTACAGTATGCACATACACGATATATACACATTATATACACATTTTGTACAGATTGTATATAAATTCTTTATACATTGAACTGATGCAGGTTATATGAACCCCAGAGGATCCTGCCCACCTCTCGGAGCCAGGAGGGCTTGTTTTCCTCGCAAGTACGTCAAGCTGGTGAAGATTTGAGAAAGGTGTTGAATGAAAGATATGAGGCGCTCCTCTGAGGATTTATGGGTTTTGGGTAAATCAACATTTTGCTGAGACCACAGGTGGGGGTGATCAAATTTGGGACAAGCACTATCCAGTTTTTGAACACCCAGTTTTGACCCATGTTCTCAAGGGCTTCAAGAATGTCCTGTGACCTTTGCTAGATATGCTGTGCTTTCGGTGTGCAGTTTTGGCCCACTGTGCAGGACAGGAAAAACAATCCTGATACTTGGATGCAAGAACGTGGCCAAAACCATGGTGTTATGATATGGGTCGACGTCAATGCGATGCATGGGAACACATTTAGTCTATATACACCATTGGAACTTCAACAAGGCGTGGAATTTTGCGGTATTCGGTCCAGGGTTTGTCCACAAGGCTGCCCAACCTCTCATTCCAAGGAGAAGTACATTGGTGAGGACTCCTTGTTTGAGGAGTTCTTCCTGCTTTCAAAGGGTAAGGGACTGAAAGATCTGTCAGACGAAAACATCAACGACGTCAGGTGTGATCAGTTCAGCTCTACAAGTTTCTGCCTACAGCTCTCAGCCACTCACATTTTCTGCGTCAGGTGAGGCAGATGACGAGATGCTTCAAGGCCGGTCGGATCCTGTGGGAGCTGCGGCGGGTTCCCCATTCCGATGCCCAGGCCTGCAGCAATTCATGCTGACCCTGCAGCTGGCAGCCAATGGAAACCAGCTGGTACGCTGACCACTGGTGGCGCCAACGGATGATCCAAAATGCTGGGTTTAGATCAACCAAAATGGGAATTGAACCATAAGCAATGGGTGATTTTATATGATTGAATCATGAAAAACTAGAGATTCAATCATGAAAAAACAATGGTGTATAGAAGCAGTTTAAGCATTGAAGAATGGACATGGGTGTTGGAGGATGAAGTAGACCACCATGCACACCCTCCACTGTGTCAACGGGGCCAACTGGTTTCCTTGATGGTGACCCACAATAATATCCTAGTCCTACTTGTAGGGGGTTATAACTAGTGATACTGGCATTATAGTATACGAACCGTTTACTGCAAAAGTGTTTAATGTGGTAGACCCAAGAAACAAGAATTAAACAACCCCTAATTTTACCAACTGGGGGCCTCACATTCTGAAGAAGGAGTAAACAATTCCCCGGAAACAATGGTTTTTACTCCGAAAGTAGCAGGGTATCTGGCATACCCCGCAGATTTTCCCTTGAACCAATCCCAATTTTTCTTGGTGAAGCTCACATGTAGAACACCCATTTGAATCTTCATTTCTGCTGGTTAAATCACCATTTTCTCAACCCAAATTCCAGGAATCTCACCTTTTTCAACGGCTCCCTGCGGTGAAGGTGACCATCCGCTGGCTGATGTCCCACGTCTATGGAGATCCCTCAATCCTGGAGGGTGTCAGAGCTGAAGTGGCTGAACTGCTGCAGAGGAAGGCGCGAGGAAACTCCGAGGGTTGAGGGTATACCGGTATACCCCACAGATATACATATATATATATATATATATGCATGTATATATACATAAATATATATATATATATACATACATTCATATATGTGTTATATGAAATATAACAATATATTCGTATTACGATTGTGATTCTTGTTAATATTGTTATCTATGTATATCCATTTTAATAGGGAGAGATGATGATTCACCATGAAATTTAGGGTTAGTCCATTTTCAAACAAAACCGTGTGAAAATATGGGGGTGGATTGCAACGAACCAGCAAGAAACTTGGGGATTTGATGTGAACATAGGGGAATATTGAACCAACAAGAAACTTTTGGGGTTGAAAGACACCAAAATTGAGGATTTGACCAGAACCAACATGTGTTTTGGGGATTGAACCAAACAATGTATATGTGTATATATATATATATACACATGTGTATATATATATATACATGTATATATATATATATATATGTACATACATATATCCATCTATACATTTATGGACATGAAACCACATTGAACATTGTTGTTTCTTAAACTTAGAGACTCAACAAGGCACCTTAATTGTTCTATTTTCAGTAAACCCAAGTCTAGGAGACGCCCAAATAGCGATGTCGAACTACCAAGAAACTTGTGGATGTATTTTCAGAACAAACATTTAAAATTTGTTATAGGGATTTAAACAAACCCAACGGGACAATTTACCTTCCAATTGAGAGGGGGGCTTTAATTAGCAACAATGAAGCTTTAGCCAGCCACAACGTGCGTTGAACCAACCAAAATTGGATTTTACCACTCAGACTTGGGGATTTCAACAGCAGACTTCTCCGTGGCGGCGTCCGAGACGCAAGGCTTGTGGTATTCGCGATTTGAAGTTGGATGACCTGCTGAGTCTGAACTTGTTGATTCCTCAGTCGACTACAATCCGAACAGTAACAAATCATGCCAGTTCAGGATCCGTGGTTAGTAACAATTTTAGTATATCCTGTATATGTATATATATATATAGGCTATACCCAGCAAAGTGCAGAGTGCTTTGAACTGCTTGGAGTCGCTGTTTCACAGTCTTTATTGGTCGGCAGTCCGACGCATTGTCAAGGACCAACGCCTGCATCACCGAAGCGGTTCGACTACACAGACGCTTGGAATCATACGCAAGGAGTTCTGTCTACTTCGGGTGTCATCAAACATGGCTGGAAAATCTTTCATCAGTGGGGTTTCTATTGGGAGAATCATCTTAGATGATGATTTTGGACTGGACTGGTAAGAGGTTAGTAGGCCATAGGTGGGCCGCCATCATATCACAGTTCTGAAAACTTACAAGCCAGTTTCGAAGCTTTTCAGCCAACTTTCAGAGTGATCAATCCATATCAACCGTGCAGGTGACATTCCATCGAAGCTGACCCTGAGATCTGTGCCTCGGTGACGCTAATCCCATCAGACGGCTGAGATGTAACTTGCCGACTGAGGCAGAGATTCCAATGGAATTTGGTGGCTACAAGATTCCTCAAGGAGCCTTTTCCTCAAAAACTGCTCGTTTTTGGAGCGGATGGTGTCAAAAAAGTAGGGTATGTAGCCAAAAAGAGTCATGGTCTATCACAATTTTGCCATTTCTACACATATTTATACATATGACATATTTGATGTCATAACATTTTTTTGGTTTCCCCATTCTGGAGCATAAACCCAGATTGCCGAAATCCATCATTCCTGACGACCTGAGGCCACCATTTTCTTGTATGCGGATGCGGTGCATAAGGAGACTACAGATCGGTAGGGGTCCAGATTCTATTTGTAGTTTGACCCAGGGGACCACAGATTGCTCAATTGGCACAATTTGGTATATTTTCATTATTAGATTTATAATTGGTATCCGAATTGTCCTGGGGACCACAGATTTGAGACGTTCGAAATATGATTGCATCCCATGTTGGAGTAATCAATGACCCCGATCCAAGTACATATCACTAATATAATTCCAGTCCGTGAAAAGTAGGTTGGTTGGGAAGGGCCTGCATGGGGTGTGAAATAGTTGGTTACACATGGACCTTGATGCCTGTTGGCTCAAAGTCCACCCCTTGTCTTTTGACTACCGATGTGTGAGTCTCTGTGTTACCATCTGGTATTCACCCGTTGCTATTAACGGAAGTTTAGTTGGAAAACTTCCAGTTACGGACGATTGTCATAGCATTCCCACCATCATGTCAACCACATCATCATGTCAACCATTCATCAAGTAGTTGGGAAGTGTAACAATTCGGGAACGTGTGAATTCACGGGCGAAAAGCACCCTCGGGCGCGAAACCCGGTGTTTTTTCGGGTAAAGTGGCTTCCGTGGGCACCGAAATAGGGTCTCTGTTTCCGCGGGTGCCGGCCTCGATCTGCAAAAGTTGTCGACAAAAAGTGCACAAGACTGTAGCGAGAGCTCGATTTTTTATAAACAGCGTGAAAAACTGAGGGTCTCGGAGCAGCGCCGGATTTGTGTGGTCGAGAAAAGCGCACAGGACTGTAGCGAGAGCTCGATTTCAGAAAACTGACAACTGCAGCCTGAGGTTGGAAAACGCGCGCGCAGCACGAAGAGAAGACTTGGGTTGCAGAAGCTGCAGAGGAGGTAGCTGGGAGGCAGCCCAGAGTAGAAGTAGCCTAGATAAGTGGCTGCTCAGAGAAGAAGTAGCTGAGAGAAGAGGTGCCTTAGCGCAGAGTTCCCTCAGTGAAGAAGTACAAAGTAGCTCACTTACCCATCCATCCACCCGATTCATCAATCCATTCATTCCTTCGTTCATTCATTGACGCACTGATTCATTGCCTCATTGACGCACTGATTCATTGACTCACTGATTTATTGATTCATTGATTGGTTGATTCACCAACTCATTCATTGCCTGATTCACTGATTCATTGGTTCATTGGTTCATTTAATCATTGATTTGTAGATTCATTGATTGGTTGATTCACTAATTCATTGATTCATTGATTCGTTGATTGGTTGATTCACTGACTCAATGACTGGCTGATTCACTGATTCGTTGATAGCTAAACTCACTGATTCATTGATTCATTTGATTTATTGTGAATTCTCTGATTCATTGATTCATTCGATTCAGTGCTTGGTTGATTCCCTGTTTCATGAACTCATTGATTCATTTTTTTTGGTTGGATAATTCACCCATTCATTGATTCATTGATTGTTTGGTTCACTGATTCATTGATTCATTGATTGGTTGATTCATGGGTTCATTGATTCATTGACTCACTGATTCATTGATTGGCGGATTCACTGATTCATTGATTCATGGATTCATTCGGGCAGTTGTGCTTGGATTCTTTCCTGTCATATCCTTGGCATCTCAACAACCTTTTGCTCATTTGTTGATGCACCTCACAACTTCAACACCTGGTTGCTTCTGCATCTCAAAAACTTTCCTATAGGCCACCTTCTTCCTATAGCTGTTTTACTTCTTTCGAAACTTCTGCCGGGGGCCGAGCACTACCAGGTATTTCATGACAATGCGTGTTCAAAGTACCGTAACTTGCAAAAAACAACTATAAACTTCGTGCCGGATAGCACTAACAGAGGGGCTGAGTCTGTGGCATCTATTTCTGCATATACCCTCCAGGTTTGTGGGAAACATCTGCATTCTTTTGGGGTGATGTCCCCAATGAGATGATGATATGCCTCTGAAGTTCTCAGATGGACACCCAAAATTGGGTATATCAAATCGGAAAATGGATTCCAACGTTTCGTGGGTTCCATATCAAAAGTATTTTCGTTGGATGACCTGACCAACGTTCTTCCCAATGCTCTGAAGAATCAGGCAACCGCGCATGAGCGAATCAGCAACAGCGCACAGGATGAGAAATATTTTCCCGATGCCGCTGCGTTCTGCCCTCACCGCTACACTGATGAGGAGGCACCACAACGACCAGAACTGGGGATGTTTTGAACCAGGCAAATCAAAATGGTAAGTCATTGACACATTGGGGAGGCTTTATGACTCATTGGGTTAATCATTGGGTATACCACAGTAGTCGCCATGATCCTTTGGGCACGTGCAGGGGACAGACACTCTCACATGTTTGAAGGCAACATAAGGCAACCATGGTTTCCTATAGATTATTCCAGCGAAATTCGATGCATAGTTGAGTTTTGACCATCCCATGATACCACAACTATATACCACTATACCCGCATTTTGTTGGTGATATCCTATTGTATCCCATTCTACCACCATCATTGAGTGCTTAAATCCCAATTTTTGCATTGTTCAGTCCCATTTTTTGATGGTTAACTCGCTATTTAGCCGCTATTTTCTGCTGCTGATTTTGTATTTGTAGTCACCAATCTCATTGATATCATTGATACCATCATCCATTGTTGGATAGTTAAATGCCATGAAGAACTCCGATGACATCCAATTAAAACTCAGTAATCCCATTTAATCTGATTTAACCACCATTAAAATCCCATTCAATCCGATTTAACCACCGTTAAAAACCCATTCAATCCCACTAAACCACCATTAAAATCACCTTAAATCATCATTAAATCCCGTGAAAAGTCAGTACCCGGTTATCTAACATAGCCATGGAAAATGGCTAAATTTGGAAGTATTTTCCCATTAAAAGCTCCATTTATAGGGGGGATTTTCCATGGCTATGTTAAATAACCAGATGGTAACCCAATTGATTGGTTAGTGAATTAGGATGCACATCAATCTTTAAAATTAATGGTATACTTATGATGCACATCCCAATCCCCTCAACAACCGCCAGGTCTTCACTCAGAAGGCCCGAGACCGGGAGGTGGTGACCTTTGGACACGGCCGAAAGCGCTGCACGGGCGAGCTGCCGGGGAGCCCGAGGGTTTCACCAGCAAAAAACCGTGGCAAAACCATGGGAAAACCACGGGAAAATGTGGAAAAAACCATGGGATAACTGGGGGAAATGATGGAAAAATATGAGACAATGGTGGTATAATGGTGATAGACTGGGAAAACAATGATGATATATTGGAACGTTCATTGATGGTATATTGATGGGTCTACCCTCTGGTAGACTAAGTAAGAGTTTGCAAACTAAATGGGCCATTTTCCATTGCTATGTGATATTGCAGAAGGGTATACATATATATATATATGAATGCATATGCGTATGTGTATGTATATCTATATGTGCATGTGTATGTACGTGTAGATATAGATGGATGGATATATACATATGTGTATATATATATATACATGTATACATACATATACATGCATGTCTACATATGTATATGGCTCACCCCCGAAATGGCCACTTACAAATCCCACTTAGCAACTTTTGGTCCATTTGACAGATATTTATATACTCCACTTAATGATTTACACCCCGGAATGGAGTTGGGAACAGAGGTATTTTTGGGTGGGTGTGTTTGAAAATGGGATGTACACCTTCCAGGCATTGCAATTTAATTGAGAGAAATATGATTAACCAATGGATTTAGCGATACCCAGTTTGAAACAGACCTATCTTTTTGTATATATACGTGCATACAATCACATCCATTTGCATATCTATCTTATACCGACATACATAGATATTTCCGAAATACCTATATCATCTCTGTGATATGTGATATATGCACATTCCCCAAAGAAACTATTCCAGTGATTCAGTTTTATCTACGATTTAAGCTTCCCTTTCTTTCTGACCCTTGGGCCCCTTTTCTGGCAGCAGTGAGGCACGCGCGGTCGCAGATCTCGGCTTTGTTGGCATCCTTTGTGATGCGTATCTTGACAGCAGATGCCTGGGCTGAAGGTGATGTTGAAGGTTGAGAAGCATCCACATCCACGTTTGGTGACTGTTCAATCACACTTTTCCACCATTTTTGTTGGTGAAATCCCATTTTTGCAGGGTCAAATCTCCAGTCTTGATGGTCAACACCCAAATTTCTGGTGGTTCACATCCCAGTTTTTCTAGGTGAAATCCCCAGTCTTGAGGCTTTGACATGGACCTTGTCACCAACGAGGAGGGCAATCAGATCCCAGAGGCCTGATCGACGGATGGGAGAATTTGTGTGGCATGGATAGATAGTGGGAACAACTAAGCCATTGAAGGATAATGGTTTATATATCTATAGATTGTTTGAATTGATATATATCCATATAACCCCAGTGGTTTCCGACGGTTTTCTATGAAATAGGATAAAGAGTGGTATCTATGCACATAACATGTGGTATTCAACCAATGGATTTGGTGGAACATGTGGATAAACATGGGATAAGCCGACAAGCCACTTATAAATGGGACAACCCACTGAATGGGGAGTTACTAACCAGGTTTCTTAACCATTTACGATTCGTGGGATGATCTTCCAAGTAGAAAATGTGGTTTGAGTTGTATGAATAGTAGTAAAAAAATATAGATTGTCTGATTGAACGGATATATAAAACCCAATGGTTTCCTATGAAATTGTATCAATAGTGGTATTTATACACAATTTAAATCTGTTTTAACAAATCGAATTGATAAAAATGTGGTAAAAACCAATTGTTTCCTATGAAATTGTATAAGTATATATGGGGGTTTCCTAAAATGGGGGTACCCAAAAATGGATGGTTCATAATGGAAACTCCTATTAAAATGGATGATTTGGGGGTACCCCTATTTTAGGAAACCTCCATATATAGTGGTAAAAACCAGTGGCTTCCTCTAAAATATCCGAAGCAAATCCATCGAATGACCATTCCGAGCTGCGGCATGTCCGAATCGGACCTACGGTCAGTGCACCCAACTTTGACCACAGCCCTGCCGAGTTCGCAGTGGCAACACCTCCTAAAACGAGTAGAATACCCATAATATATATATATATATCTATATGATATAGTCTGATGTGTATGTATATACATATACACATACATAATATATATATATAGATATCTACATATGTATATAGTTATATATATATATATATATCACACACACATGTATATCTATACACATATATATATGTTACATATGTATATATAGATACACATGTATATATTATATATATAGTATAGGTATAGATATTCCCAAAAGACTATTCCTCAGTGCGCCCCACGTGAGGACCACGATGGTCCTTTCGTTTTCGACACGGCCAATAGCCTGAAGTTGGTCAATTTGCGGCCGAGAGCAGGCAGGGATTCGGCAATGTCTCCATTACCTGGGTCGTGTTTGGATGACTTTCGTTGATGTCCCCAATAAGGAACAGTGATTATCCATTACCGTCTTTGAATACCACAAGGGTAAGTGGCCAGGAATATGTATATATATATACATATCTATATTTATCAATTTGATCTAGTCTAGTCTGGTCTAGTCGAATCTGATCTGATCTTAATCTGATCTCAATCTAATCTTAATCGAATCTTAATCGAATCGAATCTATCTACCTATTGATATGTGTATATCATTGATGCAACTGTGATAAAAGCCATGAGTGCGTGGTCCAGGCGATGTGAGCTCCTCCGTGGCATCGGTCTCCGTCGCGGCCGCAGCGTTGGCAAGTCGAGGCCCTTCGGCGAGTGGTGATGCGTTCCATGGCGGGGGGGAGGTGCTGTGGAACTGTGACCTTTTCAGTGACCCAGGGGATGAAAAAACCAACAAAAAGGAAGATGAAAAATCAACAAAAATGGTGAGTCATGGGCATTCAATCAACACAAATGGTGCTTGATGGGATATTTTGCGGGCATATATTATCAACTTGAATTAACGGTAGGGAGGAACATTTGGTGGTTGTACTTTTAGTGGATACAAGAGGATAGAATCACAAGCAACCACGAGGGTATACCAGTATACTGTAATTACATCGAGATATGGCAACTTCAATGGGGAACGTGATGATCAAACATCAAAATTTGGGGCACCCAATTATCAGACATGCTCATATTCCAACTGATAATGTTGCCGTAAGTATTGCGGATGGCCATTGAGTTTTGTGGTTCTAACCATAGTGAGATTACCATGGTTGTGGCCATTCATAAACACAACTGCACCCTCAAGAAGTAGGGTGAAATGAGAAAAGACATTCTCACTTCAGCTAAAGCTTTTCTCACTATCAATAAAATCCTCAATGTAGCAGGTTGAAAGAGATAGTCATATCACGTTTGACCAACGTCAATGGGAATATCTCGAGGTAAAGGGGGTGTAGAATGAGTCTCGTTTGAAATGATATCCACCAATCTAACCCTAAGTGGCAATGGAACATCACCCAGTTGTTACCATATATGGATGATTTTCACATTCAGAATGTCATTCTTTTTTTCAACCAGTCCGGCTTTGAGGCTCTTGAATCGGGAAGATCTAAACCACTTGGGGTCAAGGGTTTACCTGGGAAAATCAGCTGTAAATGCTGAATTTTTCCAGCAATCCATGTTTGACACCGGAGGGGAAGACTCAGCTATACCGCCGGATCGCCGGATTCCTCGCTGTTTGGCATGCAAACCAGCAACAACGAAGTGTTAAGCAACAATCATGGAAAGATTAAAGCAAGCGATATGGGCATATATCGGTATATCTAGGGTTGCAACTAACAACACATATGGGGCAACTAGGATTTAGATGGAATTCTCAAGGGCCTGTCAGCAGCAGGGGTGATGAAATAGCAGACATGACAAGCTGCGCTCCGTCAATGGCAGATCTATGATGATTTTGGTGATTCTCAATATTTGGGGACGCCACGGTACTCCAAACATGCATGATTTTCATACGACACACATTTCCCAACATTTACCAACAAGGTCCTGCATAGTCCATCCAGCGCAACAGGTCAATCTGGGCCGTCGAGCTCTGGATCATGCCCTTTCAGCTGGATCCTAAGACTTTTTACAGTTCAGGCTGTGTTGGAAGATGGACGGCTTGAACTTGGCCCATGGCGTGAGAAATGGCATCGCTATAACTCAAGAAGATGAGGCACAGTTTTTGATATTTTGATGTTTTGGGCTGTTTTTTTCCCTCCCCCAAAGAGGAGGGGGTACCCTAAACCCATGTGTCTCAGTACTAAGGCAATCTTATTTTGGATGATGTGGTGAATGTGGTGGTACTAATTCGAAGAAACACCCATTTGCTTCTGCCAGGGTAGTGCAAACTGCCTGCCACTTTCCATGTCTCCTTAAAAAGACAATCTTGCTCCCTAGATTTTCCCGTTCTGGGGCACAGTCAGAGGAATACTGTAATGTGTTCAAGCATGGTCAAGCCATACTTGCTGATATTGCGATGCAGCGAACGGCTGAGGTGGCATCTTTGGCAAGTCCTGAACTGCACCTGGTGTCTCTCGAAACACCCGAGCCACTCTGGTTTAAGCGACCCGAACTGACACGGAGAGTTCCCAAAAAACCGGGAAGATCTCCTGCCAGAGAGAGTCCGAAATCACTGCGCGATTTATCTTGCTTCTTTAAGAAAAAGCTGCTCGCCCGGAGATGAAACATGACATGATCTTTGGCAGGGGCGGACCGGTCTCTGGCCATTTTTTGCCATATCTTGCCTGGAAATCCCTTTTAGCGGTGCAATAAATGATGGATGGGTGTTTTGCAATCTACTCGAAGGCATTCTCATGCACTTGTTTCCGGCTTGAACATGGTCTTCCAGACCCGTATTTTTTCATCATTATCTCATGAACTTGAAAATGAAACTAGAAAAGAACCTGGCAGGCTGGAGCATGACACTAAATGGTCCTCATTTCCAGATAATTGTTTTCTTCAACATGTTGTTTCCCATCTTTGTTTACCAGAGTGTAGCCACACAAACATTGTTACGCGGATGAGATGGCAGACTTTAGGAGAAGACACGACCTCAGTTTGAAAATCCGGCACCAAAAGGTTTCGCTGCCTTGGAAAGCTAGTCTGAACACTTTGGTTTGTCAACCTACACTCCGGTAATCAAACAAGGCAATGGCAAATCCTACATTTGCAGATGATTTTCACATTAAACCTCCATTTATAGATGATTCGTGATTGCATGGATTTACTGAGATCCTTTGCATCATGGTAGGCAACATTTTTGCATAATGGTAGGCAGCATTTGAGTCAAACTTTCTCTGAGCATGAACTAGAGTCCTTCTTCTTAGATTTGCTGTAGAGGTACTGTAAATTCAAGGGTTGTACCTGTTGTTGTTTTTGTGAAGATCGTTGGGCTTTGCCCAGTAGTAAGGAGTGTGTAAGTTTTGACACATGTCCAGTGCACTAGATGGCTATGTGGATCTATCATCTATTGACAAAGGTGCAGCAGATGAAACTGATGAGGTCGATCTCCAGATGCTGTGCTTGACTGGAGAGGGATTCGCCTTAAGTGTCCCTCGCTCTATGCGTGGGTATGACCTGTGGAGGTTGGTGTCGGAGAAACTTCCATGCAAGCCAGGTGCAAAGCTCGCCGTGCATCACGTGAATCGAAAGCTTATCTTCGATCAAACCTTGAGAGAGCAAGAGATTGTTGGAATATCGGCAATGCTGTCCTGCACTTACATACCAACAGATGTGTACGCTGCATGGTGTCATGTCCGTGGGCTCCCGACTTGTGAGAGAGAGGTTGCGCTGGAAGGTGTTACGCAACTTGAGGGAGCAACAGGTGGAGAGTATATACATTATCTCCCCCGAAGCCTTGCAAGATTGACCTTTGGCAATGATTTCAACCAAAGCCTGGAGCAGGTGACCTTGCCATCGAGTCTTCAAAGCTTGAGTTTTGGCTATAGATTCAACCAAAGTCTGGAGCAGGTGACCTTGCCCTCGAGTCTTCAGAGTTTGAGTTTTGGCGACAATTTCAACCAAAGCCTAGAGCGGGTGACCTTGCCCTCGAGTCTTCAAAGCTTAAGTTTTAAGTGGGCGTTCGACCAAAGCCTGGAGCGGGTGACCTTGCCATCGAGTCTTCAGAGTTTGAGTTTTGGGGAATTGTTCAACCAAAGCCTGGAGCGGGTGACCTTGCCATCGAGTCTTCAAAGCTTGAGTTTTGGCTGGAATTTCAACCAAAGCCTAGAGCGGGTGACTTTGCCATCGAGTCTTCAAAGCTTGAGTTTTGGCGAGAATTTCAACCAAAGCCTAGAGCGGGTGACCTTGCCCTCGAGTCTTCAAAGCTTGAGTTTTGGAGAGAATTTCAACCAAAGCCTAGAGCGGGTGACCTTGCCGTCGAGTCTTCAAAGCTTGAGTCTTGGCCGGAACTTAAACAAGAACCTGAAGCATGTGACCTTGCCATCGAGCCTTCAAAGCTTGAGTTTTGGCGGGAATTTCAATCAAAGGCTGGTGACCTTGCCATCGAGCCTTCAAAGCTTGAGTTTTGGCTTGTTGTTCGACCAAAGCCTAGAGCGGGTGACCTTGCCATGGAGTCTTCAAAGCTTGAGTTTTGGCCAGCAATTCAACGAAAGCCTAGAGCGAGTGACCTTGCCATCGAGTCTTCAAAGCTTGAGTTTTGGCCAGAATTTCAACCAAAGCCTGGAGCGGGTGACCTTGCCATCGAGTCTTCAGAGTTTGAGTTTTGGCGATTGTTTCAACCAAAGCCTAGAGCGGGTGACCTTGCCATCGAGTCTTCAAAGCTTGAGTTTTGCCTTGTATTTCGACCAAAGCCTGGAGCGGGTGACTTTGCCAGCCAGTCTTCAAAGCTTAAGTTTAAGCACGAATTTCAACCAAAGCCTGGAGCATGTGACCTTGCCCTCAAGTCTTCAAAGCTTGAGTTTTGCCTGGTATTTCGACCAAAGCCTGGAGCGGGTGACTTTGCCATCGAGTCTTCAAAGCTTGAGTTTTGGCAATAATTTCAACCTAAGCTTGGAGAGGGTGACGTTGCCATCGAGTCTTCAAAGCTTGAGCTTTGGTGACTGGTACACTCAAAGCCTGGAGCGTGTGACCTTGCCACCGAGTCTTGAAATCTTGTGTGTTGGACCTTTATCAATCTGTATCTCTGCTAGTTCTGCAAACTGTGCGCAGTTTCCTTAGTACCTTTGCGAAGAACCCCGAACGGAAACCTGGGCAAAAAGTGGCTTGCGATCCTAGGGATGCGTGAGGCGACCAACTTGGGGCGCTTGGGGTTTGAAGATCTGTACTTGCTTCAGCTGCTGCATTGAGCTTCCAGAGCTTTTGCATTTGCTGCATAGAGATGCAGACAAATTGTCATGACCTGCAATGAATTTATTCGTATGGGTTCGTCTGGAAATTTGGGGGGAGATCCCGAATTCCACCGTAAATCATGATTTTCCCCAGTTTTCACACACCCTGCTTTAGACCTCAACCGACACGATAAAGCAGCCTGACAGACCATGCTCCCCTTGCAAACGCCATGGCGCGGGATTGCAGCGAGATGCAGGCGCAAAAACAAATAAATTGGTTCCTGAAGTTGCTGGTATTCATTGGATTGATTTGGATTGATCAGGGGCCTGTTCTTTGAATACTTTCATCCTTTTTGATGACAGAAGCTTTCTTGTGGTGCCTATAGAACAACTTCAGCTGCCTTGGCCCAGGGGCCGTGCGGGTCTACATTTGCGTGGGGCTTCTCCGTGCTTCCGCCCGTGGCCAGGGTGGCGGCCAGATGTCAGTTACGGCAAGGCATTGAGGAGACTATCCACTGCCTCTCCGGCCAAGCCCGAGAGGGTGCAGATGGCATTGCGAACAGCTGGCGGCCTTGTGATTTTTTTGGGATTTGATGCATCCGTGCGATGGGTCATCGATACATCTGGAATGAGCATGCTGCCTTCACAAATTTGCAGCACCCTGGTGGGACCTAATGGGTCCCTGATTGGAACTGGTCTGCTATTTTTTTGGATCAAGCACCTCATTTATCGGCCTTGAAGGATGTTACATGCCTATGGCTCAAAAACTGGGCACCAATTGACCCGCTAAATTGCTCATTTTTAGGATCTGAAACCATCCCATGTGGAGCCATTCCCACATGGTTGTTTTGCTGGAGAATTCCACAGAGTGGTGCGCTGCTTCCAGGTATGCTCAGTGCCTTCGGAGGCTTGTCTGTGGCGCAGCTGATATCTCCAACGGGAACCGCTGCTGTGCACCAAGCCCTACTGCCAGCTGTGGCATGGGTGGGCCGTTGGCTACCTGTGTTTCTGGTGCCAGTGCAAGTGATGTTGCCCACCATCATTTTTCCAGGTCCGGTTCGGTAATTTTTGCAGAGCATGATGAGCTTTTTGAAGGGGTCCAGGTAAAGACCTGCAAAGTTGAGTAGATGAACATCCCAATATACGTTGCAGTGCTTTTTTTTTGGAATGTTCACCAGGGTACCAGGAACTTTAATCCAGACAAGCTGGACAAATCAATGCAGGGCAAAGGCAGCGGCTGCTATATAATCCAGAAAAGACATCAAGACTTCATTGGTCAGTTAGGTATTTTCTGTTTGGTCCACGTTGTCCACCAGAGCTATGCGCAAAACCGCGTCGTTAATTTTCAGTACAATAAAGGACTTCGCGTGAACAAAACCCTGGCGTGAGTTAGCCCGCGCAAGCACTGGCGTAAGCTACTTGTGCGTAAGCAAACACTGTGGTCAGAGCAAATTGCAAGCTGCGGCGTAAGCATGACATGGGGGACTACAATTCAACTTACTATTATTATGACCCCAATTGGTTGTAATCAGTTACCATTAATATCCATTAATCATCAACCAGCACTTAAGTGACTGAGTGATTAGATTAGCTTATCCAATTGATCAGGAGGCGCCGCCGAAGCGACCGGACTGGCCGTGCTGCTTGGTGCTGGCTGGTTCTCGGCTGTGGCCCTGGGAGCACGGCTGGTGACTGCGGCCGCAGGGGAAAATGGCCTTGGAGCACAATTTTTATCTGTAGGAAATCAGATTTCTCGGTGATTTTGGATATTGATCAGTTTGATTTTTAGTGATTCGATGCCTTTGGACTGTCCCTTTCTGGGGGGAACCCCAAGTTTGGCCCATACTCAAAAGTGCGTTAGACCTGGGGGAATTGCAGCGACATCACTGGCCGATGTCACCAAGTTGATGGTTTAGATTAGATCTGGGGAAAGAGCCCGAAGTTTCAGGTTGGTGAATGTCAATTCAAAAGAATCCGCCTGTTTTTTCGCGTTGCGAACATGGGGGATGTTGCCAATTCTCATGGGATGATGCACTGAAAAATGAATAGTTTTGAAGAAAACGAGACCAGTTCTCAAGTCCAAAAATTCATATCGCATTTCTGAGCAACATCTACCAACTAGTCTATATCTCATCTATTTCTAATTGTCAGAGTTTTCCTCTCAGTGCCGACCATGCCGCAGCTGTGAATTTTATTGTGACTCAGCTTGGCTTCTCCTGTATGTCTCCTTGCGGGTTGCATGGTTTTGGTCGCGCTTGCATCTCCTGTTTTCTTTTATTGTAAAACTGGTAACAAATCTAATCTATCTATGTATTGCGAGTGTAGTATGCTTTGGTTTCCAAAATTCCAACAATAACTCCATTGACATTTCTTCATCATACCATTCCTTTATCGCTTGGTCTGCCGGTGCAACCAAGGTGAGTTTGCTTGCGTCTCGATCTGTGTGCACAGCCGCACCCGCAGCAGCTGCAAAGTCGGCTCCAAAAATGGGTTTGTGGCTTCCCTTCACTTGGTTAACATCTGCCGCTCTGGTGGCACCTTTCGGGGTCTTCCCCGACCTTCTCCCGCTGGATCCAGCGGATGAGTGGGCCAGGGGTCTTCGTGGTTTGAGCTTGGCTTCCGTGGGCGTCGGGAGCTATGCCCTGGCTATGCGGCAGGGTCTGCCAGGGCATCTCTGCTTCTTGGCCAATGGTGCTGCCACCATTGCGGTTGCGGCCACCATGGCGGCTGCGCGGCACGAAAGCTACAGCCAGGTGGTGAAGCGTGCCTTTGACGAAGGATCGGGGCTAGGCTTCGAAAAATGGCAGTTGTAGGCACAGTCATATTGGGATACAAGTAGGTGTAAGGGTCCATCGTAGAGAGGGAACCAGTGATTCTTTAGTTTTTTTTTTGTGATCTTTTGTGATAAGTTGAATGAAAAAATCATTGAAGGCTTTGGGTCAAACGAATTATATCAAAGAAAGGAACACCTAAAGGAAATGAGATTTTGATCTGCACCTGTTCCATCAATTTCTTGAAGCGAAATGAACAGGCTAGAGACCATGACATGTGAACGTACAATTTGCAGATGGGTCAAGCAGGAGTTGGACCACCCACCTTATGGACAGAAGCAATGTAGCAATGTGGAGCTTCGCCGTCACTGGGAAAGGATCCCCACTGGCTTTCATATTTTTCACCTGGACCCAGTTTTTTACTAGTCTATAGTTGCTGGTTCTAAGTTAGATCCCACTAAAGATCCCGTTCAAACTCCCATGAATGCCGTCGAATTGATGTTTATTCCATGGGTTTCATGGAGGTTTACTAAGCCATGTCAGTACCCTATTTTATCATCCAAGTCAAGGATGACCATGAATTCGTATGACTTCGTATGACTTCGTATGACTTCGTATGACTTCGTATTTTTCAACAACCATGGTGACGACTGCGGGATTCCCCATGACTTCAGAGACCCCCAGGGCCCCCTGGCTCAGGTGACTACTTGGTTGGACCTTCCGGTCCCGCCGGCTCCGGAGATTGGCTCCTCTGGTGTTTGGGGCCTCAGGTCTTGGGAGATTTTCCAAATTTCGACACCAAAGAAACATTGGGAAATCACATGTATAGTTAGTTTGTATATCATATCCAGATGATTGGGACATTTTGGGTGTGAAACACATTTTTTTTTAAAAGGAAATCAAAGTTAGATGGAATAGTTGTTGATGATTTTTGACACCAGCAGGCTATGTACCACTAGGCAACTGGGCTACCACCAGGCAACTGGTATGTTGGAGCCACATGGCTTGATGTCTTCGATTACCTGTTTGGGACTGCCCTGAGAGTTGCTTCGGAGCCACTTGCAGTTTCGTTTGCCTTTGTTAAGGACCGAATATCACACAAAAAAGACAAATCAGCAGATGGCACCATGCTTGCCGTTTTTGTTTTATTTTCTTAGCGGAGGGGTCGCTAGTTAACCTTTGACCACAGCAGTAGCCCTTGTTGGGCTCTGCCTATGGCTGAGGTCTGGGGCCCGCCCTAGTGTCCACAGGAGTGCAGATGTTCCAATATCGTCAGGACCTCGGGTTCGAGGCGGTGTGGAGACTCGGGAACGATGTTGAGTGTTATCCTGCTATTTTTTTTCCCTCATTGTGGGGGTGTCTGAAAATGGGGCCTTTTTCCAAAATTGCAACTTTTCATGGGGAATTTGATGGTTTACCATGGTGTTTGGCATACCCTCGGGTAATTTGACATGGTCATGGGAAATCCCAACTTTCAATCGTTTCAACGGGAGAATATGGGATATTAGTGGATCATATAGCATTTTCCAATGGATTTGCAATATTATGATCAATGGGAAATCCACATGTTTATAGAACATGTGGGATAATCCATTTAAGGTGATTTCCCATTAACACCTTCATTTCTAGGGGATTTTCCACCCAGCCAGGAGGGAATCCCCATTTCTGGGCAAAGCTTCTTGGCACCGCCCCGCTGAGGTTCTCGCATCCTGGACCTCAGCAAGGTTTTATTCATCAGCTCAGCAGTGGTCAGATCCTTAGCGGTGGAGTCGTGGTTCACCGGGGCCGTTTTGCATGGCTATGGATATGGCTGGTCGATCTGAAACCATCGGTTGATTATCTCCAGCCACACCCAAATACATCAAACCTGTGATGTATGTTGGAATAAAAACACCGTGACAATTGCAACACGATTTTCGATGGGATGGCGGTGGGATTCCATCGGCTTTGGCCTCGGCAATTTCTGTTGACAAAGTGCTGAATCTGAGGTTGGAGAGTCTTAGCCAACCTTGATCTGTACTTAGTTGGCCAGTTGTTAAGTTGCTTTCTGATTCGTTTATTTGTATAGTTGATGAGCTAGCAATTTTTTAAATCTACATATTATATTCATTTATTCTATCATTCTATTTATTGACCTATCAGGCGGTCAGCTAACTAGTCTTATAATTACTTGGCGCGTTTATGGGTTGGCGTTGGTTGAGTCCCCAATCATTAAAAAACCAAATTTTTTCAGGGCAAAATCCACAACTTTCCTGGTTAAACGTGGTGAAACCCGTCATTTTTGACGAAACCACCAGATTTCCCAGGTCTCTCTGAGCAACATCCTGGGAACAGTGATGGCGGGTCCGCTGCTGGGAATTTCTCCGGAGGTGACCCTAGCGGCCACCATGAGGCAGCGCCGGGAAGTGAAGTCACCTAAAGCATGGTGGTACAATGAGGATTCTTTGATGGTATTATAATGTATTACATCAAAAATTGGGGTTCCACCAGCAAAGTGAGATTCTACCAACAATGGGACCTCAACCAGCGCTTTTTTTTGGGGTGCGTGGGTCTGGGTCATTGGGGGCTCCTCCATGGCTTGACCCATGATTTGTTGAGGGGCGAACCACCAGAAATGGAGACATATATGATTTACTGTACAATACATTATATACATAGAAGCTACATACACATCAATCACATAATACATGTGTATATATAATATGTAATCTAAAATATATAATATATAATATATAATAGATAACAGATAATAGATAATAGCTAATATATAATATATAATAGATAATATATAATATATAATGTATAATAGATAATATATAATAGATAATATATAATATATAATATATAATAGATAATACAAAATACACAATAGATAATACATAATATATAATACATAATATATAATACATAATATATAATACATAATATATAATACATAATATATAATACATAATATATAATACATAATATATAGTAGAATGTATATATATATATAATATAATATATAATATATAATATATAATATATAATATATAATATATAATATATAATATATAATATAAAATATATAGTATATAATATATAGTATATAAGGTATAATATACAATATATGATATATGATATATAATATATAATATATAATATATAATATATGATATATGATATACAATATATAGTATATAATATATAGTATGTAATGTATAATATATAATATATAATATATAATATACAATATATAATATACAATATATAATATACAATATATATATATAATGTATAATGTATAATGTATAATATATAATATATAATGTATAATATATAATATATAATATATAATATATAATATATAATATATAATATATAATATATATAATATATAATATATAATATATTATAATGTAATATGCGCATTAGATTACAACATATATGCATATGCCTTGCGTGACAGATCTGTCAGATCCGTGAGGTGTGTCACGATTCCCATGGCGCTGCCCACCTACGATCGTCTGTGCCAAGCAAGTGGTGCGGAGAACAACGTAGCATTGGTGGCGCTCTGTGCAGGTACGCAAATGGCCGCGGAGCATACCTGGGTTGCTGTCAAAGTTAAATATAGACACTATACTACTTCTATAACCCTATTTATGTCTAGTACGAAGAGGTAGAACTGGGGCCCATCATTGTACGGACAGGGCCAAAGGTTCAGATTGAGTTGAGGAACTTGTGCAACACTGCGCTGCAGGGGGAACCTGTCCACTTGCTTGTTAGGGGATTGGTCAATACCTATGAGACCCTCTGCATGAGGGATGAGCATCCAGTTTTTGACAGCTGCGGGTTTCCTAAACTTGGAGACCTCCCAACATCAAAATGGCAATTTTTAGTAAGAAATCCCATGTCTTGGGTCGCTATCAGTACGAGAAGCACCCAGTGATTTTGCGGTGAAAGCCAGCAGGGTCTTGACCCGCAGGCGTCTCAGGCTTCATCGGGCAGGGACCTCGGACTTGGGCGAGAGGTGTGGTTTGGACGACATGGGGTTATTCCATCTGTTCATGGGAATTTATAAGAAATTTATGGGACATCCATGGGACATTTATGGGAATTTATGGACATGGGTAAGCCCGCATATTCCCTAGGTTCATGGGAATTTATAAAGGAATGAACCATCAATTTGATGGTGACTTAACCACCAAACATCATGGTGGTATAATGGGGATATCATTGTTTAACCCAAAACCATAAACGATCCCCAAACACATCCGAGGTTGACCACTTTTTTGGACTGTAAGTGGGTTATAGTGAACTTATAGTCTCAGTTACAAACCAGATTGTATGGGATCACACTTGGTTGGATTCCTCTGGATTACTTGATAACCCCATTAGCGAGGTAAACCCAATAGACCATCCCCAACTAGGGTTTATGAAATTGGGCATACCCCTATGACTGGGATGATGTTTATTTTGATCCTCAAATGGCTGGGTGCTGGGACAGTTTACTATTGCTGTTTACCACAGGAGCAGAAATGGGCGGGATTCCAACCATCCGAAATTGGTGGTTTATGATTGGGTTTAACACATAAAATGGGATTTCAACCATGATTTTACCCCATGATTTGTTCTGATCATATGGCTAATCCTCATTGATCCTCCCAGTCCTGGGGCGGTTCAACAAACCGGGCCGAAGCGAGGTTTGGCTTTTCGCAGCGCTTGCTTTCCTCTGTGGTCTGCCAAGCTCCAAAGGATCCAGTCACTCTGAGCTGAAGCCATGGTGGACCATCCAACATCCGAGGACTAAACTTGTGATTTCACAGCATGAAATGCTTGGGATCTAATGGGATATGAATTGGGATTTAGTAGAAATATCAGTGGAATATCAATGGGATGTAACTAACCAAACTTGATATTTGGGTGTGTCTGACAAAGGAGTATAGCCCCCACAAATGGCAATTTTCATAGAGAAATCGGACAACGCTTTGGAGGATACTTTGTTCTGCACTAAGTCTATAGTTCAAAGAGACTGCACTATAGTTACCCTCGGGTAAACTAACATAGATGTGGAAAGAACATCATTTGTGGATCATTTTCCACGGGGTTTCCCATGGGTTTTCCACACCCTAGGCAATCTTGGCACGGATGTGGACGCCGTTTTTGGGTATTCAGTCATCCAACTTTTGGGACTCATGCCATTGAAGATCCCCTTGCTGTATTTTCTTTGGTTGTTTTGTCCCGTGTTTGCTGGCCAATCCCCCATGTATCATGCATGGTTCATTCGCCATTTTTTGCTGGTCAACTGCCATTTTGTCATGGTAAAAGCACCATGTTTCCGGGGTACACCAAATTAAATCTTGACTAAATTCATCATAATCATCAATATCAAATGAAATCCCATGAGATGTCTACATCAATGGTTATCTTGGCTTTACCGCTTTACCCAGAGATGAAACATCCCCAGGTGGCGCGTGGCATCGCCACCGGCGCTGCCGCACATGCCCTTGGAGCTGCGTGCCTCGTGGCCTCCGAACCTGAGGAGGGTGGGAAAAAACATGGGGTGAAACATGGTGTTCCTTGGGGATTTATGGGATTTCACCCCAAAAATTGGGGATTTATAGGATTTCACCCAAAAGAATTGGGGGATTTATGAGATTTGACCATTAACCATTGGGGATTTGGTGGATGTGAATCGGACCAGGGATTTTTGATGGGACCTTAATGGGATGTCATGGTAAATTTATGATTTAACCATTAAGAATATGGGTATAATGGGATATTAATGGGGATATTTATAGATTCATCTATTTCACCAAGAAAATCTGGTCTTGGTGTGTCTGAAAATGGGGTATAAATGGCGTATTTAGCCCAATGTATGGCAATTGATGATTGACCAGTGACTGGAATGGGATTTTTCCCTAAAGTAGTACCTTTAAGCAGCAAAGCGTGGATGTACAGTATTTTCTTGTGATATTGCTCTTGAATTGTGGAGTAATTGATAAATTATTCTCACTAACCGGCAATGCATTTGAGATACTGAGTATATGATCAGTAGGTATCGGGATGTTTACGATGCACGGCACAAAGATGGTTAAAACCGATTGGTGAATGGTAGAGTAAATGGGAGAACATACATTTCAGGACTCAGCAATGAAGATATGAATTAACAACATGAGGTAGATTTGGCGAAATCACGACGACGCCCCAGACGTAATGGCCAGAGCAAGCACCCAAAAAAACTCTTCCAGATCTGTGTCATTGGAACTTTGCCCGGATATGATGGTTGTCAATTGGAACGTAACTTCTTCAACTCAAAAAGGATAACTTGGATGAAGCACTTTGGCCGCTGCTTACAGTCCGATTCTGGACATGGAGCGTTCAGTTTGCTGTGAAGTTGTGCAATGTTGTAGGAGAGGTATGTGTTTGAAGGGAGATGCTAAAAGCGTTGTGGACTTGACTTTGCTCGGCTGAGCAATTCGAAATCTGATTAGCAAGATGTTTCAGAAACAAACCAATTGATCAACAACACCTTTGTCTTCAATGGCATTTCTCTGACTCATTCGGAAGCGAAACCGACCCATTGCGCCGGAGGCGTTCGTGTGGGGCATGCTGGCCATGGCTGTATCTGGAGCAAGACCCTCAGGTAGGCTTTGGGAATTTTGGACCACGAAGCCATGAATGGCCAAGGTCATTTTTTTTTCGATCAACCACCCGATTTTTTGGGGAATTGTGACTTGAGAGAAAGTTGAGATTGCCATCGATTCAACCTGGCAGTTAGAACTGCCTTGCGCCAAGGTTGCGTCGGCTGCGTGGATTTGCGCATGTCCACCGGTTCGTGAGATTGCGGTGTCCTTGGCTTACCGAAACAGTCCAAAGGACCGTGCGGAGCCAACGAGAACATCTTGAGCCTGCTTAGAGAAACCCAGAGACATGTACATAGACATAGACATGACATAGACTATAGTCTCTATAGAACATTTTGAATCAGACATGTTTAGTTTTTCCGCTGTGACACTGAAAAGGAATGAGTGCATCCTTCAACTGAAACGTCTGTCTACGGTGGTCCGTGAAGACATATGAAAGTCGGCCATGCTTGACTGGCCACGAAGACGCGGAATTTACCAGGAACAAATAAACTCGAAAAGGCTCAAGAAAAACGTAGCAGATAAGCCCAGGTATGTTATGTAGCATCATTGACTTTGAGCTTGAGCAGGGTATAATCCTACCATGGGCACTTTCTCGGAAACTAATGTGTTAAACACAATGATGAACCATATGTCTGCACAAGTTTACCATTCCAGGGTAATGCAAATACTGTACCCAACCGATCATAATTAGGATTCATGATAGATTATGATCGGATTTACCACGTTATCTTCAACCTACATACGTTCGCTTCAACGTACCATAACGTACCTTTCATCAGCTTACTGCAGTGCATCCATCAATGCCTGGCTTTCGCTTCGCCCGCTTCGCCAGCCATGGGCACGCCAGAAATCCATGCTGCGATCCCTTGCAGCGCTGAGTTTGTTGGCGCGGACCTTAGTGGACACTGATGACCTACGGGACCATCGATTGATGACAGATGACATGCATGTCGAGTCTGACATGTGGCATAGCTGGTGTGAGGTCAGCCTTGTCGTGCCATTTTGGCTCAAGGCTGACAATTTTCAATCGCCCCACAGGGGGGGATGTCCCAGGGAGTGGTGGTCTGGACGGGTGAGGGTATCGAGAGGGAGTCGTCTTTCCTTTCCTCGGCCCTCGCTTCTGTCCTGGCCATCACCTTCCTTCTGGGTGTCCTCGTTGGGGTGTGTATTGGAAAGAGCTGGCCTCAGGTGAAAACACCCGCGCCCCCAACACCATCGGCGTGGGAAAGGATTACACGGAGGGCACTGTTCTTCATCGCCAGAAGGCGGAGGGTCAGTATTGCCTTCTCCAATTACCGGGAACACAACCTACGAGGCGGCACAGAAGGGAGGCCTCGGCAACGGGCACGGAGAAGAGTAGCCACTCCGGTTGCCCCAGCCAGGATCCTCCACGAGGGCTTCGCCATCCCTTACAATGGATCCCACGGAAGCAGAGCTGCTGGCAATAACCACCCTGCAGGAAGCCCGGCAATGGGTAGGGATTGATGGCCGCCTTGAGGCCTCCCTACAGAGAGCCTTGGGAAATCCGCAGCGGGTGCGTGAGGTGGCACTCATACCCAGGCAGCTATGGGATACCACAATGGCGGCTTTGAAGGTGGAGGAGCCGGGAGCAGCTGATGGAGATCCGCCAGTCCCGCGTGACTTGACTCCAGTAGAGGTCGCCAAGCTGGAGTCGTTGCGCAGGGTCTGCAACATACGAGTGGGAGCGCCAGCAGACGATCGAGGTGGAGCAGTGGCGGTGGCGCCGCCAAACCCTGGCCCAGCTCTACTGGCAGTCGGTGCTGGGACGGCCAACCCCGCTGGTCCAAGACGGATCAAACTTTCAGCGGTTCTGGATCCAACTCTAGACGCTGACATCATTCCGCTCACCGAGGCGGAGGTGACCCGAATGTACGACCAGTACCGGGAAAAATTCGGGGATTTCCCTACGGATGATGCAGACGTCAGCAGAGACCAGCTGGCCGCCATCCACCAGGTGATACAGGCCGCGTCCTGCCCCTTCGCCGACTTCTCGGTGTGGGGACGCTTCGGACAGCGACTCCTGAGGAAGCAGACCTATATGGCATATCACCTCAACCCCACCACGGGGGACTGGATCCGGAGAGAGCAGCCGGGGCCCGCGTCTTTCACGCGTGGTACCAGGCGTGGAAGTGTTACCGGACCGCCCTCCTGCTGACCGAGTCGTGTGAAGCGGAGCGCTTAGATGCGTATACTCCGAAATGGTCCGCGGCTTCGTGCAGCAGTACGGGGAGGAGATGTGGAGTTTCATCAGTCGTGCAGACTCGAGGATGAGATCAGAGCAGATGGACAGAATTCGCAGGCCGGAGAATCAGAGGTGCCGCTCAGCCGAGCTTTCAAGGTGGTGCGCCCGGAGGTCACAGCCGAAATCACCACAGATGCTTCTCCATGGGGCATTGGCGGGGTGCTGCGAATTCATGGCTGCATCGCAGAAGCCTTCGCAGAACCACTCTCTACTGAACTCCTCAACAAGTTCAATGCAGTGAAGGGCGATCCCAAACACACAACGTTGTGGGAGGGCTTATCGCTGTTGGTAGCTTTCAGGCTGTGGCTGCCCAGACTCGGCTTTGGCGCCGTGGTTCGGGTGAAGTCCGATAGCCTGAGCTCCTTGTTGATGTTGTCAAAAGGGAAGGCAAAATCCCTAGAGCTGAACTGCATAGCTCGGGAGATTGCCCTCCACCAGGCCCTCAAATTGTACAGGTTGACATTCCTGGAACACATCCCGGGAGTCACAAACTTAGAGGCCGATTTTCTTTCTAGGTTGTTTTCTCCGAAACCACCAGTGAAGCCGGGGCAGCTAGAATCAGTTCGCCTGGTGTCCGCCTCCATCGGCGATGGCTTCTGGAAGGTTAAACGATTAACTTCGCCAAAACCGCGAAGGGAAAAAAGGGGAGGTTCGCTGTGCGGAGTGTGTAGGGGGCTAGCGCCCGTCATTACCCTTCGTTTGTCAGCATCTCATCCACATGTGTGCAAGAGCCACCACTGAATGGATACGGTATCCACAGATGGGGAGGCCCAAGCGGACCCTCCAGGGGCACACCCTTCGACCGTTCTGTCCCCTGCCAAACGGCCAAAAGAGCCGGACTTCTCCACGAGGGCTTCGCCATCAGGCCCCAGGCCCCGGGCCTTGCCGTAGTTCCGGTTCCTCCCAGGCCTTCCGGTGGTGAGCCGGGGGGGTGGGAGCGCCGCAGGCTTACGGCTGTGGCTCAGCGGCGGCGTGCCGACCAGCACCCAGACGCAGCAAAAGCCGTTCACGTGTCCCTTGGGCATGGCTGGACTGCACAGCTAGCTCAGGCGTGTCGTATGGCCATACGCAGCTCCCACCGGGGGTTGGGGGCACCCAAAGCAGGCAGGAGGCCTACCTCTGGTTAAGCTAGGCGAGTTGATCAGCCTAAGCGAGCCGGTGGCAGATGAAGGCCCTTCCTGGCCGACCAGGGCCACATTGTTGGCATCCATGGTGGCTGCTTCGGGAAATCGAGGCCTCTAGGGCCCACAAGGAAGGTAACTTGGCGGCTTCCGTCGTCGAAGACGGACCAGCCGGCACTAGGGGCTTACCGGTCTCACCGGTGCTCCTGTGAGTTCGCCCCACCAAGTATTTGCCCCTATCACCTAATGAGGGCACACTGGAACAGCCTCCCCCAGGCGACGGGCCGCTCTTCCGCACGCCCGACGGGTCAGCACCCACGAAGATTGGGTGGGCCGACACGTTCCAGGAACTCGCCCGAAGAGTAGGCCTCCCCACTCTTCACCCCAATGGCGCCAGGATGTTTACGGGGCACTCTGCTCGAGTCGGAGCGCGGCATCTCGCATCCACTCAAGTGGAATTGTGGCGAGTACAACTTTTTGGACGCTGGGGCTCGGATGTGTTCGTCCACTACATCCGCGACGCCCCTCTGGCACAACTGGACGGGTTGGCCTTGGAAGCCTCCGCCCACATGTCCATCCAGGAGGCAAAACTACAACTGCAAGATCTCCTTCACAAAACCCAGGCGATGGTCCAGAGCCCCATTTCTTCCAGCCCAGCCGAAATGGTGTTGGACTGCGAGGCAGGCGTCGAAGCCGAATCTCGGGCACTGCCTCCGCCTGCACAAACTGAGACGTTGGTGCTCAACGTCAACCAGGGTGGCAAGCTGCATCGCCTTCTGGTCGGCGACCTGCAAGATCATCCTCGGATGTGGCGTACACGCTGCGGCTGGAGGTTCGGTCACATGCACACCGACTATGAATGGATAAAATCGGAGTCTGACCTTCCGGCACACATCCAGAAATGTTCCCGTTGTTTTCCCAAACCGAAAAACACCTCCAGCAGCTCCTCGTCTTCTTCCTCGTCCACCTCTGCGTAACCGCAGGTGGGGGGAAGGCGTTCTGAGAGTTGGACGAATGTGTCAAGTGGCACCAGTTGGCTGCACTGGGTGTGGATGGATGCTGAAAGCTCCATGACCATAACAGTGCAGCGACAAATTTCGTCCAACCTTCTCTTGAAAAGAGCGCTGAATTGGAGGGAGGTGGGGAATGCGTTAGCCACTTGTCGACAGATGACATGCATGTCGAGTCTGACATGTGGCATGGCTGGTGTGAGGTCAGCCTTGTCGTGCCATTTTGGCTCAAGGCTGACAATTTTCAATCGCCCGCCCTCAGCCGCCCTTGTGGTGGTGGGCACCAGTTGGCTGCACTGGGTGTGGATGGATGCTGAAAGCTCCATGACCATAACAGCGCAGCGACAAATTTCGTCCAACCTTCTCTTGAAAAGAGCGCTGAATTGGAGGGAGGTGGGGCATGCGTTAGCCACTTGTCTGGAGGCATAAACATCCAGATATATGTAACTGTTGCATGGTGTGAAAGCCAGGGGATTTCCGTAGTTTTTAACCCGCATCTGTTTGAGGAATTTTCGAGAAAACCCCAGTTGGTTGATGATTAAGCATACGGGCTTGTACTATCTAATATGTTGGAGATTTATCACAATCCATAAAGTGGGATTTCCCATTACCCGACCATGAGAATGTGGCAAGCCCAATTTCATAAACCATCCCCGCCGAGTCATCACCATTTTCATGGGTGCTATGATGTGCTATGCTTACCATGGTAGGTGTACGGCATTGGTTTACCACATTGTTCACCATTATTTGGTTCCATGATATCGATTATTGTGGGTTATATATAAACCCACAATTAACCACAATTAACCATATCATACCATATCCTCCTTTCAAGAGCCTCGATGAAGATTGATGAGCTCTGCTCGGACCAAGGTGCTATGCCGATTCTCTTTCTGTCTGGCAGAGCCTGGGCCACCATGGGCTGGGTCAATTGGGTAAGTAGCCTCTGGTGTCATCAGCCACGTGGCTGGCTGGAAAATTCCCATGGAAAATGCCCGAAGGAAATGGCACATCCCCGAGAAATGGAGGCTTATAGCTGGGAAAAATGATGCGTAAACCGGACATTTTCCAGCTAGCCAGGTTTGATGACACCGGAGGGTAAATGGTCTACCAAATGGGCACATTTTTTTCCCCCAAGAAAAAAAGGACATATCATGGCGTCGGAGCAGAAGAGGGAAACTGTGCAGAGGTGCCATGGTCGTGTCTGGGCATTGGATCCCGAATCCATACCCGAAGATGTGGGTGGATCAACATCCAATACCCTCTGGTAAACCAACAGTTTGCTATGGAAAATCAGCACTTTAATAGGTGCTTATCAACGAACTAAATGGTCCATTTTCCATAGCAAACTGTTAGTTTACCAGAGGGTAATAGTAGTAATTGTATAAATAGATATTCATCCATCGGATCAATGGCATGTTGGATGAACATCTATGAAGAAAAGGACGAGGTTTTTTGTAATGGTTTCTACGAAAGTGAGTCAAAATATGAAAGTCTATATTTGCTATACTGGCCCAGTCTGGCAGATTTTCTTTGCTTTGGATGCACATCTATTGACAAATGCCAGCCATATGCCAGCTATAAGTTGCGAATTTTACACCAAGCAGTAGCCCTTCAGCTAAGGATGAGAACTCCACAGAGGAGTCAGATGCCAACACCACCACCACGACGTCGATGACTGTCTCTAGTAGCTCCACTACCAGCGCGACTGCCACCTCCACCATGGTGACAAGCACCACCTCATCCACCTACAGTGGTACATCATCATCGACCACCAGCCACTGGGATATGTGGTAAACACCATGTGGTAGCGAGAAAAATGGGGATTTTTGACTATGACATAAGTTTAACATGTTGCATTCAAGCACTTGCAGGGAGTGTCCTGATTGGTCATTGCACAGTTTTCACTTTCATCACTTAACATGATAGTGAGTAATGTCTGAGTAATTCTGAGTATATTTTCAACTTTGTCATCCATATGTTTCTTTTCCGTCCCGACGGTCACACGGCCACAATGATCCCAGGAAATCCATCAGTGGCATCATGATCCCCGATGACGATATATTCAGCGAAAAGAAACCTCCCAGATATAGTAAATTCATGTAAATCCCAAAAAGAACAGTGTACATCCCAAGGATATCTCCATTGTTGGAGAACGCTCGATGAATACGCCATCATAATTCCATTTTAGGCTTTGGTGATCTCCCTTTTACTTGTGGTCAAATCAATCAGAAAAAACAACCCCCATGAATCCCATATAAATCCAAAATAAGTCCCATTTTCCCTAGCACTTTCGCTGCATTTTCAACAGTTTTTGGTGGCTCCATCGCTCCAACCAGGCCACAGTCTCACCATCACTTCAACATGGTCGACCACGACCAGTTCCACCTCCACCACAGCGAGTACCACCTCCAATTTCACCACGACCACTGGAACGACCACGTCCAGTACCAATACCACCATGACCATGACATCCTCAACATCAATGACCACGACTAGTACGTCCCTTGCTCCATTTCCCTGTTTTTTTTTTGGATGGGGGGATTTTTTCGTGGCAAGGTCGGGTTGAAAAACGGCGATACACCTAAAGCCTGAAACTATGGTTTCAGAATGGCAACTAGATCACTTTGCCACAAGTGTGACATTTGGATCGAAATGAGCTTTTGCCGTCACTTGGATTCCAATGGAAACGAGACACTAAAAGCAACGACCAGCATGCGTCGAAGGCATCCCCAGCAAGATATTTGCTTTCTGACAACTCTTACTTTGGTTGTATGGATGCCCTGCAGTGAGCCAAGATGCTGCTGAAAAGCAGCTCATAATAGGGTACGTAATCAGTCAGGCTAGCCATATGATGTTTTCTAAATTCTGAATACCCTCTGATCATTTAACATAGCAATGGAAAATAGCCCATTTAGTTCTATGATTCACCTATTCCAAAAAGGAGGTTGTCCATAGCTATCTTAGATGAGCAGAGGGTAACCGACCAATGCTCCATAAATATACCACTAATCTTTTAATATAATATATCCATATTATATCCCTATTATATCCCTATTATATCCCGATTATATCCCGATTATATCCCTATTATATCCCTATTATATCCCTATTATATCCCTATTATATCCCTATTATATCCCTATTATATCCCTATTATATCCCGATTATATCCCTATTATATCCCTATTATATCCCTATTATATCC
>BGPT01000244.1:129603-166618 GCA_003297045.1 Symbiodinium sp. clade C Y103
TATATCCCTATTATATCCCTATTATATCCCTATTATATCCCTATTATATCCCGATTATATCCCTATTATATCCCTATTATATCCCTATTATATCCCGATTATATCCCTATTATATCTCTATTATATCCCCATCCCTATTATATCCCTATTATATCCCTATTATACCACCATTTTTGTTGGTTCAGTCCCAATCAATTTTTCTACCAGTTCTACCCCTTTGATCTCGCGAGGGTATTGAAGGCCAGCCATGACCAGGCGCACAACATCAACTGTCTCAAGTAGCAGCACATCATCCACTACATCAAGCTCATCCACAACCACACGGGTGGGGCTTCGGGGGTGGAAACGTTAAAAGCTGTCCAACCTTGACGCATTGGGAAGGTTGCGGAATTTTGAAGGCCTCAACCTTCCTTTTGAGATAGACTACACCTACACCTCTTTAACAGCTTAGTACCAGAGACTTGCATGAACTTTCATGGCTTGGGAACTGCACTGTTTGTCCAAGTGTTTTTGCCCCTTGCAGAGACCTCCACACTTGTGAACAAGCAGGTGTACAAGCTCTACATTGAGGAGGCTGAGCTTTTTCCTACTTACCTCAATGTTTCCTTCAACTATCCAGCCAGGCAGGGAATCGGAAGCATCCCCAGTCACAATTCTACTTCGTTTGCATGACAGCATTTGTCACAGAATTGAATTGATAGATTCTGATAGATCTATAGCACACCTTTAGCACACTTTTAGGATGTTTGACAGAAATTCGATGTCTTTGATGACCCCTCCGCACTGCGGGGGCGTGCCCAAGAAGTTGTCGGAGGCTAGCGGAGGAGAACACCACATGGAGCTGTCCAGATCTTTGGGAGGATGAAACAGACTCTTGACATGGAAAATCACCATTTTTAATGGGAAAATCAACTATTTCTATGGCCATTTTCAGTAGCTATGTTAAATTACCAGAGGGTATCCATGTCAATTTCATGAGCAGTCTTCAAAACCCCTGTTGATCGATAAATATATGGGGTTAGTACTACCATATTTTTTTTTGTGGATGATCATTATGACTTATTATGACTTGTTATGACTCATGTGACCGGGGTCCTTGTATTTACCTTTCTTCTTACACCTGACATGGCGGCTAAGTAGCAGTTTACCACCCCCAAAAATGGAAATATAAAGAACCCCTTGTGACAGGGAACTCATCTTAGAGTCATGGTAACTTGGTAATTAGCTTGGTAAAGCCTTGGTACGTGGCCTCTCACGGATGACATGGCACACACATATATATATATATACATATTTATATATATATATATACACACATATTTATATATATTTATGTAGGGCAAGTAGTTCATGCTTTTTCCCATGGCCCATATCCCGAAAAATGAAGGGGGAATGTGCAGGAAAGCCCCATATCTACCATATCTACTGACAATAGACAACCACTTTTCTGCATTTTTTTCTCAAACAAACTTACCCAATTCTCTCAATGTGCTCATCTGAAAATAGGGTACCCCATAGTCCCACCCTTTGAAATTTCATTTTCTCAAAAACATTGCCATATCTTCAGGCCTTTCAATCCTCCTTTGAAAATCTTACACCTTTTGGTGCTCGACTGCTTTGCTCTAGCAAACCGAGGTAATGACCTTTGGGACGGAAAGCACTTGCACATTGTCAGATGATCGCAGATCCCTGCAGGCTGGATCTGTAAAAACCGCGCTGTTTGTGGAGACACAAAAACATGTGGGGTGTATCTGTAGACATTAGAAATACACAATAATCAACATGAGCCCATTCTTGGGCTGACTACATGAATCTCACTGCAACCCAAACCACTTTGATCTCAAAGCCCGCTTTCTTTCAACTGTTGGCCGCAGGTGATGCTTGGGAAACTGGCACGCGTGAAAGTGGGGGATGAGGTGGGTTTGGGGGGTCCAACAAACCCCCAAAAACCACAGATTGTTTTTCTGATTTTTCTCATGTGAAAATTGTGAAGCCCAATTGTTATTTGATATGTTTGGGTACTTCCAAACAAATCAATCAAGGATTACAGATGGTGGGAGCTGGGTCTGGTTTGGAATCTCAGGATTCTTCTGGGATTAGCACTATGAGGTACCCTAGGGGTAAACTAACGTAGATGTGGAAAACCGATTTTCTTTCCCCAGGAAAATCATGGACAAATGGTGCATTTTCCAAATCTATGTTAGTTTACCTTAGGACCCCAGGGTATCTCCAACCAACTCTTCACCGTTGGTTGAATCCTGGCATGTTGATCTTGCCAGGTCCGGATGAAGTACGGCGTTCTCCTGGTGGATGACCGAATCTGGGTGGTGGTTTCAGCCATAGTTTCTCTGCTTGTCTGTGCATATATATATATATAATATTTCACGTGATTATATATGTATATATATATATATATACGTATAAGCATGTGCATATACATATAATTGGATACACACACACATATTTATCTGTATCTGTAGGCTGCCGTTATATCCATAATTCCATATACATATTTACATCATACATATGTATACATTCTGTGGAAAGATGGATATACACAATATATCTCTACATGATATACATCGCCACCTCGGGTTTCCCATATTTTGTGGTCTCCCTGCTGCAGGTATTGTGGTCGAGCCCACCGAGCTCTTCGCGATCACCATGACCCGCCTTCCGCTGGTCCCGCTGCACGGCGTGCCGCTGGCGGCGGACACGGTCCAGGCGTGTTCCAACGTGACGGTCTCCCTGGCGGCCTCCACGGGCTTTGCAGGACGTCACCGGGTTGGACATGGTGACCATGACAATTGGGGGATATAATCATCAAAAAAGGGATGATTTAAGCCTCAAGAAAGGGGAGCCAACCATGAAAACTGGGGATTTACAGTAACCACTAAGCATGTTGGTATAATGGGATATAATGGGATAAATTGGGAAGAATCATGGGGATTCAACCGTGGAGGGGTTGTTGGGACTGTTCTTTGACCAACGATACAACGGGAAGAGTATTGGAGAGTTGGGTTTATTGAGCCTTGCAGCACGTAGAGATGGTTGTTGGTGGGTTGTCAAGCCCATTTCAGTAATATGGAGATTGTGGGTTTATTGGAGTTTATTGGGGGTTAATGTCCGCAACCACTGGTAAAACCGGGGGTATAAGCAAGAATAACATGCGGAAATCTTGCGTTGGGGATCATTGCCTGGTTTGTTGGTGTTCAATGTACACAGGGCTGACAAAACAAAAATGATGGGGATAATTGGGATATAACTGATCAATAATGTGGCAACCCGATAATGAACCATCCCCAAATTTGTTGGAGATGGTGGTATAAAACATCCCCAAATGGAGGCATAGTATTGGGTCTACTGCATGCAGGTACTATCGGCTGATGCTGCCCAATGACATGTATTTGCTTGCTGCATTATATTAGGGAGTGCTTGGTCAAGTTTATACCGAACCGGGTGTAGAGCAAGCTGCTATTCGCCCTGAAATGCCAAAGATGAAGTGTTCTCCCACACGCACCTTTCGTCTTTTTTTCCAGTACCCTCTGGTAATCAAACATGGCAATGGAAAATCCACTATAAATGGAGGTTTCCTAAAATGGGGGTCCCCCCAAATCATCCATTTTCATACGATTTTCTATTATACATCATCCATTTTGGGATACCACCATTTATGGAAACCCCCAAGTGGAGGTTTACAGCTGCGGGAATGATGGATTTTCCAGCTTGCCATGTATGATGACACCGTTGCGGGTACGAGTCCCTCCATAGTGCAGCTGGTATGATCTCTGCAGACAACCGAAAATTGAGCCCCAGTTTATTGATAAAGGGGCTCCCCCAACAAAAAGTGCCAGGTAAGTTATTATCTACATATATATATATATATACACATATATATATACACATATATATATATATATGTATTATACATATACATATACAAATGCACGTGTGATTATAAAGTGGTACCCCACGCTATATTTTCTTTCTAATTTGAATCAGCTGATATTTTCCTTCGTCATTACTCTCCTGATATGACTCAACGCCGCGATCAAGGTGCCCCCATCATTGAGTGGTCTCTGGGCAACAGCACGGACGAGATGTTGAGAGCTATGTTGCAGCCCACGTTGAATGACGCAAATGCCATCATGTCACTGGGTGGATGATCGCCATACACAACGAGATTCTTTTAAACAGTGTTTCGGGGGTGGATGGATTTACCACATAACCCACTAAAACTCAATTTCTATGCGGGGGGGTAATAAACCACCCAGGTCACTCGCTGGCGAATTGTTCACCAATCGGCAATGACACCCCCAAATCTTGGAAGCGTAAATCCCCACGGCTTTCCTAAAGATTCCCCTGAAACCAAGCCATATCATATTGCTGGATACATACTATACATATATGTATGATTATGTATGCATATATATATATATAAAATTCCATGATATTCTCATTCTATATCCCCATTTATATATTTAAAAAAAAGATCAACTCCCAGGGCGCAGATCCTTGAGATTCCAGCGCAAGTTTTCTCCGACGCCGTCTCTGAAGCGCTGGACTTGGAGCCAGAGGCGACGATCTCGACGATATCGACGACATCGTGGGGACTGTGATGGGAAGAATAAAACCATGGGGACATCAACATGAACATGGTGGGTTAATAGTATACAATAATATGGGTTAATATGGTTGAATCATTCGAAATTGGATTTATAACAGGATTTGACGGGATATCAATGGGAACGTGGGGACATATGTGCCATGGTCGTAAGATGGATTAGATGAACCCAGGTTTTGGGGGTTGCCATTTTTTTGGGGATTTATATATCCACTATGTTTGGATTCCCATTGCATGGAATGGATTACCATACCACGTATACCATCTTTTGACCGTCGCACATATGGGGACATCAGCAGAAAACGCAGCTTTGTTCAACACCGGTGTACACCTCATAATTTTGGCCATCACAAAAAAAGGGGGTAAACTGATGAATTTTAACCATAATTTTTTTTACGCAATTTTCCGACAAGACCACATGGGGATTTCTCCAGGCTGGAGCTTCAGAGAAATTTCTGGAGTTGGAAGTAGCGGGATCGATCAGCAATTGGCAATCCCAAAGTGCTGAAGTTTCCGTCCAGCTGACAGCCTCTGGGCACCTATTGGGGCATTTTCTGGGGGAAACTGATGATCTTTTGAAGAAAATCTATCTCAGAGTCTGGGGGGAGTTCTATTGAAGCAACAAGAGGGGGATTTAAGCAAGGGCAATGGCAAGCAACGGTAATTTCAGCACCAACAATGCCATTTTCAGTTGCAAGCATGTGGATTTTGCGAACAATCGATTTGAATTCAACCAACCAGTCACACCATGGTGCAATTGTTCAGGAGTCCAGCATACATTTTTAGGTGTGGCATAACTTGTCAGTAGTTGCAGACAAGTCTTCTAGCTCCAACAAATGGGTTTGTCTGAAAGTAGGGCAGCACCAAATTTGATGGCCAATCATCATACTTCCCATTGAAGTTGCCTGGCTTCAACGTCCCATTTTCAGACACACAAAAACTAACAGGGAAATACAGGGAACATTTGCCATGGAAGATCACCCAAATTCCGCCCAGGTCTTAGATGTGCGGACACCGTTGCTTCAGATTATACCGGCATCTTTGAAGGAATTCAACATCTCCAATTTTGAAGAGGTCGAGATGGAGGTGGATATTTTCCAGCACGTTCGATGTGTCAACTATTCGAGCGCGGCCAAAGACAGCAGTGTGCTGATGGTTCAGTGGGAATATTTGCTCCTGAATGACACGATATGTATGGAGGAAGTGCCGCGATTGATGGACACGTCCACCACCAGTGAGAATATGAGCAATGACAGCAATGGTTCCAATGATTCGAATGACTCAAATGACTCCAGCACTTCCAGCTGGAACGATTCCAATGATTCCAATGACTCAAATGTCACTGGCTGTTGCTTTTATTCATATTTCGTCCACAAAAGAGGGGATGATTTCCCCCCAAGTTGTCCAAGATGTCTTTTCCGTGTTTCCCCCCAAAATTGGGATGATTCTCCCCCCAAAGCGTCACACTTACCTCTTTTTTCCCCCAGGCTTTCTTTGTTTTGTTTTTTCTTAACCACCAGGTCAGCAACATGTCCGACACCGTCATGATCGCCGGACCGTGCGTGAAGGCCATTTGGCAGCCGCTGGAGAACACCTCCTTTCGCGATGAGAACCCGCGCCCGGGATCCTTGCGTCTTCCGGCCTTTAGCTTTCAGCCAGGAGGCAGTCATCAGTTCAGAGCCGCCGCAACTTTTCAGGTGGGGAAATGGCCTCAAACTGGTAACAGTGGTTGATTTTATCAAACATAGTGGTTTCATGGGGTATGATGATGGTCAAACCATGTTTGGGGAGATGAAGATTCACACCAGACCAGCTATTTTGGTGCGAACTGCATAGGATTTGGACCTATACCAAGGGGAAGAGCATTTAGGAGTTTCAACTAGCTGTCACAATTTCGAAGAACCTGTTCATGTAATTTTTTTTGGGAACCAGCAAGCAGACACAATTCAAGAAACCACAAAGGGGATCCACTTCTACATATGGCCGAATTCCTGGTCCCAAAGGAGTGCCACAAATTGATGGGGCAATCCCATGTCCATCCACTATGGCTCAAAGTTCTTGACCCTCCGAATTGGATGATTTGGGGAACATGAAAATTATGTGGCTTCAAATCCAATGTGTGCTGATTCATATCCATATTTCTGCTGCTTAGACTCCAACTTTTGTTATAGTAAATCCTACAACCCTGAGGGATACGATGGCCGCAAGCCCTCTGTGATGTTTACGGTCAACGTGCAAGAGCGGAGCAGGCAAGAGTTGGGCAGATCATGCTGAGTCGCAGTTGGGGGAGCAGCTACCAAAATCAGGGTCGAGCGGAATTTATAGGGGCTTCAACAGGAACGTTCGGGGGGCGTTCCACTCAAAAAAATAGGTGTTATGTCCCAACTTATGGGGCTATGATCATGGTTGTAGCATATACCGAACCACAACTGCACGCAACAGGTGAAGGGTTGTTAAAGAGAAGTATAGATTAGCTGACCAAATAACATGGGACATTGAAGGACAATATAACAATATATATAACAATGATATTGCTAGCAAACAGAGGGACATTTGGGGGGGCAAACCAGCTGATACTGGATACCCAGCTACATATCTCAACATTCTATTTCGCAGCGTATTTGTTAAAGGGGTTCAGAATCAATCAATGGTTCCGTGGTGGTTGGGGGCTCGTGACTTTTATTCCTGAAGTGATCCCTAAGTAGAAATCCATGTCACACAGTTTGCAACCCAGCAGCAAGGATTATAGTAACCAAACTTTAGTCACTTCACACCCTTTTTTTTGAACCTTGCAATTCAGAATAAGAATGTCTCTCCACGAGTGGAAGAAAATCCACAAAGACTTCTCACCTGGAGTCATTTAGATATTGGGGGTCAATACGTTTGAGGAATCCCCAAATGTCCAGGAATTGGATGAGGGGAACTCGAAGCCGGAAAGCCCTATGCCTATATTGGATGGTAAACAACATAGATTTCCTCTGACATTTTCCCTGAAGCAATTCATGGAAACTGGGTTTCTTTTTGTTCTTGCCATGCCAGCAGTCTGGCAATGCTCAGAAGTTCCGGATGTTCCCCCCTCATGGTTGATGCGCAGAGGCCGGTGGCAATCATCACAGGTCCTTTGGAAGTCTCTGCGGCCTGTCCTTTCAACCTCAGTGCGCATGAGTCCTACGATGTGCCTGGGATTCTCAATTAGCACTGGTTAGAAATGGAGGTTTCCTAAAATAGGGGTACCCCTAAATCATCCATTTTGGTAGGGTTTTCCCTTATAAACCATCCATTTTAGGGTACCCCCATTTATGCAAACCCCCCAAATTGACGGCAGATTTCTCACAAATCCGCAAGACGAAGCTGGAATCTCCAAAGATTTTGGAAGATGATTCTCCGATTGGGAATGGTGAGTCTTGCCTTCCACGTGAAACTTCAGGGGTTTAGCTCGGCATATTGGGTGGGTAAAGTGTCACGTGACTCTTGAAATGGTTGTGAAATAATGGTTGGACCCCTCTAGATGATGTTGATATAGGAATTACAAGGAATCCTGGTGGTGCAAGTACCAGAAACATATTGGAGCAGGTAATCTGAACCTCTGCTTTGGATTTTTCCTATGGAACAGGGGAGAGCTGCTTTTACCATCTCAACAGATCTTGCCTCTGTGAAGAGGTGATTTCTATGGAGCTGTTGGTTTTTTCTTTTTTTCCAAGGCTTCAGTGCCGAAGGATGATCCCAGTCGTTTGGAATTTTCCTGGTCCTGCTTCGTGGGTGTCTTGACGGGACTCAACGAGACTGAACTGTTGGACGCACAGGAGTGCAATCTGAGCAGCAGCATCGATGACTGGAGAGAACAGCCCACACTGGAGATGGAGGGTGATGTACTGGAAGAAGGAGACTACACCTTCATGGTCAAGGCAGGGCTGTTTGAAACAGCTTGAGGTAGGAAGTGGAGAAACTAGTAACTAGCTGAAACAACTATGGTTGACACGGAGTTGAAACGTGTTTGTCATAAGATTTGCCTGAACTGCCCAGGTGCGCCCCGTTGTGCCCAATGGTACCCTTGCTGAGCCATCACAAGGCGAGGCCTGGTGGGTGCTGCACCTCGGTCGCCGGCGGCTGCCACTGGTGCTGCTGAGGATGCCATGGGACGACGGCGAGGACGTGTCGATGCTGGGCCCTGAGGGCCCGGCCGTGGCCGAAGCGACAGGCACCGCGACCTGTCCGGTGCCGTTCGACTGGAGGTGGCACTGGCTGCTGACGCAACAGGGACGGATCCTGGCAGTATTGAAAACCACAGTGCAGCTTGGCGTCCAAAGATCTGTTTGATATGTTTGATGCTTACCAAGGGTGTTTTTCTGAGCAAAAAGGGATTGAGCATACTTACTGCACTGCAAACTATTGGCAAGTTGGGAGCAGCTAAAACATCAATCTTTTGGGAGGACATATCTAAAATAGTTGTTAACACCCCCCCAAACACTGAGGTTTCTAGAGAAATGTAAGATTGAAACCTCTTTTCCTTTGACCTTCAAGAGACCCAACAAGGCAATCTTTGGGCACTTCTGTGGAAGTCTCGAGCCTTGACTTTCGAGGAGATCTGCTCCATCCAAGACAGTCCTACAGATATGCTCTCGTGGCGACTGCAGGATCTGAGCTACATCAGGCTGGGATGAAAATTGGTTGGAAGTGGATAAAGTGACTGGTGCATAGTAGGTGAAAGTGTGTTGATTTTTACAGCGAGGACGAAATGGTGATATAGAAATTTACGATGAAATGATCGTTTATGTCAGGCAGCACCCCAAAGCCAATGCTAGTTCACTTGAGATTCGCCGAGACTGGGCCTCATGTGGCTCAAACGTATTCTCCCTTTGTATGACAAAGTACTTCTGAACGAGAAATACAAAGACGACAGACTTCATGAACCAAATGCAACCAGTAGTTCGCACCCAGCCGACCTTGTTGCTTCGTCCTGTCTTTCTCACATTTCGACCCTCCGAAGACTGAAAGTAAAAGCACAGATGGCTATATGATATGGACGATTCTATGAAATGTATGAGGCAGCCCTTGAAGGCATGTCGCTCAAATTTGTCTCATTTCTTGTGTCTCTTTCTGGTACAACTTCTGCAGGGTTTCTTAAAGCAATTTTGAAGGCCTCTTTTTCAGCTAGAACCTTCTACTGAAGGCATGCTTGGGTACTTTCCCAACCCAAGACTGCAATCTTTTTGTTTTTCTTTTGCCGGCTTATATCCCAATTATCCCAATTATTCTTGTATAGTGATTCATATCCCCAAATCAGGTGGTTATGCCATCCCACCATTTTTTTCCACTTCCAACATGTCCAACATTTCCGTCTTGGCAGAACCCTCAACCCGTGAATCTTGGCCAAAAACCATCAACTCACCAGCCAACCGTGGCTTCCAGGCCCCAGTCAGCGGCATGATGCTCTCTGACCTGGGGCCCAAGACGTTGGTCCTGGAGTCGGTGGCCTTCGTGGCCAACGCGCCGCCGCGGGACGGGCTGTTGGAGCTCAGGCCACTGTCAGGGGAGGGGCTGATCACGGCCTTTGCGGTGAACACCTTTGGGTGGACAGATGAAGAAGAAACTGGGACAGGTTTGATGGTGTTTTTTGGATGTTTTTGGGTGGTGGTGGTGATTCTTGCGATGTTTTTTTCTTACCATGACACTACTATCATGACGAGTGTTGGAAAACTATACTCTCATTCACTAGTCTTAAAAGAGACCCTGATCCAGTCCAAAACTTCAAAAGGAGTTGATGGTGAATGAACTATACTTACCCACTATATCCCATTTTATTTTAGTCATTTGTTTTTACATGGGGAGGTACAGTTCCAGTACTCCAAGGAAAAGCTGCTGAGTTATTCCTTTGTCCGTTTTCCCTTCGAGTCCTCCCGAATCTCCGCGGATGGAGCCGGGGGTATTACCTTTCAGAACGGCTTCCAGTGGTCCGTTCCAAAGATCGATTGGCACAATGCCTCCAGCCCCATGTACTTCCGCAAGCAGGGGGGGCTCACGCTCCAAACCTGGGTGCCTCAGCATCAAACCTGGCTTGTACTGGAGTGGCGAAATCCTGGAATGGAACTGAGACATAATGGGACATACCCATGCCATCTGCAGTTCTATGATGTTCTCTGTATATAATATATCTACATCCAAATACTGCCCATGTGGCCATCACTTCAAGACTTAGGACCATCCCAAATTTCACGACTTTGAATCCGTGTTTCGTATAGTTCAAGAATTTGATCCCATTTTTTCACACAGAACTGCTTTGCCGCGCTGGTCAAGGACAGCAGCAGCAGGGTCTCCGATTTGCTGATGGCTGTGGGATCCTACTTCATCGTGGTGCGTGCCAGGGACTTGCAGGGTGGTGAGGCCGGGGTGGAGGTTGGGATGGGCATTTTTTTTCCACGAAAAGAATGGGGTCACCAGCGGATTGCCGGTGACTTTATGGGGATAGAATGGATTTCTTACACAAATGGGGGAATTCAGCCATGTATGGAGAATAAAACAAGCCTCAAAATTAAGGGTTCCACCAGTGAATCACCAATTGATGGGGGTATATAAACAACTATTTCGTGGGGATATAGTGGGGAGTAAACCCTAATTTACATGAAATTATCCCAAACATGAGCACGGAGGTATAGCTCAATATAACTTAGTAACAACCCATGCTATGAGATCCCCATAGGGCGATTGCCTCAGAGGGTACTGGGGATTCAACCAACAAACATGGCCAGCTGGAAGATTCCCCATGACGAGTTCAGCCAGGTTTCCGATAGAACGATACACAGCCATTGTTCAGGACTTTGCCAGTCATCTTCGGTTGAGGGTAATGATGTGTACAAAAATGAGGAGTTCACTCCAACTATTCTGGTCGCTTCGCGACGACAACCGCCCGCACCGGAGTGTTAGCGTGGGAGTTCCAAAGTTGGAGTATGTTGGTCCAATGTTGGCTCTATGTTGGGCCCATGTTGGGCCCATGTTGAGCCATATTGGCCTATGTTGGGCCGTGTTGGGCCCATGTTGGGCCATGTTGAGCCATATTGAGCCATATTGGGCCCATGTTGGGCCCATGTTGAGCCATGTTGGGCCCATGTTGGGCCTATGTTGAGCCATGTTGGGCCCATGTTGGGCCTATGTTGAGGGATGTTGGGCCTATGTTGGGCCCATGTTGGGCCCATGTTGGGCCATGTTGAGCCCAAGNTTGGGCCCATGTTGGGCCTATGTTGAGGGATGTTGGGCCTATGTTGGGCCCATGTTGGGCCCATGTTGGGCCATGTTGAGCCCAAGTTTGGCAACTTCAAAGATTTCACGACCTTTTCAAAAACGTGGAAAAACCCACGATTCTAGAGCAAAAATGCCCCCCCCCAAGCTAAAGCTTAATAGCTATTGCAATTGCTTACGGATAACGCGTGCCAACAAAAAACGCCTCGGCACCTTCGGTGCGGGCGGATTTTATGGGGATGTAAAAGTGACGATTACTCCCCAATTTATGGCAAACATGTTATTGAGATATTTACCTGTCCAAAAATGGCAGGCAGGGTCCCAGTTTATGGCAATTTCAATGACCGCAAAATGTGGACAGAAGCGTCAGACATCCATGAAACACGGGGAGGAGATACATTGGATGGTTTCGTCGTAAAAAATGGCCAGTTCTGTGTGAATGGGTACCCCAAGTTTGAGCCAGAGCAAGTTCATTGTTTAAGTGGTGCATGCAGCAATCTGTATGTTTGTTTGATCTTCTGTATTTTCACTGATATTCAAGATAAGTCAGTAGGAAGTGGAATAGGGTTTGAGAAATGCTTGGAGTCATATTTGTGGCTTTTCCAGAGTCCCGTCGCTTCTCTGGCAGGGCACTGCAGCTGTGTTGGGCCCCGTGGTGGTTGAGCCAGTGAACGGCAGCAACGGGATGACTGTCTTGGAGGAGCGGCGTGGGTTTTCCAACGGAACGTCGTACCGTGCGGGGAAACTCGATGTTACTACCCTCTGGTAATCAAACATGGCAATTGACAATCCTCCATTTACAGATGATTTTCCTATTGAAACCTCTATTTTTAGGGGATTTCCAATTGCTATGTTTGATTACCAGAGGGTAGTAGTTGATGGCTACCCCTTGGTTTCATGTCCCTGTCCAGGCCAGCTACACCGCACGCGATGCGGAACGGATCATGAACACCGTGGATGCGCTGCTGGCATCTGAAACTGTGGAATGGGATGCGTCCCCCACTGCATCCCTACTGGATGCCCTGGAGGTGTCGAGTAGGGGTTGGGATCTTGAAGGTCTATGAAGGTCTCCGCTTTTTGTGGAACATCCAAGTCTTGCATACTATGTATAAGTATATACTGTATCTGCATGTATATATACTGTATATATATATACTGTATATATATATACACTGTATATATATATATACTGTATATATGTATATATATATATACATATACATACTGTATATATATATACACATACATACTGTATATATATATATATATACATACTGTATATATATATATATACATACTGTATATATATATATATTATAAAGTATAAAACCCACAGCTGGGGATGAAGTATAAAACCCACAGCTGGGGATGGACTTGTTTTCATAACCCTGGCGTGTTTTCCAACCCCCCTGGCAGGTTGCAACCAGCATCCTTGATCCTCGACCAGAAGCTCTGGAAAAAATGACGCAGATTCTGGTGTCTACGGTTGGTGGAGATGGTGGAACTGCCGGCATTGTCCAAAACAAGGCCGAACTCGATCGAGCGGCGAATATCTTGGACAACTGCTTAAATTTGGCCGTGGCAAGTCCTGAGAACGGCGTGGGATCCGTGGTGGCCGTTGCAATGCTGGAGGCGTTGTCCACTTTCAACGAAGGGGGACGGCTTGGGAGTTTGGAGCCCAGTGAAGAGTCAACCAGATTCACTGAGAAGATGGAACGCCTCGCATCCAAAGTTGCTACTGCAGCTCACGCCAAGCTGGCAGTTGGAGACTCGAAGTTCCTGAGCGGTGCAGGGGTTCCCAGTGGGGTTCCCAATGAACCGCCCAGCGGGGTGAACTTGCAGCTGATCTCCAGTGCGAATTCGGTATTGGTCGACAATGGCCTCGACATGCCGCGACTCTTCATGCCCCCCAACCTGCTGCAGCAGAGCCCTGGTCGCCCTGGTCCCCCGAGCCCCCCGCCGAGCGGCCGACGCCTTCAAGCTGGTTGTGATGTGGCCATCACGGCCACCTACTGGCTGAGAAGTAATCCCTACACTTGGGCCAGCAGTTCCAAGGGGATGAACCAATACGTGACTGCAGATACTACGGTGGGGGTCCTGGAGTTTGAGACCTGTGGCATGCCGCTGGCTTTTAACGAGAGCATACCTGAAAGAACCCTTCGATTCAGGTTGCTTGGAACTGTGATTTGGATCACTTGACCAGGGTCGCTCCAACTTGTGAAACAGTTTTAGGTAAAGGATATCCACACAGAAAGGAAACAGGTAACCTTTTTTTACCTCTATATTTACACAAATTCCATATTTGGGCTGGTGAAAGCAACCCTGTTGACGGAAGTTGTGGAAACATCTTTTCTGAAAGAGCGAGAAGCACCGTTCCATAGCTTCTAGATCCTTCCTGTGAGCATTTGTTCAAAGACATTTTTATTTGCCCAACCCTCCATTTCTAGCTTTAAAATTCATTTTGAGAATCCTACTGGGTGGAAAGAATCCCTACCCTCTTTGCCATTTGTTATTCCGGAGAGTCAGCACCAGCAAAAATTGCATGAAAGATGAACTTCCTAATTTTGCGCAATCTTTTTTTGGCAATTGAACAGAGCTATGGAACATCGACGGTAAATCATTGAACATGAGCACGGGCCATGGCTTCCATAGCCATGTTATCGGGGAGTGTACTCGATTCCCCGAGAGCGTCATGCAAAAAAAAATCCACCAGCTGGATCCCATTCATATCCCATTCATATTCTATCAGTATCCCCTCAATATCAGGGTTGAATCATACATAAGTCCCATTCACGCTTAAATCCTAATCTTTTGATGGTTCAACCACCAGTTTTGATGGTTAGCTTAAATCGGTTAAATCCCCATTTTTTCATGATTGAAACCCTATTTTGACCCTTTGTACGTCCCTTACCAAACAGGCGCATCACGTTGCCCGCGCGCCGTGCGCCGCCGCGCGGCTTTGAGTGGGATGTGGCCTGTGCTCGGTGACTTGGTACTGTGGATGGTGCTGTGTATTGGTAACTATGAGACACTGTGGGATTGGGATTTTTACCATCTACCAAGTATGTCAAACAAGATTCCATGTTTGATGTAGGATTGGGAATATTATTGTACTTTGAGTCCCCCGCTTATTCATATTAGTAGTGATGAATTACACATTCTTAATGATTATAAATTAACATTATTCTAGTGAGTTTGTAATAATAGTCAGATAGATGGGGATGTATTGGGGATACAATCAGAATGTGATGGGAATATTTGAGGAGATATGATATAAGAACCAACAAAATTAAACACGCCCCTCAGAAACCATGGTGGATGCAAGGGATGAAACCACATATTTGGGACCATCAAACGGGGATGTTTCATATTAGGGGGATGGGTTTACAACTTTTGCAGATTTGCTTCAAATCTAGTCCAATGAGCCTCACCAGCTAAAATAAACCATTTTTGGCGGTGTAAGATTTGCAATGCTTAGAAAAAGACATCAGAAATTGGCCACGGTTTTTCCTGCACGTTTTTCCTTTCCAGATCCTTCAACCATTTAATTCACCAAGAAATTTGTCACTGGATTGGATTAAAGTGAACATGTACAGATGGCTTGGTTTTTACGGCTTTCCGGCACTTTTTCCCTTCATTGCCAGGAATTTGGTAATTTAGCTAATAAAACTATAAACATGGATGTGGGGACGTGTTACGCATCCTATATGACCACGTCTTACGGGCATGAACATCCATTTGCCACGTTTTGGTGTTCACCAGGGTACCAGGGCCAACTGACCCACAACCATGTGTATGAAGAAACATGGGAATGGGACATGCCACCTACGGGACCGGATGGATGGATGGAGAGCCACATTCACCATGTAGATATCCTTTTCCCACTGGTTGGTTGATCAATAGAGATGTGACCTCCCATTGAACAACCAGTAGGTAGATGATAAATGGTATCCGCAGCCCTCAACATCTTTGCCAAAGAACATCGTTGATTTACCCTTGTTTCCCAGCGATTTTTTGCTGTGAATGCAGAGTTGACCCACATCCAGCTGGGGATGTGCTGCAGATTTCTGGGGATGTGAGCCCACATATTTTTGGGACCCAAAGCAACCACAGTGTAAAGCACAAGAAAATGGGGTTGAATGAAGGTGTATGAATTGCAGTACAAAGAACGGGACCAGGGAGAAGATGAGGCCAGCACAATTTTCGAGTTGAAGCAGACGAAATGGGGAAAACCAGACAGCGAAAAACGAGATTTGTGACATCCACTCCCTAGAACCGATCGTGAATCCACCCACTTTAGGCAAGTTTGGTTCAAGCCGTTGGGGGGCCACCAAAATCCATCGAAATAGGTCTACTCGAGGAGGAAAAAACCTGTGTGTGTATCATATCATATCTATAATCATGTCTTTACATAGGTTGTATCATGAATTGTGTTACTATCGACATATCTACCTCCCTACCGACCAACCAACCAACCAACCAACCAACCAACCAATCAATCAACCAATCAATCAATCAATCAATCACTCATGTGGATTGAAAAAAAAACACAGATTAACGATTAAGTAATTATTTAATGGCAATAATAAATAGAAATAAATAAGTAATAATATTAATAATAATAATAATATTTAACAATAAAAAAAGTAATAATAGTAATAACTTAGTAATAACAATAATAATAGTAATTAATGATAATAGTAATAGTAATAGTACTAGTACTAGTACTAGTAATAGTAATAGTAGTAGTAATAGTGATAGTGATAGTAATAGTAATCATTATACTACTAATTGTATGATAGTAATAGCTAATAATTTTTTTGATACTAGTAGTCATAAATCACGATCATTAGAAAATAATGATAATCAATCAGTGATCATAATAAATCAAGAAGTGAATACATACATGCATAAATAAATACATAAATAAATAAATGAATCAATACATATGATACATAAATTAATCCATGACAAGAATAACCACTATGAATAGTGATCAACAACAAAAAATCTTCATCTCCATCCCATCTCAGGTGGTCGCCCCTGGAGCAAGCCTGGATCACTGGCGGCGTGGAGGTCCAGCGTCCCGTCTACTGGGACGACGTGGAGGTCGCCTGCGTGGTCTACGCCGTGCCGGACGGCAACGGCACGGCCTTCACGGCCTTCTTCGTTCCGGTGGAGATCAGCACCACCACCACCACGGTGGGGGGACCAACGGGGTTGGGGGATGGGGAAAGGGAAGGGGAAGTGAAGGGTTTTCGAGATTTTGGGAGTGGTTGAAACCGTGGAAAACACGTGTTTTTTTTGGCAATTACAACGTATGTTTTTTTTTAAAATGGGATTGGACGCATTCTTCGGCAATACAAATGGGGCAGATGAACTAGAAAAATGGGGCTTCAAACAGCAAAAACTGAGCAACACATCTACCATCTCAGCGTGGAATGTGATGATTAATGGCTGTATCCGGGGTTGAGATGAAGGGCCACTCAGCTACTCTTGTTTTGTCGCGGCTTTTGGAATTTTAAACATTGACCATACAATGTGGGGCCCCCAGATAGCTAAGTTGGTTTATAACTCCAATAACTATGGTTTATGGTAGTTATAACTATAGCTAGAGGGGTTTATAAACTAACTTATAACTGGGGGGCCCCACATTGTAGGTATAGGGGGAACATGTCAGCAAACACATCTTGTTGTTGCCCAGGTGGAATGGACCTACCCCACCTACACCACCTTTGAGATCCCTCCGCTGCCGCCCGTTTACGTGATTTCCTGCAACTCGTCGTTGCTGCCGGAGCCACCCTTGGGGTCAAGCTGGAACTGCACCAAACCTGGTGAAGGACAGGAATGCCGAGCAGTTTCTGGATAGATTGTAGCCATACACAGAGTCTTTTTTCTGCTTTTTTTTTGGGATTGGATGGGTTTCAACAGAAAGGAGGGCATTCCCAAATCCACGGATCTTTCATGGTTTATTGATGTTTATTGTAATTTTTCCATGGAAATACAGTAGCCATCACTCCCAGATGGTAAACACTTGAGTGCTTGCATCCAATGAAAAACATATGTAGCACAACAACCTGATATAGTCCCCTTGGGGTTAGAATCCCACAGAATAACCCTGGTGGACTCCCCTTTAATGGCCACATAAAGCTAGGACATCCAACCGGCCCCTTTTCACGGCACCAACGGCCGCGTCAACGGTGAGGTTTGTGAGGGCTTCCCAGACCAGATCACCAGCGTCACTTGCCTCAAGGGTCAATCCTCGTTGGAGTGGTTCGTGACCAACGTCTGTCCGCTCTTCACCACCACCACGCTGGATATGACCATCGACCGGCCCTCGGAGAACGCCATTCTGGGCTCGGTGCTGGTCTTTGTGCCTGGGAGACGATGTTGGGGGGTAAGAAGCATTACCCTCTGGTAAACTAACATAGCTATTGAAAATGACAATTTTTAATGGGAAAATCCACTAGAAATGGCCATTTTCAATAGCTATGTTAGTTTACCAGAGGGTAAGAAGCATCAAGAAGCAGAGTTTTTGTTGAGAGTTCCAGCTAATGGTGGGAGGAGAATTCCAGAGTGGCTAGGATTTGTTCGGATGGGTTGATGAAAGCCATCCATCCTTGATGGGAGGATGATCCCACTCGATGACCTTTTAAAAACTGTCACAGTTGTTTCCACCCGGGTGGCTCCAAAAATGGCCATGGCTTCCATCCACTTGTTCGCCATAAATTTTCCACATTCAAAATTCAAAAATGGAAATTTGGGGGACCCCGTTTTCAGACACATCCAAATCAGGTGTTCATCATCATCTTCTGCTGCAGCTTCGGGATTTGTGCGGTCATGGCCTATGGTCTCTACAAGTTCACAATGAACGAACAGTCCAAAAGCCGCATCAGTTCTGTGCAGCCGCAGCCGGCTGAGGATCGGTGGGTTTTGCGCATCCCATCCCTTTTCTTTGAATATCCCATGATTGGACCAAAATGAACAGATCCAGTACCAAACCAGGGATTAGTTTGGGGATATTTCATGTTGGAAGGGATTCATGTGGTAAACCCAACCATAAATCATCCCAATTTCACAATAAATGGGTGTTAATACACCCTCGAAATTGGAGGTTTATTATGGGGTTTACTACATCAGTCAACATATGGGGATAACCAGCAGTACATGGGGATGTCATGTGAGAAAAAGATGCGGTTGGTGGTTTCAATGATCCCCAATAACTTTCAAACCATTGGAATAGGTTGAAGCCATCAATCAATTAGCCTCCGGTAATCAAACGTGGCAAGCTGGGAAATCCCTTAGAAATGGAAATTTTAATGGGAAACTCCCCTATAAATGGTGGATTTTCCATTGCCATGTTTGATTACCAGAGGGTAAATTATATGCTTACGGATCAAAACCATTGACCCCGGAACATCGATGGTTTCATAGTAGTTCATAGCAATTACCAGTCTTGCGGATGAATCTACCCCGTTCTCGACCCATACCCAGATAGATCTCGTCCGGACCACCGTGCATGAAACCATGGCGAGCTTGTGTGGGTTAGTCCAGAAATCGGGCCTACCCCAAAATGGCATAAAATTATAAAATGGCCATTTCCACAGGACAGGAGACATGATTCGAAAGCACTGGATTTGTGGGTTTTCCTTCTCATCCAATTTGAGACAACTGTGTTCAGGAAGAGGAGGAAGAAGAAGAAGTGGATGTGGTGGATCCCGCTTTCATGGATTGGGCCAAGCACTGGGCTGAAAACCCGACCGTTCAGAGTGCCGTGCTCGAAAGAAAGCTGAAGGCAAGGCACAGGGAGTCTCCCGTTGATGCGGCCCTGGTTCATCTCAAAATATGGATATTGATCTGTCAAAAATGTAATCCCAAGGAACCAAACGAATGCGTTCATGGTCACCTGCCTCTGGTGTTGCCAGGTGAGATTTGATTACGGAAGATGTTAAACACTCCAACATATCCTGGTTATATCCTGCTTATATCCTAGTTATATCCTGGTTATATCCTCAACTTGGCAGCATCCAACATCAGTTCGCTGTGGAAATCTCGCTCCGATGCAGGCCAAGTCGCAAGAACACCTGGCTTTGGAGGCCGGAGCACCTTGGTGCAAGCCAGTGGCTATGGAAAATCAATGAAAATCACCAGTTTTATTAGATCTATCATCGAACCATAGCTGGTCCATCTATGCCATGGCAGTGGAGGGCAAACCACCTACTGGATTTTCTAAACCATTTTGCCAAGTGTCGATATATGTCTCTAGCGTTTTTGGACGCAACCAAGCCGTCCAGTGAGTCTGTAGATTGCCTCCCGCAAACTCATCCACATGGTACCCTGCTAAGGAGGATGCGCAGGTTACTTGGCTCAATGTGGTGACTGTATGGAGAATCACCCCAAAAATCTACATTTTTCTTTCTTTTCAAATCAGAGCGAAATATCAGTGTTGCCCAGTATAGATTGGAACTGCGTCAATAGAACTTCCTTCCATTCCGATGGGGTGTTCTATTTTCAGCGGTTTTTTGAATCCTACAAGAGTTTGTCTGAGAATCGGGAACCCTCCAAATCTATCCAAATCTAGGGTTATCACTTTCCATATCATATAAGATAGCCATAGACTGGGGCTGAATCCCCCGAAAGTGGGGAAGGGCCAGAGAGCATGGAAGGCCATGTTAGTTGTACATGGTTGTACAACTCCAATCATTTCAGCGGGAAATCCCATTTGGCAAGTGGGTTATAAGTTATATCATATCCAATTAATCTAACTGGAGTATAGCCTACATATGTGTATATATATGATTGTATATATGTATAATGTATGTATATATATATATACGCATATATGTATATATATATATATGTATATTGCCAGCTTATTCATATGGTTATTAGCCACGGATCCGATTCCTGGGCTGCACATCCAAGAAGCAACCTCAAAAGTCCCTCGTAATTCACATCCCAAGATTTTCGCAGCTTCAGATAGCCCGATTCGTTTGTGATCTTTCTAGGGTTTCAGTAACCTTTATGTATTAGGGACTATCATAATCCAGGATTTAGGTTTTCCACGATCCATTACACAACCAGTCACAATTCCGAACCATCAACCAACTTTCAAATCAGTAACCAGTACCCAGTAACCATTCACCTGCTATTACCCCAAACCAACATAAACCCTGCCATGAGTTGGGAAGACTACCTTCCAACCTAAAAAAACAGGGGCTATTCTCAGGGTCGAATCTTGTAGTTTGGGGACTGGTCAAGTTTAGATTTTTGATTTCAGCATTGGGATTGAAACCACGAAACTTGGGGTTTTTTCAGCAACCTCCGAGGCCCCGAAGGCGACGGCATCCTCCGCGTTCACGAAGACGGTGGGGAGCTGAACTCCTACCATTTTGGCTGGAGATGCAGTGAAAAGTAGTGTTTATGTTAATGTTATAAAAATTTTATGGATTGCATTGACACGCCTATACCTATGCCAATATATGGATATGATGTATATATATATATATGGATATGATGTATATATATATATATGTATATATATATATGTATATGTATATATATGTGTATGTATATATATATATATGTATATGTATATATATATATATGTATATATATATGTATGCACATGCTTGGTCGTCGTGAGATTCTTGGGTCGCGAGATCCCCAACAGCAGCAACGGAGGCTTCATCCATTTCCCCAGGATCCGCCGTTCCGTGAGCGCGGCCAACCGCTGCGGCCAAGGTGGAGTTGGAATACCACGAGTATTGGAAGTCAGAGCTGGAAGGAATTCTCTTCTCCAACCAGATCCCATTGGATGCTGAAGGCCGCCTGAAAAAGGTTGGTTGGATTTAAGCATTGGGGATTCAATGGGACAGTAATTGGTGGGATATATAACCAACATGATATTTGGGTTGGTCTGACAATGGGGATGTACCTCAATCTATGGCTATCTTAACAGGGAACATGATGCCAAACCATTATTTTTTTGGGTACCTTGTTTCCAGACAAACCCACTTGGTTCTGGAGTAGCGACCATTCAGAAATTAGGTTTCAATTCTCTATTTTGTTTTTTGGGAACGATCATCCTTAGCCTGTGATCAATGGGGTTGCTCAGTAGATCCGGAGATCCTTTGCGGCAGGTTTCATCTACTTGTAGGGCGAGGGCAAAAATTCAAGACCCGGGGAAACCATACCGGTGCCGAATTTTGACCGCGTACAGCACACATATTGGACTGAAAAGCAGTTGGCCAAATATTTGGTGCCTTTGACCGTCCATGTAAATGGTTCCTCTTTGGCCAACTGTTTTGGCCCCCCAAAATCAACCCCGCTACCGTTCACGCAGTCTGTTCATCCCCATCATTCCCCTTGCCACTTGGTTCAGCCACCAAGATTGCTTGGTTACTCCCCACTCTTCACCATGATTTCCTGCTGATTGCACCCCAAAATTCCACCTTTTCACCACGGCAATGGTCGGATTCCTCCGTCACAGGTCGGCTCTACTGGGTGGTGAACAGCGTCCGGGAAATTCTGCAGGTGAAGGATCTGCAGAGTTTACACCAGGTGAACTTCCCGCTGACGTTGAGAATGCAGGAGAACCCCATGGCATGATGGAGAAGCGTTTGATTCCCATGAAAAAAGAAGTCGAGGTTTTGGCAAACAAGGATTTGGCAAGATTGGCAAGTGTTTGAACCTTCACTTACTGATCAGGGGTGATTGTTTTGTCACTGAAATAGGGCTTTAGCATGGTTCAAGCGACAGAAAAATGTATGGTTTGATCACTAATCCCGTCTGAAAGTGGTGGAGGAGTGAAACAACTTCCGCAGTAGGGGAAGAGTCTTGGATACAGAATGGAATATGTAAATTGGGATGTTAGTTGGTTTTAGTGGCTTTTTATGGGATTTAATGGGATATTAATGGGATGCCCTCTGAAAATCAAACATGGCAATTGAACATCCACCATCTAGTTCGATGCTTTTCCCAGCTATCAACCTCCATTTAGTGCCGTGATTCTCCATAGCTACGTTTGATTACCAGAGGGAACTACCACAAAAACTTGGTTGAATTTGACTCGATGATCCCTTCGGCAGCTTCAGTCTTCCCGTCTCCATCACGGCCACTGGTTATCTGTGCGGCTTCTGTTGAAATCACAAAGCACTGGTGCTATCATTCCCCATTTGAGCAGTGCCCGAAATACCAAGTACCTACTGTAGATATATCGGGATCATTAGAACCCCATTCTCAGAACCCCCTTTCCAACCCACGAGTATACCCTCTGGTAGTCAAGCATGGCTTCCTGGACAATTCCCCACTAAGTTCGATGATTTTCCCACAAACATATTCCATTTAGTTCGGGGATTTCCCAACAGCCCACCAGGAGTCACCTCCGCAAGTAGAAAAGGCTGAAGGCTTCTACTTTTGGCAGGCAAGCTTTTTCAACCCTTGAGCAAATGGGAATAGAGCATGCTGCAGCCAAAATAATTGGGATCATCATGAAATAGTTGGGTAAAAAATGTCAACAACAGCCGGAACATTTTTTCTTAGGAAAAAGGCAAACCATAGGAAAACATGTTCAAATAGAATGATCGGCTCTTTCCAAAATTAATGGCGGTTTGGTAGGGGTCTTCCATTTGCAGTGCTACAATCACATCCATGAAGACCCTTACCTGTGGTACTTGCGTTGCTATGACCTTTGTTGAAAAAGCTATCACACTGGAAGATCTCCATGCTGGGATAGGCAGCTGGAAATGGTGGACCCAACTCCATTTGTCAATGAGTTGCTGTAGTTTTAACCATGGGGAGCTTCCAATGCTGCAATTTCTCCTATTGGAGTCCTGTCAGGTGGAATGGGGAGCATTGAAAGGTCCAGCCAATGCAACCAAGAAAGATGCCATGGAATTTGATGCTCCAGACGAAGAGAAAATCGATGGCATCGTTCCAGAACTGTCACAAAGACAACAGGATGTAACGGCGTCGCGGTGGGTGTGGGTCTGCAGGTAGAGTGTGCGGAGATATACTGTAGCCCCTACAAGGGCCATATCCAGTACTAAGATCATTCTTGAAACCCGGCTTTTCCGGATCATGTTAGATTTAGCAGCTGTAGGGCCCTGAAATTGGCTGACAATCATGGGCATATGATCAGTGAAAGGAAGCCCCAAAGCAAGGAGTCCTTTTCTTGTCCATTTTCCGAGTTTCCATTACTTTTTGACATGACTTGCACATGGACCCCAAGTGTGGGCAGTAGAGGCTGATAGGATCCTTCACGCTTCACAATGCCCAAAACCCGGCTCTACACTTGAGATTTTTTTTATCAGAAGCACAATGAGATCTTCATCAATTGCTTCCAGGAGCACGAAGATTTGATGAAGAAGTGGAAGGAGCAAAAGGCGCAGGATCACTTGCGACTTACTGCGGATGCATCAGCTCCAGGAGGGGTGCGATGTGCTCCGATGGAGGAAGCAGGAGTGTGATCCCAGTTCAAGGGATGTTTGTATGGGAATATATGTGTATAGATATGGAAACATGGAATATTCCATGGAATATATATATATATATGTGTATATATATATATATCTATTCATATATATCTATTCATATATATGTATGAAAGATATACACCCTCTGGAACGTAGCCATGGAACATCTCACCATTTTTTTTGATAGCTAAATCATCATGTTTATCATCTATAAATGGGCCATGGCTTTCATGGCTATGTTAAATAACCAGAGGGTACATAGGGATCTATCGGATATAACCAATGTCAACAACGATGAAAACACTCGATGTTTATGGGATACCCATTTAAAACATGTCTACTATTATAGAACTGGAGATATTTCATGGGATGTATGATATGGATATAGCCAACCATGAGACATTTGGGGATATAAACGGATATAGATTAACCAACAATGGGACATTGGCGGAAAAAACTTGACATAACCAACCATGTTTACAGTGTTTTTCTTTGTCTCAAATCGAGGGATTTACTTCCACATGTGCGATTCCCGATCTTGAGACAGCCCTACTCATTACTGGTCAGTGGGAGGTCCCCACTTCGTGGGCTTTGCGGGTTATAATTCTTTCTCCTAACCAGTTGCCAAGTGGGATGATCCTTATAGTATGGTTGGGTACTAGTACCCTGCGGCAAATCCAACCTGGACATGTAACATATATACTTTGTTTATTCTCCCAGTCCCACATTTGTTTACCGGTGATAATCATGGGTGACCTCGGGGTGGAAGTCCGACATTTTCCTGGAGTTATTTGGACAAGTGGGTGTTTCTTGAAATGGGGGACCCCCAAAATCAGCAATGGATGGATCGTTTTGAATGGGGGAAAGAATGGTGGGTACAGTACCGTAATTTTCAGCAAGACCCAAGTGTGTTGCTGTGCTTCCGCCCTTCGCAGGAGACAAGGCCAAAAGTCCCAAGACACCAGGAGCCTGTTGCGCAGGAATTGCGCACGCAATTTGCTGAGTTGCAGACATCCACAACTATTAACCAATAATCTACTATTCAGGATACCCAGTATATGGACATTAACTCAAACAAATTTGCTTGATGGTTGGTTGATTCGATGGCTGTTCATTTCCAACTCAGACAGACAGATGGTGTCGGTCAAGTACCATCCATTGTCTGAAAGTCATGACTCCTGACAACATTTCCTGGTTGAAAACTCGTATCTCTCAGGTTTCAGGGGAACTGCCATTCAGAAGATCCCCAAACTGGATGCTTCAACAGGAATGATGAAGAAACACCACCAAAAACTCGGCAGATTGCAGATGTTCATTCATTTCGTTTTGCCCAAGAATGGGAATTTTATAGCCGCAATATACATACTGTATATACATAAGGGGCTATCATATGTATAATCCAGGAGCTGGGAATCCGGATGCAACCACTATGAGGATAGTTTTTCCATCAATCATTAACCAATCATTATCCCGGACCATCAAGCAATCAACTTGCCAACCAAAACCCATTCAACCAGCAAGCATCAACCAACTTTTATGGTTTTTACAAAATCATGAGCCTTGAACCATTCACCAAGCGTTTCACCAGCCACTAACTGGTCGATTCACCATTCTCAGCCAACCATCAATCAAAGATAGATTTGTTGAGTTTATTTCCATGGTCCAAGAATTGGAAAGAAGTGTCCTCAATAGACTGTGGAACTTCTCCTGAAGGCCACCCATGGTCCAGGAAAGAGCCACGGCTATCCACCAGCCTTGGCCACTTCGCCCTCGCCCACCGTGGATCTGGCGGTTCAGACGGTCGGAGACCCAGGGGTACAGCTTGCACCCTTCGGTGCTGGGGCTGCGAGATTTTTCAGGTGACAGATCTGTCATGGGCTTGAAGATCCAACGGGGGTTCAGCAGTGAAAAGACCAAGCAACATGCGATCGAATGAGCGAGATTTGTAGAGGTCACAAGTGAAAATTGGGGTAGAACACCAACAAAATCACAGGATCCCTGGAGATATTTCCACTTTTTCCGGGGTTGCGAAGTATCACCTGAATTCATGGTGGGATACTGCTTCGCCTCCAGCAAAGAGATGAGGATAATTACTAAGCAATAAGAACGAGGGATGCAGCGTATGCATGCGTACATACCCTAGCCTTTGCACTTTCCATTGGCAACATGTGACGCCTAACTCGCCTAACGCATAAAAGGCACTGGCCTTTTCGGTTCACTCCCAGCATGTCTCCCAGCTGGGAGCAAGCTCTATGGGAGCTCAACAGAACGCCGCCCGTGGTGTCCTGGAACGTGGCCATCACAGCGTGCGGCAGGGCGAAGCAATGGCAGAGGTCCCTCAAGTTGCTGCGACAGCTGAGGGCGCGCAACGTGGCCACAGTGGTGTCCTTCAATGCGGCGCTTGGCGCGTGTGAGGCGGTGGGTTTGTGGCAAAAAGCCTTGCAGTTGCTGTTGGAGTTGAAGGAGGAGAGGTTGCAGGAAAGTGTGGTGACATATCTCACTGCAATCAGCGCGTGCGGAAAGGGTGAAGAGTGGCAAAGTGCGAGCCAATTACTGCAAGAAGCTGTCCGGAAGAAGGTGGGTACAGTGGAGGTCTACAATGCAGCCATCACAGCAATGCATCGAAGCCAGCAATGGGAGACAGCATTGTACCTTTTCGGCCAAGCGAATGAACAGAAGCTCAGTGATGGCATCAGTATCAACGCAGCATTAAGCGCCATTGCAAGCGCAGGGATCCCCTCGGGTATTTGGCAAACAGCTTTGCATCTGATCTCCAGCATGCCAGCCTCGCGTCTCGTGGGTGATCTGGTAACGCAGAACTCGGGCATCAATGCTTGCGTCAAGAGCGATGCCTGGGAGATGGCTCTACACCTCTTCAGGCATCAAACGTGGGGATGAGAACAGACCAAACGTGGTGACCTAATGGGGATATGGGATACAATGGGATTTTATGGGATATAATGGGACATAAATCTGGATTTGCTGAGTGATTTGTTGCATTTTCCCATTGGTTAATCCACCAGAAATGTGGAATCTACTGGGACTATTACTTTTTGTGGTCCCCTTCTCATCCAGGGACGGCAACGCCGGCGGACAGCTGGATGTGATTAGTTATGGCGCAGCGACCTTGGCCTGCGATCGAGGGGATCGATGGCAGCATGCATTACACTTCCTTCGGGAGAGTGGAGGTCTTTTCGCCTCTCAATCCGCCACTGGTTGGTGGTTTTTGGACTTATTCAACATTTTCCATTGCTGGGAATGAGAATTTGATGATCAAATTGACTACTGTCGACATGTTTCAAACAGGTCAGCCCAACCACCAGGTCCCAGAATTGCTTTAAGAAAAACATGTTAATATTGCTGGCAAGGACTTATCAGTTTCCTGCCATTTCCCCTTCAATCCAATCAGCTCCTATCCAATTTCTGGTCAAAACCGCATACTCCATTGGGGCTTAAATCCCGATTTTTGATCATTTTCAGCGGTGAAATCATCATATGTTTGCTGGTTTTATGCATTGACCCAGGGCAAATCCTTGTCCTACTTCGCCACGTCTTGTCTGGGTGCCAGTGCGCGCAACAGCCGCTGGGAGCACGGCTGGGGACTTCTGCAGCCGCTGCGCAGCTTGGGGTGCGAGCTGAGCGTCGTGAGCTGCAGTGCGCTCTGCCAAGATGGGCGACGCTGGCACCTGGCACTGCAGGCACTGTTGATGGTGATGAACCAATGGTTTTTAAGGGAAGATTCATTGGGATCTAATAGGAGGATTAATGGGATATCGATGGTACAGAACCAATCGGATATAGATGGCACAGAACTAATCAACATTGATTGACATTGATATGATATTTGGGTTTGTCTGGAAATGGGGGCAGATCACCCTTCTATGGCTATACAATTCAACAGAAAAATGGTGATTCACCAATAATGGTTGGAATGGGGCAGCCCATTTTCAGACCCCAGATGAATAGCAACCCACAGGAAGATAAGATTTTGGTGAAGTCCTGCTAATAATATATGTATACAAATATATATATATATATGAATGTATACTTATGATGATAAAGTCAAGTGTTTCTTCGTTTCTATTCTTGCGGGGGAAGGGTTGTACGAAGCGGTTGGTTTATGTTTGAGTGCGATGAGCCTTCGTGGTTGATGGGGTGAGCTTGGGAAGAATACGATATTCTTTGATGAATATATAGATGGATATAGATACGGTAGGTCTATATGTCTATATGATCATAAATTATACATCATTTGTCAGAAGTCATATGCGCCATGGTCAAGACATGGCATATGGTTTATGGTCATCCATCCCATTTCATGGGAAATCCTTACCATGGGCATACAAATCCCCCCCAAAATGGATTGATGACCATCCCCAAAGGTGAGGCAATCTACCCGTGGCACATATATCATAACCCATATACCATCCTGCAAACCTTTACAAAGATGAAACAAACCCACCATTTGTAGATCATGTTCCGACCGGTTTCCCGGTTTCCCCATGGGTGAACACCCACGTCTTTTGGTGTGTTTACCCTAGGGTATTCCATCAAATAATCTAAAATCCCATTTAATCCATACAGATTCACCATTAAATCACCATGAAGTCACCATAGTTGTAGGGGTTAAACATCCCGACTTATGGAGCTTAAAATCCCATAGGTATACCCATTAATTATAAATTCCAACCCAGGGTTATACCCCCCTTATGGAGGTTTAATCACCATTAAATCCCATAGTTATACCCCATGGAGGTTAAAATCCCATCCTTATAGACATTAATCAGCCTTAACTATGGTTGATTTTCCCAGCTATAAACCACCGTTTGTTCGGGGATTTCCAATTCAATATTTTCCCTATATTTTGCCATGATTTTCCCATGGTTTCTATCCCGCAATCGCCACGTTTGATGTTTCCCAGGTGGCCTCCGGTCTCGGCGTGGCCTGCGATGTGGCCTTCTACGGGGAGGTCTTGGGGGCGATGGCCTGGAAGGATGGGATCCGAACGTGGCCTGGATGGAAAAAAACAACGAAGATGAAGTAGATTTAGCCGTGGAAAATGGGGATGAAACCATTGGAAAAATGGGGATTTGACCATGAAAAATTTGATTTTCACCAACAAATATGGTGGTAAAAGTGTGATTTTATCATGTACAATTGGTGATTTAAGCATGAAAACTGGTAGTGTAACCGATAAAAAACTCATTTAACCATGAGAAATTGAAATGGGGAATTAGCCAACAAGCATGGTGGTGCAATTGGGATGTAAGGGGATATACAACCAACTTAATTTGATATATGGGTGTGTCCGAAAATGAGGTATGCCCATCAAATTGAGATATTCAATGGGGATGTAAATGGGATACAGTTCACCAACAATATGTTATTTGGGATGTATAACCAACTTGATATGATGTTTGGGCGTGTCTGAAATTTCAGGATTTACTCCCAAATATAGCCGTTTTAATGGGGAAATGATGATTAACCAGTGGATGGAATGGGATAGCCTATTTTCAGAGAAACCCACTTTTGTTTTGGAATATTACCATTTGGCAATTTAACAGTTTGTTTTGGAAGATGTCCCGTGAGAGTAGATGATTTACCTACTGAACACGTTGGTTTTCTAGAGCTAACAAACCACAACTCAATTTTTTTATTTTCCATCAGTAAATTTACTATAGAATAGGATGGTGATCCTAATTGACTTTCACATTTTTCAGAGAAAATCAGGTTGGATCACCTGCTGAAAAACACAGCGTTGCAGATGAATAGCGTGTCTTACAAGGCTGTCATGGGCAGTTGTGAACGCTGGGAGCAGTGGGGAGAATGTATGAGGTTACTGGTTGACCAGCACTTGGGTGGAATCAAAGCGAGTTTCGGGGCCTTTGCACTGCCATTTTTGGCGTCAAAGTCCAAGTGGGGTGTCGGGCTGTCGCAGTTGCTTCGAAACGTGAGAGACCAACGACTTGATTTCGACGCAGCCCACGGTGCGGTGGTTTCATCCACCACCTGGAAGTGGTCCATGTTGCTTTTGCGGGAGTCAACAGGCCTGGTTGACCTGGACTGCATGGAGGTTTCAAAGTCGTTTTTTGATGGGGGTGTAGAGTGGTCCCTTGCATCTCTGCTGCTTTCGGAGCTTCAAGAGATGCATCTCCAGTCAGACTCCGAAGCATGCTTTTCACTGGCCTCCAGCCTTTGCAGGAAGGGGATGTGGTGGAAGTCACTCCACATGAGCCAAGAGCTTGGGCAGTTGGGAGTTACCTCAGAGGTCCTTGTCCTCAATAGCTTCAGTACAGCACTGCAGTGGAGCCAGGCTCTGGCAGCTCTTGGGCGGATGGAGCCACCTGGACTGGTGGACTATGACGTGCTGGTGATGGCTTGTTGGAAATGTGAAGAGAATGTCCTGGCGACTCAACTCCTCAGGGAGTCTCAGGGCCTCCGTTCTCCTGTCTCTTTTCTCTGGGGACTTTCTGTGATACACGAAGCGGATCCACGGGTGATTCATGCTGCGTGTGTTGATGCCTGGGTGGCACTGAGGGAAGCTACACGACCATCGGACTTCGACTTGATCACTGCATGGAGGGCCAGTGCAGTTTTGGGCGCTGGCAATGAGAGGTTTCACCAGTTCTTGGTTGAGCGGGTCAGAGATCGCCTACCAAAACTGACCTTGGAAGAATTGAGTTTTGCGGTGCAGGGGGCTGCTTCTACAACTGCACCTGTGGATTTTTACTTTTCCGTTCAAGATCGTGGCCTTGAATTCTTGAGGGACGCGCAGGTGGACTTGTCCTTTTCAAAGGACGGCCAGGAGATCCTATCGATGGTTTTTGCATGTAAAATCGCAGGGGGAGAGGCAGGGGCCAGTAAACGGCAAACGAAATAGCTGACCGTTGGAGATGTAAAACTACTGATGAACCCGCATATTTGGTCAGTCTAGTATGACGCTCTCCAATTTTGGGAGTCAGAAGAGCTAGATCGACATGGCGTTGTCTCAAAATTTGGACCCCCAGAATCCAAGGGCTTTATCATCTGTTTTTCTATCAAAATTGCAATTCTGGGTCCTCCCCAACTTTGAGACAAAACCATATATCATATTGTTTGTAAAAACCAAGAGTCATATTGTTGGTCATATTTCACATGATATATCCCATGATTCATATCCCAATAAAACATCCCCAAATGACCCAATCTATGGCAATCCCTGACAGATCTCTTTCGTGTCGTCCCTGTTTCTTCGCGTGCTGCGTGCTGCCCTGCAGCGTCGTGGACGATCCATGGACCGATCGGACGAGAGTCGTGACGCCGTCAGAGAGCAATCGGTCGTCCCTAGTGACCTGGACCGGACTTGGGATGGTTGAAATCCCAGCCATAAAAATGGTGACGACTTGGGGATGGTTTATTATTGCTTTAATTTCTAACAACACCGTTTTTTTCCAGTGATTGATCCGTCAAACAAATGTGGTTCTACTATTGGACCATGTACGTGGATGGCGAGAAAACATCATGCTCCTTTATTTTTATTTTTATTTTTATTTTTTAAGGGGGGTTCCTAGATATATATGATATATGATATATGTGTAAAAATAAGATAAACAACGAAATGTATACATATATATATATATATGTATTATATACATATACAGTACACGTACATACATACGTTACATTACGTTAGCTTACGGTACATTACGTTACATTGCGTTACATTGCGTTACATTGCGTTACATTGCGTTACAATACGTTACATTGCGTTACAATACGTTACATTGCGTTACATTGCGTTACATTACGTTACATTACGTTACATTACGTTACATTACGTTACATTACGTTACTTACGCTACAGTACATTACGTTACATTACACCACGTCACATCACATCACATCACATCACATTGCATAACATTACATCACAGGACGTCAATATATACGTACATAGCGTAAGATGACATAACATTGCATTGCACTGCACTGGACTGCATTGCATTTCATTGCATCACATTGCATTACATTGCATTACGTACATTTTTTAGATGTATAGCCTGCGGATCCGCAAGCCAAGGTGACAAAGTCGAAGTGCAAATGATCACAACTGGTGGTGCTGACCGACCTGTGTTGTTGAAACCTCCAGGCGTACAAAAACGTCTTTGGGTGAAAGGGCTTCATAGGTTGATTTGGGGGTTTCCTGAAATGGGGGTACCCAAAAATGGATGGTTTATAATGGGAAATCCATCTATAAATGGATGATTTAAGGGTACCCCTATTTTAGGAAACCTCCATATAGCCTTAGCTAATTGTGGAATAGAGATACCTAGCTAGAATTTGTTTTTTTTTGCTCGATAGAATCACCCTTTTGATCCGTTCCACATTCTTGATGGTAAGATTATGGCAGATCTCTCGTTTGCTAGAGGGTATATGTCCATACATTCTCATGATTGTCAGTTATCCGCGTCATTGCCCTTATTGTCCGTTGTATTTTTTCCCAATTTCGAAGCGAAATAGCTGTGAAAAACAGATCCATTTCTGCTGTGTTTAAATGGGCCGGTACTCCCAGTAAAACCCAACTATATAAAACCTATTTAAATCCAATGGCTCTTTATTTGGACCATTTCTGCTGGTCAAATATCCCTTAAAGCCCGACGGACCGATGAGCCAGGCTGGGAATGTTACAACGAGCGGGTCGAGGCATGCCCTCAATTGCTCGGCTACGTGCAACGAACTTTGCCGTTTCGCACCATACATCAGGACCGACCCAAAAAGGGCTTTCAGCATCAATGGAAACAAAAATGGGGTTTGATATTTTTTGACTAGGGATTGAACCTAGAAAACATAAGAAAACCGTGTTTTTGACCTATGCAAATTTGTATCGTAAGCCGTTTAAATGAGGATTTCATCAACAAACATGGGGAATTTGAACCCAACAAGATGGGTAGGAGCAAGAAGAAAGAAGACCCAGGGCCCACTCAAACTTGATCATATGTTGCTAATTTTTTTAAGTATTTGGGTATATCAAGCAACCATCCACTCCGCGCTTATCAAGATGCTTTGGTGATTGTTTGTTCTCAAACATCAAGAATGCGGCATGGAAAACATGTCCCACTTGAGCAGAGCCACACACCCTCGCTGGTTGATGGTTATCATTTGGAATTATACTACACAAATGGATCCAACTGGTTGAATGATAATGGGAATTCTCATATACCAATGAGGACCACCCTACGAAACAGTCAAAGAGGAATTGTCTAGGCAAATCGCATTTGTTTCAAGTTTGGGCCAACATATTTGGGATGGTGTCTGAAAATGAGGTATACCGCGCAAATTGTACTTTCAATAGTGAAGAATGATTATGAACCAGTGGATTCGGGGGTGTCCTCGTTTTGGACAAATCCATGTGGCAATTTTCATTGCTTCGGCAATGTTTCGAGGACGTGGAACATAACTATGGCTTTTTACATCGCTTGGACGTGCCGAGTAGCGGCCTGATTTTGTTGGCGCGAAGTTATGAAGCCTTCTACGATTTGCAGTTGCAACTCTACAGCGGCTTGATGGTTCGCGAGTACACTGTGCTGTGCCATGGCTGCTTGATGTGCGGCACTCGGAAGAGGTTGGATTTCAGGCTGTTCTATCAGGGATCAGCACCAACAAAAGCGGGTGGCAGAGGGAAAAAATCCTTTTCCCATTTCTCAGTGGAATCTTTGTATTTTGACGCCTCGGGCGCTTCGTTGATGTTCACACTTTGGCGCATCGAAACGGGGCGACGGCATCAGATCCGTAGCCAAGCAGCTCATGTGGGTCACTGCACGGTGCGAGATAGGACTTGGATTTGCTGAATATTTTTGTTTTTCAGAAAGGGACGGGTCTGGAGGCACCCCATTTTTAAAAGGTGTTTTTTGGAAAAGTCACTGAAACACATCTTTGGTGAATATAATTTCAGTATATACTTGATGTAAATTCTTTATCAAGTTTTCTTTCTGATGTTTAGAATTAGTGGACTTATATATGATATAAAGATCAACCAGAAAGGCTATGTTAAAACTTCATATTACTTGTATATCTATATATAAAGCCCATGAAACTTTGAAATGTTAATATTTTATAGTGACATTGCCTAATTAATCTTGATTTTCATCTTTAATGCCGTTTGTGGAAATGAAGTGTTTTCTGTACATCATATTCTATACATCATATTCATTCATATGTTGTTCAAATCTATGCTCAAAGACCTTTAATTGCATAATGTTCTTAACATTATGGAAACATTGACACGTAGAACTTTAAATACAGGACAAACCACTTAAGTCAGGACAATTGCTTGACAACTTTCTTGTTCCTTCCTTCAGGGTATGAACATAAGTTTCCTCCTCCTTTTTCCTTTTTATTTTAAAGGTGATCTCCAGAGTTCCCTAGAGACTTCCAGAGATGTCCAGAACCTTCAAAAACCATTTGAGTTGTTTTGGATGGAAAAGTAGCAAAAGCCAATGGTTTTCTAAGGTTTTTGAACTTTCTGTCATTCTTAGCTAAAACCTTGGAAAGAAACCATTGGCTTGGGCAAAAGATACCTTACATACCCCATGTAGATTATCTAATGTGCAGTACATAGGTTGGAACCCTTTATATGTGAGAAGAATCATGTGCTGCATGCCCCCGCATGGAGAGCGGTTGGACATAGGGGCCCAGTTTTACCACGCTTTGTTTATATATATATATAATAGATTATAATAGATCATTTAGGAGCGTCCCACTCTCTAGTTTTTCTCAAAGAATTTTCCCATGGGTTAATTTACCAAATGTGGGGAATCTATAGAGAAGCTAAAGTGAATCTACAGTTCTTTTTTTTAAAAAATAACCTTTTCATCATCCCCAAATCAGCAAAATCGACCAGGACCTACAGCAGTTCTGAGACCTTTTTGGCCGATGCACAGATCTGCGAACGGAATTGGCTGCACCGACATCGCTTGACCTTCCGAGATGTGGACGGCGAAGTCTGTGAAGTGAGTTGTGAACTGCCTCCGGACTTGCGACGAAGCCTTGCGATGTTGGTCGAAAATGGTGATGGATTTAGGGCCTAGGGATAAAACACCATCAAAAATCGTGTTTGAATGGGGCTTTGATTATTATTACTACCCTCTGGTTATCTGACATACAGCTATGGAAAATCACCATTTTTATAGGTATATCATCTTAAATAATACATGGGCAATTTTTCCTTAGGTGTATGTTAAATAACCAGGGTATCATCATCATCATCAGCAGCAGCATCATCAGCATCATCACCATCATCAGAGCTCTAATTCAGACAATAAGCATCAATCCTAAGTTCCAAGATGACTCTTAACATAAGCTGCAGTGGAAAATCCACCATTTGTGGGTGTTTCCTCATATTTTCCCCAGTGTCTATGTATTATAGATACGTACCTATTGTAATTTTTGACGACTGGAGTGTACTTGGATGTGCGTCCTGGTTAGCAACTGGATTTCAAATGACAAGCGGTCCATATTTTGCTATATACCACATTTATGTCTATATATATATACATAGTCATCCTAGAGAAGATAGAATATGGATGAATATGGACAATTTCAACCATCCTCACAAGAATGGGAACATTTTTGAACATGCCATATTCTATCTGCTTCAGGATGCTTACTGTACGTATAGCACTAGATGTACTGTATCTGTTGGTCATAGTCGAATTATCATCCTACTCTTCCCATTACAAACCAATCCCAATTACAACCATGCTTATGAGCCACTTAGTAGCAAATAGGGATTTCCATTAATGATTTGTGATTGCATGATAATCCCCTATGTATTGGATAGTATAGCCCCCTAACTAATCATCAACCAGCAAGGTTTTGAACACTGTTCCCTACTAGTTGCCATGTACCCTAGGGTAAAGTGACATATGTAGATGTGGAAAGCCCAATTATTTCAATGAATTACAAATGGTGGGTCTGCCACATCTTTTTTTTGTTTACAGGAGGGTATCTCCCCCAATTTTGTTGGTGAAATCGCAATTTATACCAGTATACCTTCATTACATCCCAATCGTAGAAGTCCTTTTCCCGCTAGTTGGTTGATTGATGGAGGGGTACCGCCAATCAACAACCAATAGGTAAATGATGCCAAATAGAATGCCAAACCGGCCCCTTATTTTTCCTCAAATGGCAATGCTGATCCCAATTGTTGATTTTACCCAGGCTTTGCATCGTTCAGCGAAAACAGGACAAGTTGGGCCCCCGGTTTCGCATGGGTTTGGAAAACCACCGCAAAAGTTTGGGGAGAGGTGAACCAATAAATATGGAGGTTTACATAATAAATAACCATCAATGAAAGGTGATTTCAAAATGACAAATTATGTTTTTACCTGTCAAACATGGTGATTTAGTCAATGTTGAAAAAATGGGAGTTTACTGGGGATTTTACCCAACATTTTTGTTGAAAGAGACAAAATGACAGGGTCAGATGTTTTCCACTTTTTGGGGGTACTCAACATCTTTTGAAATGGAGGTTAAATGATGGGTCGAGCCTCCAGAAAAGGGGTATGCTTACAGAGTAGAAAAATAGAAGTATAGAAGGAAACCAGTGAAACAAATAGCAACATGTTGGGTAGACGGGGGGGGGTTTGCCCAAACTGTATGTGTGTTTTTCGTTGAGGTATACAGAAGGGGGGGGGGCGGGGGG
>BGPT01000244.1:166634-199303 GCA_003297045.1 Symbiodinium sp. clade C Y103
GGGAGTGTTAACGTTCATGTTCATTAGCGTCACACATGATGTATTCTGTGGAATCTACTGCTACGTTGAAGTTATCTTCTCTTGGACTTCTGTGGAATCTACTGCTACGTTGAAGTTATCTTCTCTTGGACTTCTGTGGAATCTACTGTTACGTTGAAGTTATCTTCTCTTGGACTTCTGTGGAATCTACTGCTACGTTGAAGTTATCTTCTCTTGGACTTCTGTGGAATCTACTGCTATGTTGAAGTTATCTTCTCTTGCACTTCTGGGGGGTGGGGGGGAGTGTTAACGTTCATGTTTATTAGCGTCACACATGATGTATCTTGGGGTGGGGGGTGGGGGGGGGAGTGTTAACGTTCATGTTCAGTAGCGTCACACATGATGTATTCTGTGGAATCTACTGCTACGTTGAAGAAGCAGCTTCGCAGGAATAACAAATTGTCAGGCTTGCCTTTGGATTCGGCGCACGTAGATGGTTTGTCAGCCTTGTTTATTCACGAAAACCTGGGACTTGAAATGGTCATGGATGCCTTTGTGCGCTATATGGCCTTTGTCAAAGACAAAATTCATCCCAGCAAAGCATACGTGGATACAACTTGGCTCACTGAATCGGCCTGAACAGAGAAAATCAGAACCACGCGATCCCCTGTAAGGGTTCATTTCAACATGTCTTTCTGTTAAAAACCGCATGTTGAGATGACAGAGATTTGGAGTATGATATACATTGATAGATGATTGGTGCAGTGATCTCAGATTCATTGCAAGACATGAAAATTCGCTTCCCGCTATAGCGAAATAGACATTTTTGAGAGATTCCACGTCTTTTAGTCATTTGTACACATTGCAGTGCATCATGATCATCTTGAAGAAGGCCCTGAGATTCGGGCAAACCCCCCCCGTCTACCCAACATGTTGGTAGTTTCACACAGTTTTTTTTTTTTTTTCGCACCCTATTATAGGATGATGATCCCATTGACTACTATTTTTCAGATGCTTTGAAACCACCAAGCAGCCAAGAAATGGGGAGATGCACCAACCACAATGGAGATATGACTACCAAGAAAACTGGAGATGAATCGACAATAAAAGATGGGGATATTTGGGTAAACCATTGCTCAAGGGTAGGTGAATGGTTCATGTTTCTTGCTGCAAATGAGTGAACATGATATATATATATATATACATATGCATATATATATACACATATGTATATATATATATATATATATACATGTACTGCCAAAGATATTTTTTCGTGGGGGATCCGAAATTGGCCGTATTAGTATCGGACTGTCGTTCAAAGTATTTTCAGAACTGACGACCTTTGGCATAGCTCGAAATGATTCCCATTTTGAAATGGTGAGATGCTACGGTAACGTCGCACCCAGATGAATAAACCCGGCTGTGAGGAACTAAGAGGTCATCCCCAAAGAGTGAGAAATGGTCATCAAAATGGCATCCGCAATTCAGCAGCCTAATGCCTAATTAAGTGTCTAGAATCTAGAATTTCCGGTTTGATACCACAGTGTTGACTCATATAGGTTGATGTGAAAATCGGGTACTCGCAATTGCAATGAATTTCTCATCCATTTTCCCGTTTTGTGGATGGCGATACAATGCACTATACTATACCCATCTCTAGCCAATGTATCCCCAATTTGTGGACAACATGGACATGCACAAGTATCATATCAAGCTGGCAAAAACACACCGTTCATATCCCATCAATCGTCATTTAATCTCAGATTATATACCCTCTGGTTATTTAACATAGCCATGGAAAATTATCATCTTTAATAGGTAAATCACCATGTTTATCATCTATTTCTATGGACCATGGCTTCCATGGCTATGTTAGTCATAACCAGAGGGTAAATCTGCATGTTTCATGGTTAAAATCATAATCCCCCGACCCGTTGAGGTCCGTCTCTCCTCAGATTATGGCGGTGCATTGGCTCAGACGGCGGCCCAGGCGCTGAATGCTGAGGGGTACCATGAACAGATGATAGGCACATGGTCATCCAAACTGAGTATTTAAATGTATTTAATGGGTATTTATCCTACTGGATCTAAAAACGGGCATTCTCAGAAAGATATTATTCTCATATATATATACATATATATATATATGTGTAATGATGTTCTCATCAGACTGTAATGAGATGGTCATCTATTCCCGACATTTACTACTGGATATGGGTTTGTCCAAAATCCAAGGTAGAGTAGCCAAAATTTTCTGGTTTCTCATCATCATCATCATCATCATCATCATCATCATCATCATCATCATCATCATCATCATCATCATCATCATCATCATCACCATCCCCCTTAAAATTGCCATTTGGAGGTATACTCCATTTTCAGTCAGACCCGCGTATGGTTTGCACGTGGGTATTTAACGGCACAGATTGACAAACTACCCAGCAATAGGAGGGATCAAATGAGTATTCACTGTATTCACCACCTAAATTGAAGATGGAAGCCCTATGTACAGGCCATACGTCCAAGAGGGACCCCATTCTTGAGGTTCCATATGTAAATTTACAGGGTGTACACAATCTGGAGTGTATATAGTGAAATCTCATACATACATGTTGGATGGACCATATGGAGCCATGTTTTTGCGGTATATTGCCTTACATAGCCGTAGCCCTTACATAGACCTTAGGGTAGGTACCTCCGAGGCTCCTGAAATGGCCACAGATCGAAAACTCTTCCGCCAGGCATCGATCTATGTTCCGGAACTACAGGATCAGCTGTACAAGGCAGTTGGGACTGACGTCATGGGGGATAGCCCCAATCTATTTTTATAGGAACAATAAAGATTCACCAGTGGATTGATTAACTATGGGTACCCTATTTTTTGACAAGCTTATGCATTTTTTTGGGTAGGAATGTGAGACCAAACTCATCGGATTTTTTAGGAGTTGTCAACTAGTAGTGGGACTCCATGCCAGGAGTCTGACCACTGCTCCCGGAACTGGATTGCATGGGGAAGATTAGAGGAACCTCCCAATTTTCTATGGTAGAAACCAGCATTTCGGCAGAAAAACCCTCAACAACACCTGGTTGGTGGTTTCATTTCTTGTAGAACACGATCACCAAACAAATGGGACGATGATCTCCAATGACAAGTTTCAGATGTGTGGCTCAACCACCGAAACTGGCAGGAACAGCTGGGGCAGTCCATGGAGGATGATGATGGCTGCAAGCTTAGCGTCCAACCTGGTGGCAAGATCGCAAGGATTTTTTTTTTGGGATGAATTGTCTGGGGACTTTAAGCAACACTGTAAGCAACAAACATGTTGATTTCATCCACGAACATGCTGAAACGTGGGGATACAACCCGAAGAATCTCAACAAGGGGTTTAACGCAAAAGAAAAGGATTCGTCCAAATGAATTTGTAGTTTATCCACGAACACGGGAATATCAACCAAACAGTACATGAGTATGGGTCAAAATGTAAGACCCATGGGCAATTGGGACTACCACAGATGGCCCTGTCACTCGTGGGGATTTCCGTGCAGACTTACGGAGCACACATCAGCAAAATCTTGAAGCCCTTCAACGGCGAGCAATCTATTTATTCCTGGGCAATAGAGAGTTCAAGCAGATGCTTCTTTTCATGTCATCAATGTATCCTTAAGTTTCACCCTTAAACAACGCAAGGACCTCCCAGGAGCTGCAAGGAGACGTCGCAACAAATCCTACCTCTTGATCTGACAATGATTGCTTTTTCATCCTTTGCAGATTTTCAGATGTTCCTTCCATTGCCGAAAACGCCCCTTCAAACTGCAAGAATCGGGGTTCCCCTGGGATAAACTAACATAGATATGGAAGACCTATGGTTTTCCGCGGGAACCGATCCATAGATGGAGGATGTGCCATATCTGTCAATCTATCTTACCATCTCCAGAACTAACATAGACACTGAGAATCTGCAGAATTTTGAGGAAAGTAGTCTTCCAACCCCATATTTGGCAAGGGCTATGTTAGTTGGAGGGTAACTCGTCGCAAGTGACCTCCTGACCTTCGAGGCTGGCTCGAAGTACAGTCTCCATCTGGCAGAATCTACTACTGGAATCAGCTGCTTGGTCGAGCATTTAGAGGTTCCCTGAGCTTAGACCAATGCTTGTTGAGAGGATTTTGGTCTTTCTGGTATTGACAGTAGAATTTTCAACGCTTTCTGACTTGGATATGTATATATATATATACATACACATATTGACATATATATATATATATACATATTTATATGTATATATATATGTCATGAGATTTAGTGTAAAGTGTACAGCACTTTCCATCCCTTCATACCATTTGTATATACGATAGTATTCATACAATATTGGTTTTACTGTCCAGCTGCTGTAGTTTGTCTATTTATGGTATCGTTTTTTTCATCATCCACTTGCTATGATATCCACCTCTACCGATTCAGTTCCATTGTCCCAGAATATATTCAAAAATAGCCCAGAAATCCGAAGCGTTTTCATAATTGTTCTTTTTTTCAATAGCAGTTTACACAACTGGGGAGTTTTCTTCAGGGATCTTGTCAGTTCTCCCAGTGCTCAGGTTCACCTACGAAGAGCTCCCAAGCTTTAAGAGTGGTGGGAGTTTCCTGGGTTTATGAGCGCTGTTCACACGTAGAAAAATGGGGGAGACCAGAGGGAAGAAACAACCAACTGAGCCACTAAAGATACCTTGGTTGATTGGTTAATATAGGGACTTACCAATACCAAATTTATTGGGGATTTCGATAACATATACTGGGGAAAGCGTTTTCAACCAACATTTTTCGATGGGAAAACGGGGTATCATGGCTCAGCAACACCTCACGTGCTCAGGTGGGATCCACCAGCAGAAGATCTGGAGCCCGAGTAGCGCAAAGTCCCAAGCTCCAGGGTTTCTGCATGGGAAGGACTGGTTGGTGGGTTCATGTGGGTTCAATAGTTCCCAATAGTTCCTAGTTGACATCCATTCTTCCGCATTGAGAACCACCAATCAGCGGAATTTAAGTGACAAGGAAGGTTCAGTTTAGGTTCAGGTACGCAGTCTTGGTGAAACCAAAGGTCTGCCGTTTTCAGCTCGCTACGTTGTATCACTCTTTCACGTTCTTGTGACGACCCCAGTCGATTGGTCATGCCGTCATCACGGCAGTTGCTGACCTGTTAATGAACCAGGCATATGTCCTGCCCATGCAAATGCGAGTTCCGGTCTGTCACGGGGAAAAGATGGCGACCTGGTAAAGTCATCTTTCCTTGTTTTGCCTTGGCTTGTTGATGAGTGGCTCTTGCAGGATTCTGCCCTACAAAGTAACTAGGCTATGAATATATATATATATATAATATATATATATATTATACACATATGAGGGAACAAAGTCTTGTGGTCTGCTGGATGTGTTGCTAGCTGCTAGCTGTGGGACATTGCTCCTGTGAAGCTCAAGTCGTTGCTCAAGCCGCTGATCGTTGCTCAAACCGCTCTTTGATGTCAGTACAGTTTCAACTGGAGGTGGATTTCCGTCCAAAGGTCCTCTACTTGGATTTCACAAACATCCAACATATTTTGCAAGCTTTCGTCTTCTTCAACTTTGCCTCGGAATTTTCTGTGGGGAACGACCCGCAGTTGGTGGTGCTTTCGTTCCTCGCAGTGGCCATGTCAACCAAAGAGCGAGCCGGAGTTGCAGGGGGGGCGGAATTGCCCAGCTATTTGAAGATCGTCAAGCAGCCAGATGCTTAGACTCTGCCGGTTCTTGGACGATGGGAAGATGGATATCTTTGGGATTAGCGTAGCTTTGTAGCTTCCATAATTCTGTATGAAATGGGAGATTTTACCATCCAACTGTGGTGCTAACCGGGGTTCTGGTGCCAATGGGCAACACATGTCACAGTGTAGGTTTATGGCTGCCAGGGTGAATCCCACTTGATCTCTGGTGCCAAGATTTGGCAAGCTGCTGCAAGTGGTCTTGTTGTTTCGGGACTGGGCTGTTTTAGTTCTGTCCTAACCATTTTCTTGAGACGCATGAGCTATAGAAATCCACTATACTCTTTGCAGACTGGCAAGAATAAGATAGCGTGGCAGTCATGAGCAGGAAAGAAAACTTCATTTGCAGAAGTTGGGAAGCCACATTTTGACCTAGTTTATACACTTAGTGCATGGTTTCAAATATATATGTAATTATATATGTATATATGTATACACAGAATACTATATATGTACACATACTACGGCTATATACAGCCTTCCATTTTCCATCCTTTCGAACCCTTCAGCTTTGATTCACCCTGTCAGGCTGGGCCGCGGTGCATATGGTACCGTGTACCTTTGCGAAGACAAGAAATCTGGGGAACAGGCACGGCGCAGATGGAAGTCGTTGCGAGTGTCCGATACGGAGTCCAACTGATATTGGGGGATGGCCATGATTCGTGCGGGATTTATACATACCAAATCATAATGTATAATATATATATATATATGTATATACACATGGGTTGGTCTGAAAATAGTGTATCCCTAAATCCACTGATTTATGATCATTATCCCTACGGATAGCCATAATTGGGGGTATAATTACCCCATTTTCGGACATACCCATGTGTATATATATATATATACATACAATACACATTATATATACACCCGTTGTAAGGAATCCCTCATCATGGTGGAGTGACCATAACCCATATGGCATTTTCTTACCACATCACATGCGGAAATTTCTTGATGTCACAGCCCCCGTATCTATATACTGGGTCACGGCCTAAGTCACAGGCACCCAAAAGTTGTATCAGTCATATCAATCGGGGCGTGGCCTATTGGGGAAAGGTGATTCAGTGTGATATGCATGAATTGGTATTGCAAACGTAGCCGTGGCTTGGAACATTGACTTGTCCTTCATTATAAAATTTTGGATCCGCTCCTTTTATCTTTGGTTGGATTTCTGCTGCATACTCAATGTCTGGCAACCTTGAACCCAAATACACAATCGCATCCACTCTCAATCTCATTCTCTTACATTGGGCTAGGATTTTATGTTATCGTGCCCAAATCCACCATTTTGGTGGTCTGTTCGCGGGAAATCTAACTTTGTTCCGTTGTTCCAAAGAATTTCGAGAAACACCCAGCTGGACTGGCATGGCTCCAACAGACTGACCAGGGGTTTGTGGGGGGTCCCCGATGACTGCACCCTGCAGGTGGCAGTGAAGCATGTGAAACAAGCGGCACGCCAAGGGAAGAGCATGCTGCGCGAGGCGAAATCATCTGGGATTTCGGGTTTCGAACATGTGACTTTGAAATACTTTGAATGGGTAATGTTGATATGGCTCCATGGACTTCCAAAATTGGAGGGTTTGCTAGAACTGGCCGGTGTATTGCTCATCTTGAAGGCGACCAATCTGTGGGTCAATAGATATACCCAATTGTAGGTCGGTAATAGGGTTGGGGATCATATCTTTGAAATCCCCAGTTTCTGTTGCTAAAAATCCTCAGTTCCTGTCAGCTAAATTCCCAATCTCTGCCAAAATCACAATTTCCATTGATTCAATTTATACATTTTCCCATATTTCCATATTTAAATTGAATATTCCCATATTTCCCATAATTTCCATATTTCCATATTTAGACAATCTCATTTCAGTTGCTTGAAGACTCCCCATATTCCTTCGATCCAGGCCCAGCCACCCGCTGTTTTTCCCCGGGCCAAACTCGTCGCCAGATTCGCCTCCTGGCGCGGCTGCGCCACGAGAATCTGCTGTTTCTCCTGGACTTTCCAGCAGTAGCTTTGCAGAAATGGGGATCATTCAACCAAAGAGAAACGTGGATACTCTCTGGTAGTCAAACGTGGCAATGGGAAATTGGGAAATAACCTATTTATAGATGATTTTACCAGCTCTAAACCTGCATTTATGGTGGAAGTATATCCTGGAGTAACCAATCATGGGCAACGAAACGGGTCCTGGAGGGAAACGGTCGGAAGTCTAATAGCTCGAAGGTATGGAAGATGATCATACTATCAGCAATTAAACACCATATATATCGATATATAGCAACCCCCCAAAAGAGAGATTGTAGTGGAATCCTACCAAAATCGTGATCAATTAAAGCTTTTCTGCATCCTTTTTTAGGGGTTATTACAAAGCAGGGACATGCTGGAAATGATGGACGTAACGGAAATGGTCTATTTACCATTATGGAAAATGCCCCATTCATAGATGATTTATGGTGATTTACCTATTCGAAATGGTGATTTTCCACAGCTATGTTAAATAACCAGATGGTAATTCTCCTGCTTTTGACTGAGGTGTCATCCCCGAACTTTGAGGACATCTACCTGGTTCTGCCGTGAGCCATCGGACAGCGCAGCTGAAAATTATGAGACTATTCCCATCCACTGAATATTAAAAAGCGCCCAGAAAACATGGTGTAGTATTGGATTGGAACACATATTCATGGGACCATGTAGGTGCTGAATATTAGGGGGATGGGAGTCATTGCAGATGGATTTGCCTGACACCATCCTGTACCCCACATGAGTGTGGACAAGTGGATGAAACCGCCAACATTTTTTTTTGTATGCCCAACAAGCACATACATGCAATTTTGGAAAATCGTCCATAGCTCGTTTCTCTATCATGTTGTCGATCGTCAAGCCATAATTTCGGACAATTTGAAGGACCAACAACTGTCGGAGGATAAAACCTATATAGTACATTATCTACTGTATATCATTGCCATCCAGTTGGTATACAAAGACACTATATAATATATGTCATATGTGTATGTACAGGTTCGTCCGAAAATAGGCCTAAATTCCACTGGTAGATCATTTTCCATATTGAAATGGCTATTTGGGGGCTATACCTCATTTGCAGACATAGCCAAATACTACTATCCGACAGTTGTTGCACAATAGTTACTGTGGATTGGTGCAAAATCCTGCACCAGTTGGTAGATGGTTTGTTTATCCCCTTATCCCATCAGGAAGTCCCCGTGTCTCATAGGAATCCCTCTTTGGTAACGCTTAGCCGGATGGCTTTTCGGTTTTACCCAGGTACTTGGCTTCCGATCTTCACAAGATCATCCAATCGCAGCAGGCTGGGTGCGTCGAACAATGGGTGGTTTAAACATTTGACCAATAGGAAACCACCAGCTGGAACCATCAGAAACCAGACATCATACAAAAAAAAACTGTCAAACCAAAGCCAGCTGCAAATCCCGGATTTGCATCGCGTACCATGGATCAAACACAAATCCATCGTGTCAATATGAAAGTTTAGTATTTCTCCAAGGTTATCGTCCAAGTTTACCATCTGTTTTATTGGTTCAAACGGAGAAGAATAAATGAACATATTTGGGTTTGTCTGAAAATAGGGCACCCCAAAATTTGATGGGTAATCACCATTTCCCCTATTTTTTACAACGGTCATAACTGAGGATATACACCATTCTTGGACACGACAAGATATCATAGTTTTGATTATAAATCCCGTGAACACCCCATTGACACCCCATTGACATCCCATTCATATCTCATTAACATCTCCTTAAACCCAATCTTATAATGATAAGATTGACTCCAAGCAATTCCATTAATTAAATACCATGAAAGATCCCATTGAGTATCCCATTAAATCCATATTTATCCACCATTTTCGATGGCGAAAAATGGAGAACTCCGCAGGCCTTGACCGAGAAGCACGTGCAGGTCATCTTGGTGCAGGTCGCTGAAACCTCGAAAACAGCAATCTGGATATTGTATAACGAGCTGGTATCCCAATTTGTCCATCTATCTATCTATCTATCTATCTATCTACCTTTCTATCTATCTACCTATCAATCTGTCTATCTATCTATGTAGCTGTCTATCTATATTTAGCTAGGAAGTTTCATTTTTTTGTTTTTGGTGCAACGAATCACTGTGTCTTGCGGCTTGGCCTCAGATCTTGCGCGCCATGGAGTACCTTCACGCCAGCGGGGCCATCAGCTCAGCTCTGCGCCATCTCAGGAAATGTATTGGAAAAGTATGGGACATGTTTATCTAACCGTGAAACATGGGGTGTTATTAGTGGGCATTTCAGGTAGCTAAATCGGAGGAAACAAACCATATTAGAGGGGCTATGTAGAGAGAACTGCCACCAAAATCTGGCTGTATATGGTGCAGTAGCTCCAGTTCAGGCACCTGAAGTGGCCACTCATATCAGAAGTACATAACCCATGATATACCACATCTATGGTTAAAAACACTACTGAGGGGCACTAAGTGGGAGTATAATAACACATATAACTTGTGAACCCATAGTCGAATTCCAGTCATTGGTAGCGTCCTGCGACATGCCATTTTTCTCGGATGACCTGAGGTCGCCCACCGTGACCTGAAACCGGCCAACATCTTGCTGTCCTCGGATTGTAAGTTGAAAGCCTGGGGGCCCAGCCGTAGGGGGATGCGTGTTGGCTCCCCGTTCATGTTCAACACCCAAATTGGTGCTGGGTCTCAAATATGTGCTTTCATCCACTAAACCATGGTTTCTGGGGGGTGTTTAATATGAATAGGGGAAGGGATTAGATTCTCCCAAGAAGAATTGACTTCTTGACCTTTGTCAGCAGGTTTCACGGCGGGCGCTCTTGAATTCGCGTCCTTTTTGTCGCTTCGAAGAAACCAATTGATCTCACGTACTTTGACAACGCTTGTGCCTACTATTTTTCTTTATCTGAGTTTAATCAAGCCAATCAAACAGTCGATTCAGTACAAGCCACATTAGCCTTGTCTCCCCCGAAATTGGTTATGGCTTAGAACAACATGACTAGCCACAATTTGTCCTCCGGTACAACACTGAGGGAACACTATCACTTCGCCATATCATGTCCACGTTCGGCGGTGAACACCCTTTTCGTTGGTCGAATCCCATCTTTGGTCAGCAGAAAAGAACGAGTTTTTTGTTGATTGGACTAACTAGAATCACCTGTCTTTGGGTACTAAACATCTTCAGGTTTTGTGGAGCACCTTAAACAGGGTTGCTCCAAGCCATGCTAGGTGATAGCCACATATTACCAATTTTTACCTCCAATTTACCTCCCTTGTACCTGGTGGTGTTTGGAGCCTGATTTTTGTTGGCGAGATCGCCAAAAAATCACCCGAGGTCTGCGACTTTGGACTCGCGCGTGGCGGCCTGGGCATGGACGGCGATGAGCCAGAGGAGGCACACGCGGAGTCCAGCAAGACTTTTGCTTGTAAACTAGAGCATGGGGATCGTTACTGATTACAGTATATGTATGAAGTATGTAGAATATACATATATACATGATTTTTTTGTATATATATATAAATAACATATTATATATACACATGTATTTATATATATATATATATACACATGTATTAAATTATGAATATATATATATATATATACACATAAATGACATTATATATATATATACATACATATTAGGTATATATATATATATATATATGCAGTATGCATCTATCCCAGCAAGAATGTAGTTGTTTCATGATTTTGAGGAGCAGACAGACATTTTTGCCCACTTGTAAATATGTTTTAAGCAAGGCTGCTCCCCACGAACAGGAAGACGCTTACCGGCAATAGCACAACTTACCTCCGCAGATGGGATTTTCCCCGTCTTTTGAAGACTTTTGAGCAACAAGAGATGGGAGATTCGATTTGGCGGAGTCAAGCAGATATGATCAGCACAAATGAGGTATGACTCTGAAAAGATGAGCGTCGATGGGATATGACATTCCTTTGTGGAGGATTTATGATTGAAATCTAGTGCCACTCCCAGTTGGCCAACCCTTCTCCCCCAAAAGCTAACATGGAAACCCAAAGGAGCCCCAAAAATGGGGCCTGGAAGATGATGTTCCCATGGAATTTTCAATTTCAGGTTCGAAGTTTCCTTTTTAGGGGTGTACCCATGAACAACTGATATATACAATTATATAGACATATGCATATGTATGTATGTATATATATATATGTACATATATATATATATATAATTGTATAAATATACGTATATCTATACCTGTATACCTATGTTAAGATATCGTAACTCTCCGTGGGAAGAGTTCCACTTTTCGCAGGCCTGCGGGGTCTTGACGGAATATGTGGTCACGCGCTGGTACCGGGCCCCGGAGGTGCCCAAGTGGGATCCGGATCCAGTTTTTGTTTGGAGACCACCAATTTACCATAGGAAAACCATAGGAAACCATAGGAAAATGATGATTTTTCATGGGATTTTATAGGGATTTTCATGGGATGAATGGGATATACCCTCTGGTAAACGTTTACATAACTATGGGAAATCACCTAATTTTTAATGGGAAAATCCACTATTTCTATGGTCATTTTCAATAGCAAACTGTTAGTTTACCAGAGGGTACAGAAGACACCATACGACTTGGATAAGAGGGGGTTCTCTTTCAGATTTTTGGTGACGAATCAAAGCAGTGAATTCTTGTGGTCGTGTGTCACTTCCCTCGAGATGATGCTCCAGAAGTTGACTATAGTACCACCCTCTGGTAAACGTTTACATAACTATGGACAATCACCTCATTTTTAATGGGAAAAACCACGAAATTTCTATGGCCATGGCTTCAATAGCAAACTGTTAGTTCACCAGAGGGTATAGCTCATATTTTTGGCGGTCTGGATCACCCCCTGGGAAGATCTGCAGGTCATGTTGCTCCCCAAGCAGTATTCGACAGCCGTGGACATTTGGTCTGTCCACCTCTCAGTACGAATTTGAGAACGCTTGGATTTGCTGGAAGCTGCCATGCATGGAAAAAACTCTGGCAATCCCACCTGCCAATGGAAAATTCATAAGTTTATAGTGGATTTTCCCACTAGAACCTCCATTTTTGGGATATTTTTTGATCAGATAGCTCCCATTTGCAGATAGTTGTCCTGCTAGATTTCGAGGGATTTTCCACTTCCAGATCTTCCAGATGCGGTTCATTCTGGTCAAACCTTTGCCGACAACTCAACCTGATTCGAGGTTGGTTGCATCCTTGGAGAAATTCTTGGCAGAAAGGCGGTGTTCGTTTTCGAAAATCTTGGCATCAGCGGAAGCGATCAGCCAACGTGTGGAGTTCAACCACCAAAAATGAGAGATACAACCAGTAACAACAGCAAAGATGATTGCGTCATCCACAAAAATGGGGAGATCGGAGATCAAGAAACCTCAACTGAAATATGCCCAGCCAACATGCGGAAATCTCACGATTCTAAAGCGAGATGCAGCGCAGGCTATGTTCCCCGGCAAGAATCACATTGACATGGCCGGGGGCCCTAGATCAACAAGCCAGCGGCTACAGCTCTCATTTTTCGATTTTCATTTGTTCTTTTGTTCTGGATTCCTACTGTAAGACACTTGGATTTGTTCAACAACTGGGTACCATATGAAATGATGTGTTTACCCTTCACTGCGGGCTGTTCGGCACCTGGCCATGGGATGGCGCCCCATTTGAAAACGAGGTAGATCTTCTCGACCTGCAAGGGATCAACACGGACAATTCCCCTCCATTTATGACTGATTCTTGTTTGTTTTCCCATTCAACATTGTTTTTTGGAGAGATTAGGTTTGCATATCAGAGTGTATTCGAAATCCCAGTGGCTTATATATGTATGTAGCTTTACGTATGTATATATATATATATTATGCATATATATATATATCATATACATACATCCCAGAATTGATGGGAAAAATCTGCAGGAAAGGCCACAAATTTGGGGGTAACGGATCTGGGCTTCCGGCACCTCTCGGGGTGAGGTCTGCATGGTGTCCAAAGTCTTGGGCAACCCTGCGGACACTGATCTGAATTGGCTTCCGAAGGCCAGCGGCGTTGTCAATCGGCGGTTGAATCGGTGCAACTACAAATTGATTGGGATATCTGTCTCAGGTTTTTTCGATGCCAAAGGATTCGCCCATTTTTCGATGGATCAAAGTTGGGGTACAGTATCCTCAGAATTAAAGGGTTTGCCAAGCCATGGGAGATCCAGAAAAGGTCATGTTGAAACTGGGCAAAAGCCCGATGCTTCGGGTGGTACGCCAATTTTGAGAAACGCCCAAAAAGGTTTCCATGGCTGGTAGCTGTCCACTATTTCCATGCCGAGATAGTTAGTTCACCTCTGGCGTGCATATATAATTTTGATCCATTGTCATTGTAAAAACATGGGTTTGTCATGGTTTGTCCCCAAATCCAGTAGTTGGTCATGATTTTCCCCATGAAATTGCCAGCACCCCCATTTTCACGCACAGCCAAGCTGTTTGGACCTTGACAGGACACGGATGCGTACCGCTTCCTGCGCAAGGCGCGTCAAAAAAGCCATGAAACGCCCAAATTCAGCATGTTCGCTAAACAAAATCAACCCTAAGAAAAGTTCAATTTTGTGACACACCCCTTGCACTACAGATGACCATGGCCTGCTTGGATTGCGGCACCAGGTGTGTCCTCAAGGTTCTGGCGTGAACTTGGGTGCGCCATCCGAATCGAAGGAATCACTCCTGGACACTCAATGAATGAAGTGAAACTCAGGAAATCTGCGGTCATTGAAATGGCCACTTTAATAGGGAAAATGGTCATTTACCTGGGATCCTGATTTTTTAAAAACTTGTCGTCTGAAAATGACATTTCCTCCCAGAAAAATGGTCACTTTGATAGGAAACATGATGATGAAGCATTGGATAATAGCCCATTTTGAGACAAAGCCAAATGGTATTCATCCACTGTGATCCTTTCGAAGTGAAACTGACCAAGTTTTCCCTTGGACTTCCCGCAACCGCCAGCAACGATGTATCCGCGCGCTTCTTCGTCCTGCTTAGACCTGCTGAAGGCTTTGTTGCGCCCAGCGCTCAGCTGGACGGGTCTGACAGGATTGGTGGTAAAAACAAAGGGCATAATGGTCTCAGTGCATAAAACCTGCTTGGAGAGAGTTTAGTCTTTTTCTTTGCCACAAATGAGTATATATAATATTATATAATTATATACAATTACACATATATATATATATACATATGTAAATACCTATATTATTCTATATTATTGTATACATAGCACCCGCTAAACAACCATATTGCAGGGTATCTGAGGTTCGCCATGGCCAATCGAGTCCATTTCTGACCGCGAGGCTGGAGCCCCCAAGAGCGCATCACGGCATCAGAAGCGCAGAAACATGAGTGCGCGGTGCATTGGGACATGTCCAGATGGAGGTTTTTCCGAAGATAAATGGGGAAACCCCCAAGTTATGGATGGATGATTTCATGGAAAATCCGAAAATAAACATGGATCATTTGGGGGTACTCTACCCCCATTTCAGGAAACCTTCAGATGAACAGTGAGAAAAAGCAACTCTGACGTTGGTTGACGCGTTTCTATTTTTTTTGGGGGAAATTGTACTACATGACATCATCATGTACCCTCCGAAAATCAAACATGGCAATGGACAATTTCCCATTTATAGATGATTTGTCCCATTAAAACCTGCATTTATGGGGATTTCCCATTGCCATCTTTGATTGCCCGAGGGCATTGTCATAGTTGTCTCAGTTTATGAATTTGGTGAAAAGTGGGATGGGTCTCACAGTCTTTCCAAGACGGTGAGACCGGGGCCGGGTGGGCATGGATATCCATAGAAACAGGCCATTTTGGTCAACTATAGTTATAGTAACTCCAAAAAGATAGATTTAGTAGAGTCCTCCTAAAATATACCAGTAGTACCGCACAAGGCGGTGGCGGAAGTTTCAGAATAGGAAACCTATAGGAGAGGTTCGTTGTTGTGAGTCATGGATGGCAGAGCAGATCCACTGATGGATCAAAAGGTGGTTGGAGCGTCGGCCTATCTATCTGTCTATCTATCTATCTATCTGTCTATCTATCTGCCTGCCTAACTAACTGACTAACTGACTAACTAACTGACTGACTGACTGACTAACTAACTAACTAACAAACTAACTAACTGACTCACTGACTAACTGACTAACTGACTAACTGACTAACTGACTAACTNCCGACAGTTTTTAACACTTTTTACTTCCAAATGTGCTTCGCGCCACAGCGCCGTGCACTTTTTCCACATCTCAACTTCCAAAAGTGCTCCGACGCTGACGTGTTTTAACACTTTTTAGTTCCAAACGTGCTTCGCGCCACAACGGCGTGCAACTTTTCATCTCTCATCTCCCAAGATGTCTCCGCGCCCGCCGCTTTAGCGAGCCTACTTCTCGACCCTCCGGAGCCACTAAACATTGGAAAAACACAGTGTTTCGCGACTTGCCTACCTTTTCGCGCACCTGCATCTTCTCTCTTCTGACTTTCTCATCTCTGATCTTCTCTCTTCTGACTTTCTTCATGGCTGTGCTTTTCCATCTGTCCATATTGTCGGAAGGTTTAGCTTCTAAACTTCCTTCGACAAAAATAATGGTAAATCACTTTTCAATCTTTGCAGGGTTGTTATAATATTGGGCTAACTATGTGGTCATGATAAATTGCTTGTTTTTTTGATTATGCTTGTGAGGTTATACTGTATATGGGTAGCAGGGTACAGGTTTCTGACCCATACCCAAGTTTGAAATAGAAGCAATGGCAAAAGTGTGGGATAGAGAAAATGGTGAGTTTTTTTTTTGGAAGTTTTCTTCACTTTCTTTTCAGTGGTGTGCAGTGGTGTGATTGCAAGGGGTTGTTTTTTGGTTTTACCGCGCACTGCCTTTTGACTTCAAACATGTGTTCATCGCTCCAGGTATGTGAAACACTACTACCCCCGTGAGCCTCCTCAGCCCCCAGAGCCCTTTGAGTGGACCGATGTGTCACCGTTGCTTGGGACATGCTGCACTTCATGGCATATCTCAGTAGCTCAGACATGCAATGACTTGATTTCGGCCACTGCTTCAGTAATTCCTTCAATTGTCACTTTTGTCTTTTGTTCATCTTCGTTCTTCATCAACCATTTATAGATGATTTTCCGGTTAAAACCTCTATTTATAGGGGATTTCCCAGCTAGCCATGTTTCATGAACCGGAGAGTACATTGGTAAACGAAACAGCCCAACGAAACTGCCCGTGGCGCGAGGACCTTTGATGGCTTCAAACCCACGGCGAAGACGGTTCAGGCCTGGTTGCCGCATGAATTCACCCTGGCTGCCATCAGCAGAGATGGGGGTTGATGTAATGAGTAAGAATTGGGATTTCATGGGATATGAATGGGATATAAGTGGCATAAGGCTAACTAACCAACTTGATCTGATATTTGGGTGTGTCTGAAAATGGGATAAATAAACCCATTTCCGGCCATTTTAATGGGGAAAATGCTGATAAATCATTGGGTTCTGGAGTATCCTAATCTATGTATTCCGGGATGGTTGAAGTCCCCCCCATTCCATGGCAACATTGGCGATAGATCATTATTGGGTTTACCACATTACACGTGAGGGAGAAATAAGGATGCCGAAGAAGAGATATGGCAATTGCATGCAATTGCTCCAAATTGCCGACCCCTGTGATCTTTGCCCTCATGATGGGACATCCCCAAAAGTCTTCCACAAGTCTTTCTGCACCAACTTTTTACTAAAGATGGCCGAACTTGTGGTCCTTTTGGCAACTCGTTTTCTGAATCATAGCCATTTCTATGAGCAGCCCGTTTGCCGTGTGAATCTCTCTAGCTTGGTGGGAGGCGAAATTGTACGAAGAGCAGCCAGCTCAGAGTGGGTGTTGCACCTGACTGCATTTTGACATGGAACCCAGTTCATCTCTCTCTCTCTCTCTCTCTAGTGATACATGTTTACATATTATACAACTGTAGATAGCTCACATGAATTTTAACGAGTACATCTATACTAATGTATACAATTATATACATATTATACATATTATACATATTATACATATTATACATATTATACATATTACATCTATACTATACATTTTCCAAGAGATTTTCAAGTTCGCAGAGATTTCACCGCCGGTCTGGCTGCGAGGTGCGTCCGGTACCATCCCGAGATCCGTGCGCGCGATGGCTTGTCCCCGCGCGGAGCTGCCGCAGGTGCTGCGCGATGTTCATGGAGAAAATGATTTTCTAAACCATGTGATTTTGGATTACCATCTGGTAGTTTGACGTAGCTATTGAAAATGGCTATTTATAGTTGATTTTCCCATGCAAAATGGTGATTTTCCATAGTTATGTGAGTTTACCAGAGGGTACCCCATTGACAAAGCCAGATATCAAGCTGCGAATATCACTTCCCTATTGCCCGCTTTTCTGCCAGGCTACCCGAAAGCTGCTGATACTCAGGCACGGAATGCTTTTGAAACGAGCAATATCAAAGAACTTCAGGGTTTCAAGTGGCATGGCTAAGGTTCCAAAGAGATCGATCCCCAATATACGGCTATGGTTTCAGATCAAGGATGACTAGTCCATCTATGGGTCCCCAAAATCTCGGTCAGAGCTAAGTCGCCTAAATGGTGACCATTTATGGTTGGGATGGCAAAACCGTTTCCAGGTTCGCTCAGATCGATCCCCCAGGCGCACCGGGCGATTTTGGGAAACTGTTTCAAGAAACAATCATTATTGGGGCACCTTTCAGAATTTAAGAATTGCATATACATCATATGTTGGTTTATTTTTGTTTGGATTCCCAAGGCTCTTTCTTGTGTCAAAATGGGGCTCCGCTTGACTGCTGAAATGGGTCTGGGCCAACTCCCTGGTATGATACGATATCATTGCTATTGACCGATCCCCAAATGGGGTTTGATGATCCATTTACCCCAATACATAATCTCTAAATATCTTAGGCATTATAGATAGATAATAGATATCATAAGTTGTCATACTGCATCACTGCCGCTGCGGAGAAGGATGTCCATCCTCAAAATGAGTGGCCGCTAAAGCCCCGTTGCTTGCTGATGAGTGCGGGGGTTGTACTTCCTACTTAATTGGGGACAATCACAATTGTGCGAATCCGCGCCAGTAGAATGGTGTCTGAATGGAATGGTGTCCACTGCTGAGCTCTTTCTCAGGCATTCTCAGCGAGACGTGCCGAGCTCAGTGTTGAGATGGACGATGGATTTCATCGGGATTTGGGGATACAATCGGGATATCATTGGGAGTAATAGGAAAGCAAAACCAGCATCTATGATATCTGGGCGTGTCTGAAAGTGGGATATACCCCAAGAGTCTAAGAGGGTAATTTTGACAGGAAAATGATGATGAACCATGAGATTTTTGGGTACCATATTTGCAGACAATTCCACACATACATATATAACTTGATAAATGATTAAGTGGGGTACCACATTTTCAGACAAACCCATACATACGTACAATTTGATACCATTGAGGTGTATTGTTTTCTTCAAAGAACATATGGCACATGAAACTTGTTTCACTGGATTGGTTTGAACGGAATCCATGTTCTTTTGCAATCAAATATATAAAGGTTTCCCTCAAATGTTCACTGAAATCAATCCACTATCTGGATGGTCTCAATCGCCTTTCACAAAGCATTCTCGCATAGGGACTTTCCACTAATAATCCCATATGAGTTTTTCCTTGTTTCCAATCATAATCCAGATATTTCCCAGATCAATCCATGTTTTGACAGATTTTCCAATAGGCTTTAGCTCCACAATACGTCACAATATATATATATATAATTATATATATATAATTATATATATAATTATATATATAATTATATATATATATAATTATATTTATATATAGTTATATACATAATTATAATTATATATATATATATATATGTCCCAATTTATGGTTGCCTACGTCCCAGTCTCCCCGCGAGGCAACTCCAACCAGAGCAGCAGCAGCGCCCAGATCCATCACACCAGCAGGGAGCTAAGTTTGGAGACAGAGGGCCCATGGTCTTCCACACAAAATGGGGATTACCCTCTGGTTATTTAACAGTTTGCCATGGAAAACCACCATCTTTCATAGGTAAATCACCATATATCCATCTATAAATATGGGTCATTTTCCATGGCTATGTTAAATAACCACAGGGTAGATGAGAACAACTGGGAACAAACTGCTCAGAAAAGCCCCAATGTTTGAAACGAACATCTGCACCAAGGTGCGGGGTGCGCTCAATGGTTTGGCTAGGGCCTGGAACTGAGTGACCTGAGTGAATCAAGTGAATCCATGCTGATGACCTGCAAACATCAGGGAAAGAAGCGGCAAAAAATATGTTTTTAATCCAACAAAATGAGGGGATAGGGTCTGGTAATCTAACCTGACACTGGAAATCAGCAGTTTCAAGAGGCAAATCATCTACAAGAATGGAGGCCTTTCATTGACAGGCTAGACTATCTACGGGTCTCGACATTCCTCCTGTTGCCCTGATGATTTTTGCCGTGGATTTCCCTGGAAAATTCAGCCACTGAAGGATATGGGTATATCTCCCTTCAAATATATCTTAGACTCCTGTGTGGCCTATTTAAACCCTAGATAAATTGCTGGTTCAGAAACTATTATACAATTCTCAGAACCTATTATCACACAATTCTGGGTAAAACAGCTGTTGTGTCGAACCAAGTATCATATAATTATATAATTGGGTCTTCTTTTATTTTCTTTTTATGTGTTTGCTGTAGATGCTGTAAAGCGTTTGATGTCCAAACCTTTTGCCTTCAAGATCCCTCCTTGTCCGGACACGCAGCACACCCAGTGTCTTTTGGCACAACCCCAATCAGTGAGTTTTTTGCAGCAACCTTCCAGTAAGACATTGACACTACACGAAAGCGACGTGCCAAGCCGCAGCGTTAGATGACAACAACCTCCTTCCATACATACGTACATACATACATACACACATACTTGCATACGATTGACCAGCGCGTGGCTACACTTTTGTGCCTTGGGTCCGCCCGCGGGCACCACAAGAAATTTCAATTTTGATGCTAAGACAAAAAAAGGTTGAAACTTTTCCGTGGAAACCAACTGAATAAGTTATTTATATTTTTTATTTGTTAGCTAAGTGATGTTCATGATGGAATTATATGGAATTATGCTATGTTAGTTCTCGAGTTTTTTACATGCTCCATGTCAGGTATTGTGTACCATCCAGGCGACCCATGAGTGAGTGTACATGTCAAGCCTGTTTCTTCTTGTTCTTACTATTATATGCTGTCATGTGATCATATGATCATAGATGACATGTTTTATGTTTGGTTGTGAAAAAAACACGGCTGTAGCATAACACGGCAGAGAACATGGTTGGTGCTTTTCCCTTGTCTTGCTACCTCCTTTTCCAAATATCACTAGTCCGTAGTTAAAATGCATGACTGCGCGCCGATGACCGTCAGTACGGTTTGCGCATTGTAGCTACACATGGTTTGTCCCTTGCTTTTGTTACGAGGGATGATTTGATGATCATATCGCTGTCACTGTATCTGCAAATGATGGGCTCATTTCATGAAACCGAAGGTTCACATACTATTTTTCTTGAAGCCCTTTTGCAAAGGACAATAGGGTTCCATAGGCGGATTGAAGAAGAAGATTGGCCGATGTGGCACACGGCATTGCTTCAGCTGACTAGCAGCTACTAGCAAGTTAGTTGTCAGTTATCATCGTACCATCATTGTCATTATCCTGTATCAACTAGACTGTACTATACTATTTGTGACCTTTGGTTCGTGATTCATGGCTTAAGACCGTTCCAACGTCTGCGCTGTAACATGCCACAAGTAGTCAGGTATGTGGATTGTATCATGTCACAGCGTAAGCGTGTGGCGGTGTAATACCTTTAGCTACATGTTGTATGTTTCATGATACACGACTTCGACTGGACATCTTCAAGACGCGGGCTGGTTTGATGAATCCTGCAGATTTTCACTGCATGATGCAATACTTCCACTGCTGTCTGGCAAATATTCACCTTTTCGCCGGAATAGACAATGTGGTAGAATGGGTTTCTACGTTGGATGTTTCCCTTCTGGAAGCCGGCCCTGGAAAGGACTGCAGCTTTGTGATCCACTCCCCCAGTAGCATCCAATAGCCCATGTTATTTTTTCCACTTTTCGTTCTGAATTTTGAGAAACAGTTTCAGAATAGGTCTTGAGTTTTGAGAAACAGTTTCAGAACATTTTTTGTGAAATTGTGTAGGTAGAAACGGTAGAAACGGTTTCTGGCACCATCCGTAAGCTATTTCAAGGCTCAAAAGTGTCCTCCATTGTTTACGCTTTTTTCCCACGGACAGCCGGAAAGAGCTGGGCGCAAAGTCCCAATAGCAAATCAACAATGCTTTTATCCGCTTGAACATCCAAGCGGGGCCAGCCCACAAATTTGCATCCTTTCGAAACCCCTTTACCTTTCCCATAGAAGGTTAAGCAAGGCCAAAACTTATTTTGAACCGTGTTGAAACTTGAAACTTTGGTAACTAAAGTATTAACTATTGGATTCTGCCAACATCTCTAGATTTCCTTGACTTCTATGGGGCTCTATGTTGTCTATGTTTGTTTTTCTTGTTCTTGTCGAAAAAGTTGCAATCATTTCATGAGGTTATAAACCAAACAGCATGAAACCGTCACAACCGTTTCTACCTATTTGGGTTCAAAACAGGCAGAAACCGTTTCTACCGTTCTGCGCTGTTATGCTTTAAAAACGCAACAGGCAGGAACCCGTTTGAAACTGTTTGAAACCGTTTCTGGAACCTGTTCCAACCACAACAGGTAGAAACCGTCGGAACCGTTTCTGACTGTTTTTTTTGAAAATAGGTGAGAACCGTTGGGACCGTTTCTACCTGTTTTGAAAACACGCATATTTTTTGACATTGGGGTAAAATGATAAAAACTTAGAGGTTGCTTAAAACACAGAGGTTGTAAGTCGTAAGTTGTAAGTAATTGTAATGTAAAATTCATCAGTTTGTTTCAAGGTAAAAACTGTAAACCATGACTACAGGTCAAGTATCTAAAAGTGATATAAGATCAATTGTTGAATATAGTGCAAGTGTAAGTTAGAAGTTACACGTTGTAAGTGTTTAAGTGAAAACTATAAAGTAAATAGTGAAAGTATAACTTGCTTACCACATTCAATTTACCTTGAAACTTTCAGTTTTCGTAGATGTTAGTTTACCTTATATGCCTAGAAATGAGTGACATGCTGCTAGTCATATTATTTAGGTGTAAGCTGCTTGTACTAGCGGGTTATTCACTTAATTCAATCGTTCAGTATCCAACAAGTTTTACCATTATATGAATCTTGTCTTCATGGGTGTGCTACGGCATATTCAAAAGTTAAGTTCTCATGGCTCCTGTGGCCATAATACAAACCAATCATTAGTTTTCAGCGCCTATTTGCTGCCTGTCTGAATCTGCTTGNTCAAAAGTTAAGTTCTCATGGCTCCTGTGGCCATAATACAAACCAATCATTAGTTTTCAGCGCCTATTTGCTGCCTGTCTGAATCTGCTTGACTAAAAAGTATTATTTTGCAGATTAATGCAGCACAGCCTCCCATCATACCGTATTGACGGTATGCAGTATGCGGGTACATATCATTTCATATAACCACAGTAGTGCAATTCGCAGCACCATTCTATCCACGCAGTTTTGTGGCAAACAGCTCACAGTGTCACTGTATACCGGTATGCTGTAAATGATGGTTTCAACCATAGACTGCACTTGGAAACTAACAAGAAATACATATACCACCGGGTCCAACATTGAGGCCACTCAGCTTGGTTGACCTTTTTTAAACCGCCCCATACCCAGCAGCACAGTTGATAAAGTGCTGTGTGAGCAAAATCTGCCATCTTTGGCTGGATTTTGGCAGATATAGAGGCAGATATAGGTTCTGAAAAACCAATGTAAGATTAGTATCAGGTTCTGAACATGCCCTTTATGGCAAAAATCCCCACAGGTAAATAGACCACACCTGGTTTTAAAATATATCCCACTACGTCCCAAGAAAATCCAAGACAGGGATATTCCATGGGTTCTACAGCGTACACACCTCAAAAAAAAAAACCATTGATGGATGAAATCATAATTCTTGTCACTTAGACTTAAATCCACCACTTTCTATGACTTGGATCCAAATTCAACTTTTCTGTTAGTTAAATCCAATGTTATGTCGAATCAAGTTGGTCTACAAGATCATCTTCTAAGGATATGGGGTTTCCATAAATGGGATACCCCAAGTTCTAAATGGTTTATAATGGAAAATCCCATCTATAAATGGATGATTTGGGGGTAGCACCATTTTGGGAACCCCCCATACTTTGACCCCAAACACGAGGAATTAACTTGGTGAAGCAACTTAGCTAAGCAGGGAGCACCATGTGTTGATGGTGCGATTGATGTTGGCCCAGGCGGCGATGCGTTTCCGCTCCACCACTCCGCCGCCCAATTCCACACCCCGCGGCTCTGTGCGCGGTGCCGCGACGCAGCCAGTGAAAGTCTACGACTCAGCCCCAAATGCCGAATGGGTAACCTCACTTGGCTGCAAAAATGCCAAAAAAGGGGGAACCAACTCACAAAAGACAGTGTTCAACCTTTAACAACATGGTGAGATACCTTCCGGGAATCAAGCAATCATGGAGGGTTTTGAGGAACAAAACTACCATGAATTAAGCATTAAAGCTGGAAATGTACCCTCTGGTAATCAAACACGGCCATGGAACATTCCATCTATAAATATTTACGAATGAGTAGAAACACGGGATCTGATTGCCATGTTTCAGTACCAGAGGATACCAGAGGGTAGTTTTAAATTTATCCTCCCCAAACGTGGTACTTACCATAGGAGACGATCATTGAATTTACTTGGCAAATCCTCCAAATGTGGTATTTCAATACCATCTGTTTCCGAATTAAGAATTCATCCAACTTCTACAATATATTTTCTTCAGCTATTGTTGGATCAATTTCATGGCCAAATTCAGTGAATGATAACTTGGATGATCCAAGTGATGGCGAAATGGTTTGTAGTTTGGGTCCCACCCAAAGATGGAAAACTTATATAGATTGGATAAGATTGAGACTAGATTAAGATAAGATATACGATTTGATTAGATTAGACGAGATGACATTAGATTAGATTATTAGATTGGAGAGATATTTAGTTTCTAGACCAATCTAATCTTAATCTGCCAAAGACGATCTGAATATCTCTGAATATTAAGAGACTTCAATGCCATTTTTTTTTTGTTCGACCCGAAGTATCTGTCAGCGACGTCGCCCGACTTGAAGTCACCGCGGTTTCTGTTCGTGACGTTGTCCCCGAGGCATGAAGCCGAAGCCAAGGCATGGTAATTCGGATTCTAAACGCCATGGGAAAATCCAGATGCTGGGAAAATCATGGGAAAATGCAGGAACATGGGGTGATTTTGCGGATGTTTCCTGGAGATTTTCTCTGGAACAACGGGAGCAATCTGAGTTTCCTGTAGTTTTTTGACCATCCTTCCAGGCAGAAACAACTGAGGCGGCAGTTTTTCCGCTGCGGAATGCGTAGCTTGCGTAGCTTAGCTTGCTCCTTGGCACTCCCTAGGAGTGCGAGTTGTCTTATTCCGGTGTGAGACTTTGTGCCAAGCACAAGGTGCGACGCTGTGTGACTTGGGCGACAGGCTCCTCCTCCTTTATGCATTGGCTAAAGGAACCAGGAGCAGCCTCTTGCCTTTCGGAGGTATCTGCCCACGCGGTAGGGCAAAGAAACAAAGCTTCGCATTTCATCAGATTTCGTCGAAGATCACTAATGCCCAAACACCCCTGTTGGCTGATGGCTGTTAAATGGTTTTTTTCCTGTTTGTAGCTGGTTTTTTTCTACTCCAACATTAGCACCAATATATCAACCAGTCCCTGCGGGTCATGCCAACTACGGCTCGGCCTCCGGTATCTCAGGCCCAAGCAGGGAGATTGGCCTTGGATGAAAGATCAGAGTATCCCAGGGGGAACCTTAGAAGGAAAGCACCATTTTTATTGGTAAAACACCCAGGATCCTGCGAAGCGTCCCAGAAGACCAGCCCAGTGGGAGTTGTGCAATCTCGATGTTCATTGCAGCTATGGTTTGCTGCTCGAGTGTTGACTGAGGCTCGGTGCGGCAACATGTTTCGGGCAGAGTCACATGGCACCACCTGAAGGAATCGAGCAGAATTTCACTTCCCACTTATCCATGGGCTTACAGCCTTCATAACGCTCACAAGTGAACTTTACAAGGGTTTGGTACATGTATTTACCATTTACGATTTCAAACATCAGCAAATCAGCAAAACCGATGGTACTCAGATGTGCCCAAGAACTCTACAGGGTTTTGGCACATTCCAAAGGAGTTTGTCCAAGAATAGGGTCCGCCCAAATTTGACGGGTTTAGCACCAAGATTCCATATAACCTTGCAATTTTGGTGTCGACCTCATTTTTGGTCAAGTCCGCATACATCCACCCATGTCCTATTATCCACCACTAGTTCCACCAATTTTGCTGCTTATATTCCCATAATTTCCCATACATTAACATTCTTGTTCATCCACTAAGCTTTCTTGAACCTCCACCGGTAGTTGGGGAGCCTGGTGCAGGGGCTTTCTTCGATGCAGTGGCGACCTTGGCGAGGGTGATGGTTCAACCCATGGGTTTTGGATTTCACCCCAAAGAGTGGCTACGAGTCAAAAGCCTGATACTCTAGGTACCCTAAAGTACTTGGTCACTGGATGTTTATTCCCTCAAATATGCTAATTTCAATTAATTTCATAGGTTTTGACTCATCTCCAATATGTCTGTTTAAAGTACACATATGATGATTCCCAGTGAGATTTCGCCGTACCCTCCTTTGAAGAACAAGGGGGATGCACCAGCAACCAGGATGATCCCCAATGTTGAACCCACCAATGAGATATATGCACTCCACGGTGATCTGCCCATTCAAAACCAGGAGCTTTTCGGGCCTTCCACCAGCGCTCCGTCCGGGGCCAAGGGGTGAATGAAGCATGGGTTACCGGGTTACCTGTGACCGCAACAATATATATATAATATATAATATATGATATATAATATATAATCTATAATATATAGTATATAATATATAATATATAATATATGATATATAATGTATAATATATAACATATAACATATAACATATAATATATCATATATAATAATATATGATATATAATATATAGTATATAATATATAATATATAATATATAATATTATAATATATATATAATATATATATATATATTATATTTAATATAATAAATATAATATATATATAGTATATCATAGATAATAGATAATATATAATATATAATATATAATATATAATATATAATATATAATATATAAGATATAATATATATATAGTATATCATAGATAATAGATAATATATAATATATAATATATAATATATAATATATAATATCGTTATATATATATATATTACAGCAACCCTTCAAAGGATGCAGACATATTTGAAACCTGGAACAAATGAGGGAAACATCACCGTTCCGCCAATCTGGAAATCCTGAAATCTTCCGGTCAACTGGGTCTTGTGTCACCCAGTTAGCATGGAGACATTGCTTCGGTGGTCCCCCACAGGTCGTTGTTTTCCCAGTTTTACATCCATGATTGGTGCCAAAAAAATCAACTCTTGCCAGTTTCTGATGTTTCTGGAACATTCTGGAACAATCTGCCCACTTAACTCTTCACAGTTCCTGGTGTTTTCACAATCTTCCTACTGCAGGTGACCCACAAGTCTGCCTTTATCCCACTTCTTGGGGGATGATCGTTCCATTTTCAGACATGAAATGGAAGGGATGACCAGGGCCCCACATACGAAATATCTATAAATATATAATATATCTAGATCTATAAATATAAACAATGTATATATATATATATATATGTATATAATATGTATATGTATATATGTATATGATATGTATGTGTATATGATATGTATATGTATACGATATGTATATGTATATATGTATATGATATGTACATGTATATGTATATATCTATATGTATATATATATATGTATATCCCGGTAATGTATATTCCCATGATATTTCCATGAACTCCCATTTTTGTTGGTTGCGTCAGCATTTTGGGTTTGGGTGCTTAGATTCCCCCAATGTTAACCATGGCCCGGCTCCCAGGCCAAAAGGCAGCGAATTTGGCCACATGGTTTCCCGAGGTGCCCATGGGTCTAAAGCCAGTGCTATGTGGGATACAGCTAGTCATGTATATAGATATCCCATTAGAGTAGAAGGTGGTTTATCTAAAGGTCCTTGTAAGGAGCTATTATCGCGACGAGCGTTCATAGCATGTTTCGAATCCTGGCGTTTTTTTTTTTGAGTTCGTGGAAGTAAGATATATCATGAATCATGAATCATTATTGTGCACGTATATATAAATATATATAAACAACGTCCAGGGAGGTTTTTGCGAAAGATCAGCCACAACAAAGGGACAAATGGATTACAAATGGGACATAAACTGACAGCACTGAGTGTGTCGTAAAGATTTCTGAAACTTTGCAATTGACGGTGGCTGGTTTCTGGGACGGGGCATACTAAGACATGTCTCTTCTTCTGCCCCCATTGTTGGGCATCCCAAGGGTTTTTCGTGCGTTGCCACTTTTTATCACCATCATTTCTGGCTTATGTCATTATCATTGTTGAACGATGTGATTCTCATTGTTGAAAGCCTGATCTTTCCTGATCTTGATCGGCTCACCGAATTTTTGGTGTTTGATGCGGGCTGGGATTTTTGGAGGTGCTGGCAATCTCTGGCGCACCCGAAGAGGATGACGACGATTGCGGGGGAGAAAATGGTCCCTGGAGAACCCCGAGAACTGAATGGTAGGTGGGTCCATTTTCGGCCAAAAACCGGAGGACCCAATGGATATCCAGCATTTTTTTTTTGACCAGTTTGGCTCCAACTTTCAGACCCTGAGCCTGAGAATCGCCAAATTTGAGTTGGAAAAGTTTATAAAAGTTGTCTTCCTACCCCCAAAACAGAAAACAACCATGGTAGTTGGAGGGATAACCTTTCACAGAGAAGCCAATCTCAAGGCCTGGGATGTTTTCTGAAGGGCCTTGGAATTTTGGCAAAGGGAATTCCATCCATCAAGACAGCCATCGAATCCAATTCCCCTACTGAATACGCCTCCGCTTAGCCCGAGACCTGAGCGTTGGATCTATTCTTTTTGGGTTCCCATATTGGGGGTGAAGCAAAACTCTTGGGAGGGCGGATCTAATTTCACCTGTTTTCGGCAGGATTTCTAGAAGTGAACACATGTATCAGGTGGTTACCCTGCACCTGAACTTAGCTGGAAGGAGAATTTCTCGCGGGCGCATCTGCACGTCAGTGAGAGTTCCACATCCAAAACGCTTGAGGTGCGTGGAGATGCAACGGATGTATTTAGTCCAAAAAAGAAGTCGGGCCTGATTTCAAGGCATTTCATTGCAACATACGGAATCAAAAGAAGGACACCACATGACACCACCAGCAATGGAATCAGGAAAACATGCTTCTTTCCACTAAGCGATGATGGCTTCCAGAGATTTCTGTTCCATGGAATTTTTGCTTCAGTGCAACTTTCTCACCATTGTCTTCGGCGCAAGGTGATACTTCCAAAGAAGAAGCAACCTCAAAATTCAGAGGCTGGTTCATTCATGCTGGTGATTTCACTAGAAAGATAGGTAGGTAGTGGGAAAGATCACTACTTGGCCTGTTCATAGCGTCAAACTTAATGCACGCGGTTTCCAGCTTTAATATGGACGAAACTTTCATGGTGGTCAGGGTTCAATGGTTGCAAAAACCAAAACATGCCCACAATTATGTTCCTGTGTTTGTTCAATCTCTATCAGGAAAACATCCCTGCATCAATGGCTGCAGCTTGGTCAGCAACAGAGGTTTGTGCTGTGCCATGCCCTGGTTATGGTTGTTTTCTAGGCTTTGGTTCACCCGTGTCCAGTTTGGGTTCAGGTCCAGTTTTTTTTCCAGGTGACATCCCGGTTCCAACGATTAGCAGGCCCATTTCCAAGGTTAGCCATTCCATTTCAACAGTTCAAATACCCATTTGAATGATTCAAGAACACTTTTTTCAAGCAACAAATCACATCCCGCCGCCAGTAGGAGGGAGCTCCAATTCTCTCCCCTAACAATAGACACCGAGAAACATTGCTGTAGGCTGTTGTATATATATATATATACACATTATTTAGAATATATATATATATACATTATTACATATTGATTTTGGGGTCCCATTCAGAGGTGTTCATTCTTACGCGGATCGCATTCCTCGATGTCATTTTACTCATTTATCCATTGGGATTAAAGCCGCATTTACCAACGCATGATATCCCATTGCCAAGTTAGGACTGTTGGTTTATATACCCCATTAACTATAGAAATATCTCACAAACCCTAGTCATTGGAGTTGTAAACCAACTTAGCTAACAAAATCCCATTTTCGATTAAATCCTCATAAGTCCCAATCCGAGTAAATCCCATTACTAATCCACCTTTTACCGATTCGCGCGTTTTCTGTGGAATTTCACGTCGATTCCTTCAGGTCCTTGGGCAGGGCATCCAGGAGCGTTTGGAACGACTCGATAGGCGACACCGCGGCATCCGGTGAGATTAAAATCCTTCACCGGAAACCATGGATTTGCCCATGAAATATGGGATGTCCGGTTCCAAGTTTCCCTGGAAACCAATCCATTGAATGGTGGATATGTCAGCATATTTCGATAGTTGGGCTTGTTGGGGAGTTACTGTATATCCGCAATGGGTCCACTAAGAACCTACTCCCATGTTCGAAACCATAATAAAATGCATGGGAAGCTAATAAGGACACTCAGTGAATGGAGCGTGTCAACCAGTGGGTATAGGTCAAGCTTTTAGGGTCAGGCGAGCACAGATAATGGTGACATAGTTGGGATATAATGAGGCTATCCAGAAATGGGGTGTGCCCGCCAAGTGCCATTTTCATGAGAATTATGATAGACTATTGGATGCCTGGTATCCTATTATTTGGAATGGGGATACTACACCACCGAACTTGAATGTGAAATCCACAAAAATTGCCAAATTCAATAGAAACATGATAGTCCGAACCCTTTTTGGAGGGTTCCACCAGAAATTCAGCGGTAGATTCAATGGGATGGGGGGGGGTGGTTGAATCCTCATGAGATATAGAGACCTTGATCAACAAGAAATAGACCACTGCACTCTGCCAACCATTTGTCATTGGAGTGGTTTAGGGGGAAATTTCCAGGAAGCCTCTGCATTTGATGGTAGAAACCAGGGTTTTTCTGTAGTTTTTTCTTTCAAATCAATCCAATGATTTGCACCCTGCCAGGCTTGCGGCAGACTTTGAATCGCTGACCAGCCAACTGCAGACGTTGAACAACGCTGCCATGCGTCGGAGCCCCGATTTGGGTCCTACTGTGCCATCAGGGGCTGCCAGAAACACAGCCGCAGGTACACTTTGGTGCGGATGGTATCCATGGGTTTGACCAACGAATTATTGTTTTTTTTGGTAAACACGGGGATATAACAATAATAAAAGCATACAAAAACAACATTTGTGGTGTTTTTTTGCTTGCCTGCTATGGTGATCCGAATCGACTGACATATTTTTTTGCAGACACCGAGATTTGGACATCGAAATTTGGTGGGTGGTGTTTTTTCAAGTATTGTTTGATTCCCATCCCTAAAAATGGGAGAATTCTATAATTCTATATCCCAGTTGATTCGCTATTTTTTGGCGGCTCAACCAATCAGTTGATCAGCGGTGTTGGTCAGTATCCTCATTATGATGTTCCCATTTTATTACTATGACCTGCATTTACAGGTCGAAACTGTTTCATATATTTGGTGGTTGGTATGCTCATTTGTGTTGCTTAATATCACAATCATATCTCAGCATGGTAAGTCCTGCTACGCTGTAACAGTGACCCTTTCGCAGAGGCTGATTAAGGAGCAGGGATAGCCCCGAAATGTGTTCACAGCGATTTTTCAAATGGGTGTGTGTCTGAAATTCGGGCACATCCTTGAAATGGCCACTTAATGGAATCTATATAATGGGGACAATGATGAAGATCCATTGGAACTGTTCTTTTTTTCTAATTTTTGAGGCAACCCCAATTGGACCCAGGGTTCAACCAGTCAATGTTGGCCTCGTACCCGGGGGGTCTTACCGAGGCCTTCAAAGAGATGAGGCGGTGGAGGAATCGTTGATGCCTCAGCACCAGGTCTGCAGTGAGGAACAGATGGCGACCTTGACTCACCAAGAATGTGGATTTCATCAACCAAAATTGGGATTTCACCACTAAAACTGTGCATTTGACCATGGAAAGGGAGATCTATCCAACAGTTTTATTTGGCTTTCGCCAACTAGATTTAACCAAAAGTAACACCTACACGTGTGGAAAGCACCATGTTTCAACAGAAACACACACGCACACATACATTGGTAGGACAAAAGTTGCGCTTGTTGAGCTTCCAACAGTGAACATGTTGAGCTTCTTCTTCTGCACACCCTTTCCCCTTAGAATCCTAACATGGAACTGNTGGTAGGACAAAAGTTGCGCTTGTTGAGCTTCCAACAGTGAACATGTTGAGCTTCTTCTTCTGCACACCCTTTCCCCTTAGAATCCTAACATGGAACTGTGTCGTACCCCGGTCGGGTTTCC
>BGPT01000244.1:211740-236081 GCA_003297045.1 Symbiodinium sp. clade C Y103
GGTTCGCTCTGCCGTTCTTGCATCCCATCAACTCACCTCTCCTATAGTTTGCTATTCCTGAAACTTCCGCCACCGCCTTGTGCGGTACTACTGGTAAATGATAATCAAACAAAGATTGGATAGCGTGACACCATCCAATCATCAATCAACCATGATCTATTAATTATAGCTCCATATTTCTGGATTATATCTCCCGTTCAATGACAGTTAGACCCTTATACATAGCGGTAAATCATCAATCAACAGGGGTTTGATCACAGGGTCAGCTCGAGGTCTGTGATTTGGCAGATGGGGGTCCAACAGCGTTAGCCCGCACATGGCTGCAATGGGCACAGGACTCCTGCAATAATTCGACCAGTTGCTGGGGTAACTTGCACATTACGAAACTGGCGCTTTGAGTGACGAAACCGGGGGTATGTATATGGAGGTTTCTTAAAATAGGGGTACCCCCAAATCATCCATTTTAATAGGATTTTCCATTATAAATCATCCATTTTTGGGTACCCACATTTTAGGAAACCCCCATATAAGATATATAAGCTATATAAGTGCCCAAACTGGGGATTTGAGTGCGGACACCGGGAGTTTAATTGACGAAACTGGGCATTGACTGAGGGGACTGGGGTTTAATCGCGAAGACTGTGATGTATTTTGGGAATATACGGTACCATCCGCTAGTCAGACATGGCTGGCTGGAGAATTGCCTCTTTTGAGAACCTCCAGGAAATGAGCCATTTGTAGATCAATTTTCTAGGGAAACCCATGGATTTTCATGTATATATATATATAATATATATGGTAATTTTCCAGAGAGTAGACAATTTTCCCGTGAAACATAGGGATTGTTCTCGGCTAGAGCGGCTTTGAGCCATGGCTTCAGTGAAGAAGAAAAGATCCATTGTCCTTAGAATTTTATCCAAGGAATGGGGTCACCCAGGTTGATCCCCAAAATGCGTGGTTTTATTCCCCTCGAAATTATACTTATTGATTTTCCCTTTCTGAAGGAGAAGATGGAGAAGATGAATGAAGATGGATGAGAATTGCAGTCATGTACCAGAAAGAAAAGCAAGACCATTGAAATACAACGATCCAGGTTCCCAAAATTGGGGACAAAAAATCATCCAAAATGATTTGTTTTGAATGTGGAAACCAACATATAGTTTTGGTATACCCCAATTTTGCCCAAACTCCCACAAAAGGCAGGACACCGAGACCATCATGAGAACACACAAGATGAATCATTTCAGCATGCAAAGGAAATAGCTCGAATATCCGCCAATATCAAATCCCAATATCCAATGCCAATCTTGAATCCCAACTGCTTCAACTAAAGCCAAACTAAGTGGTTATATCCCGATTAAATTGACACATCCCAACTAATTTCATTGTATCCCAACTAATGGGGATCCCAATTTATTAAATCCCAGTGATGTCCAATTTATATGGTGATTTATATCCCAGTTATATCATAAGTCATATCCCATTAAATAAGTGATATTCCCAACACGATTAAAAAATCCCCAATGGGATCCAACTCCCAGTTGTAACTTATCGCCAGTTCTTGGGATTGAAATTATATCCATGATGTTTCCCAGTGATATATCCCAGTGATATCTCCAATGGAATATCTCCATGGATCCCCCGTGGTGCCCCCTGGCATCCCAGGAGCTGCGGCACCGCCGAGGGCGGCTCTGCAAGTGGCCCAAGGAGAAGGCCCCAAAGAACGAAAATGGCTGGAGATTCGCAGAGGGATGCGGAAAATTATGGGGAAATCCTGGAAAATGAGTGGAAATGATGGGGAAGGATATCTTTTTGGGGTTATAAAAAGATGGAATATTGGGTCCGGGTGTTGTGCCATGGAACATAGTTGACGTAATTGGAATGTTGAACTTCAGCGGTAAGCTGTGGGTGTGATATGCCCTGAATTGAGACCTGATCCCGTATGATATTCCACCATTTTTGGAACCTTGGCAGTGAGTAAAGCCTTGGTGGGGGTAAACCGCGAAAACATTAGCAGAAACTAGGTATTGATACTCCGATGCCGAGACCGTGGGCGCGCAAGCAAAACGCAAGTGGGTGGCCTAAACATTCCCGTATTGCCCTCCGGAAGACAAGAATTTTGCGATCACAGTTCCCCAACAAAGTATACCAACATTTGTCAAATATAAATATACATGTATATCAATATGCCAATAAATGTTCCAGTCCCCCATCAATTGCTGCGACCTTTGCTCCGCAGGCGGACAGGGTCTTTGCCCAAATGCGCTCCACCACGGCTGGGGCCCAGTTGCGGTGGGCGATGGAAATCAACGGAAGAGCAAGTCACATTGGGGATTTTTCTGAAGTAACATCTGGGATTTCACTAGCAAAGCAACATGGGATTTTAGAATCTTGAAATAGGTTTGGGTCATACACATATAAGCTACACATGGACACACACACACACATGCACAATTCGGTTATTACTACACCATCCATTTTTTTGGGTCAATCATTTTGACCCATACACAAATGATAGCACTAGTGTATCTGGATAGATCATGACGACCTCATTGCGACGTCGCTAGAAGTGATGGTTATTTAGCAGAATCATCCCCAAATGGTCATATTACAGGTCGGGAAAGCATTAAAACTTAATTCACACACACAAACGAATTAAATGTATGTATATATATATATATAATATGTATACATATTATTGGTAGATCTGGCTACATCTGCATGAGTGGAAAAGTCAATTCAATTTCGATGCCCCGGCAGACGCCGTTGAAGATGAAAATGCCGCAAAAAACGTCCCCAGTTCTGTAAACGTCCGTGGCGGATACCCCAGGAAGTTTGATGGGAAAAATGATGATCAACCATAAGGTTTGCAGATATCCCCCAAAGACCCAAACATGGTGTACTTCCGTGGGGTAAAAGCCGAAGACACCATCCTACCATGGAACGAACAGGGTTTATTCTCCATCAATCCCAAAAGTAAAGAGCAATCCCAAAAGGATCGAAAAGTAAGATCTGACTTTAAACCAGTGAACGAACATCCCACATTCCCAGCCACTTTTTTGTGGAAGAACTTTCCCATTGATAGTATTTGAAGCCTTTCGTTTTTGCGGATAGCTATCAGCCACTGGAGGGTGACCTGCCAGGTGAGGCGCACGAGGACGGCCAAGCGTCCGAATGCCAGCGGAAAAACGGGGATTGAACCAACAAAACCTTGTTCTTTTTTTAAGCCAAAAGTACTGTTTTATTGAACCAACATGGTTTATGGCGATTGATTAAACCTACTAAGTACTGTTCTGAACAATTTCATGCTCTCAAAAATCTTTCTTTAGTACACAGAATGAAAACAGGGATTTCGTCAACAATCGTGATTATGGGTGTGTCTGAAAATGGGGATACCTCCAATTTATGGCCATGCAGGACTTGATGATTCACCAAGTGGATTTGGGGCATATAGGATATCATAGTCCATTTATCAATTGGGGATCCTAGCTTCAGGAATCCTCTGTCAACACGTGTGTGACCTGCACACACAGACACAGACACATACAAACATAATCAATCAAACACACACACAAATATGTATATGTATATATGTATATGCATATAGATATAGATGTATACACACACATATATATATATATACACACATCTTCATAATGTTGGTAAAGCAATGTCATAAACCAGCCATAAAACTGGTCCCCGAGGCTTACAGTTCCGGGTGCGCCGGGCCGAAGCCGCCCTGGTGGAGGTGGCCAAAGTCTCGGTGCCGCGGCGGCTCAAAGGGCGACACTAAGAGCTGATGCTGGGGAGAGAACTGAACGTTGGAGATATGGCAAAATTTTTTCTATCTATATCTATATCTATATCTACAATATGTATATATATATATATATACATATCTAATATCTATATATCTATCTGTACATGTATATTTATATATTTCTGCATCTATATCTATACACTTTTCTTAGGCGCAACCTGGTTCTGTTGAGGACCAGCTGGTAGTTGGTAAATGCTTGCCAAATGGATGGCAAATGGGGATAGAATAGGGATATACAGTAATAGGATATATACACAAGGTGGTGCCCCAGTGAGCTAAATCGCGAAGTTGGGTTGCAGTAACTAACATAACTTAGCTGGTTTACGGCAGACATATCAAACTACTTAATTGATCTTAATTGGGTTTATAAGTCAACTAGTGACAAGTTGTTTTATACATAAAACTTGTAATTGCGGCAGCACCTTGCACCAATTTGGGACGCTTGATTTCTTTTCGAACACAAGTGTGGCTTTTTATTAATACCAATTTGAGAGCCACACCTAAATGATACATGTTTGATGTGACATTGCATTTGCTATCCTGGGTATGGGCCGTTGGGTGTCCATCCACAGGTCGGATTCAAACCTCGCGTCACCGAGGATGCTGTGAGTGCTGCAAAACGACGCTGGCTTCCGCTGGGTGCGGGAAGCCCAGGGAGGATCCTGGGACCCAGAAAAGGGGAACCCTTCCCAAGTTTCGTGGGGAAAGTAGAGAAGTGTTATATATATATATGATTATATATGTATATATATGTACATATATGCAAGCCCCACCTATATACCTACCTTTTTGGTAGTGTGGGGTCGATGGTAAGGAAGAGAGAAACAAAACAAAGTATGAAATATGAATATATGAAGCATGTGAGAGGTATGGCGCAGTTCTGGGTACATAGGAGGGGGGGTATAATACATGTAAATCGGAGTTTCACCGTATTTGCTTTCCTTGATAATGATGCCAGCTTAGATTGCCAGGAGTTCCCATGCTTCCCAGGCGAAAAAACACCGCTGAGCTAATCCCTGAAGTTGGGAGGTCCTGTAGAAACTGGTTAGTTACCATAGCTATGTTAAATCACCAGAGGGTATGTCTGTATCATAATCAAGCCAAATATTTGTGGCTATATCACATACATACATACGTACCTACGTACCTACGTACCTACGTACCTACATACGTACATACGTACATACGTACATACGTACATATGTACATACGTACATAGGTACGTATGTACATACGTACATACGTATATACCTACATACCTACATACCTACATACCTACATACATACATATCATATATCCCATTATATCCAGTGATATTCCCATGTTCTTGATTCAACCGTCTGGAGCCAAATCCGCTCCTCCGCACAGGGGCTGCCTCCCAATACCGAAGCCGGTCTTTGTTGGCGCCGAAGGTGGAGTTTGGTGCCTGCTGATGAAAATTCCACCACTGTTTCATGAGAGACATGAAGCTTTCACCACCAAAAATGGTGGTTGAATAGATGTTAATGTCTCTATAGGCGACTGGATTTGTCTGAGAATTTTGGGGAAATCCCAGGGTGAATCGTCATTTTCCCCAGGGTCAATCGCCATACATTGTGGTATGCCTCATTTGTATCCATTTGTGGACAAACCAAAATGGTTCTCGAAATGTCAAAATTTGTCGTGGAAACTATGGGAGCATGAATTCAATGAACAAGATCTATCATGGATGTTTGTGCTGTTTCTTGTTCTCTTTTTGATGTCAATGAAAGTCACAGTTTTGATCGATCTTCTAGGCAAAGGGCTTGCAGGTTGGGTGCCGCACAATGTGATGGTTGGCATTGCAAAGGACGCAAGCCTGTGATTCCAAAGGCTTGAATATTAGAGACTGACCCATATTCATATTGGTTGAAACCCCAGTTTTGTTTGGTCAACGTCCCATTTTCGCCGGTTTCCATCCCCTATTTCTGTTGGTCAAATGGAGATATCTGTCGGTTTACTCATATTTGTCAATTCTTGGCCACGTCCTCAACAGCACCGAGTTTTTTGGCGAGGCAGCTGAGCGTCGATGCTGCCACGGGTTGATGGTTGCAGCATGTGACAAAATCTCATTGCCTCAGTGGAGTTGTTTGGACCGCACCATCGACCGCATTGGCCGCCGGGAACCGGGCCCTGAGGAGCCCAGCATGGTGATCCGCTAGGAAACTCCCCCAAGTGCAGTGCTACCGGGAGTGTGACAGTCTCGAGGAAGAAAGACGGTCTGGCTTCTGAACTCGTTCGGAGAAAAGTCGCTCATTGCTTGACAGTTGATCCACTGGCATGGGAATGGCACTTGGGGAACAAAGGATATGTATATACATCATGAGATGGACAATTGGTGCTGCATATACGCAACACCTGACAAAGGGTCACGCCATGCGAACAGTCACGCTGGTTTTTTCAAGAGTTGTACAAAGCAGTTGGTGCGATTCATTCAAGTTGGCTACCCCTCAATCTAGAGATTAATCCCTGATGAGTTTGAGCGTTGAGATGTACAAATCAAGAGGTAGCAAGTTGCACATGGGTTCCTTTGAGGTTTCTGACTGCACCTGTGCACTGGACCAAGGGGGCCCCAGAAGGGCCATCCTTTAAGGTGGGGGGGATCAAAGTCGCAGAGCCAAAGAGCCGAGGACCCTCAGGGGGCGGTTCTACTCTTGGTGACTCGGGTTCATACATTTTTTAGGACATACCCGAGGAGAGGCAGATACTTAGCATGGCTGGTGATATTTTATGTCCCGACAAAATCCTGGAACCATCATTCGTTGAGGATCTGAACAGCCTGATACATGGCTATTGTCGGCTACTAGTGTGTGGAGGGAGCACTGATAACTCACAAAATCCTCCTCTCAATTGGTCATGTTCTCCTTTTTGTTGCTCTTTTTGCATGATTTGTTAATATAGTTTCAAAATTGAGCTTTGGGTTTGTGATATTCCCATGTTCATAGATTGTCTCCAAACATGTTCAATCACGATTCCTCCGTTTTGGTCGTGGACGCCTGATTTTTCTTCGATTCCGAGCAGAGTTGCTCCAACCTTGAGGTACATGATAGCCACTTTTGGGGTCAATTGCTGCTGGGGGGCCAGCTATCCTGGACCGATCCAGTACTTGTGTATTTCACCAGGACATCACAATGGCTGAGGGAGTGCCAAGTGCTGGCCCCCTGCCTGAAAGGACGGACCGCAGCGCCTGCTGGAGCACCTCCAAAGGGTGAATGATCGGTGAATGGTCGGTAAATAGTTGGTAAACCCAACGAGTAATAAACTATCTCCAATTCTGCCAGGAATGGGTGGAATTTCAACCATACCTCAGTTTTATGGCAGTGCGTTTAAGGCATTCGCATATTGAAACGAACATCAATGTTTGGAAGGGTAAAGGTCGGACATCATCCAGAACTCATGTTTGCTTGCCGCTTGCCATGCGAATCTCAAGTTGTGCATGGGTTGTAAACCGCTTTCAGAACAGCCGAACAGCCCATTATTACCAGCAGTTCCGGAGGATGACGGGCTTCGTATATATTTCTTCTCTTGTTGATGTGAACTGGTGCAATTGTTGGTGCTAACCTCAAAACTTCCTGCCTTAATCTACCGATGAGATTTCCAGAGCCAAAATTGGTGTCAAAGGAAACCACACACACACAGACAATGTGGATGGTATTTTCACAATGTACTCTCAATCCGTTGACCCATGAACTAGAGGAGGTACTTCACCAACGATTGACAATTTGGAACTTGTACGATATACCTCATAGGGACATATCTGAGCAGTAGGAACACACAAGCCTATGTGTCGCACAGCGAGATGTACCAATTTGGGTAGTTCGGATATAGGGCCTGGAATGGGGTGGCCCAGTATGGCCAACCAAAAATTTGAGAGATGACCAACAGCATCTCGACCAGCAATATTGGGCCAGACACCAAACATCACCAACAGAATTGAGACGTTGGCGCGTAATTAATCACAAAATTTGGGATAAGACCATCAGAAAAAGCGGGATGCAGTCATCAAAACACATATATCATATATCCACCATCAAAATCTGGGATTCAAACAGCAAAAATGAGGAACTTGACCAGCAAAAGACTGAGATGTATCCAGAAAATTGACGGATACGTCAAGCCAACAGACCTTTTTTGGGTGCTCCACCCCACGCGCTTCTCCGGGAGGAGGTCTATCAGCATTGAAGCGGAACCTAGGGTCATGTGGGCAGGCACAGATTCGCAGTTTCGTGGGGATTGATGGGGAAACCCCCAAGTAGTTGTGCTTACGGTATTTATTTGTTTGTTAATGCCAAGGTGGGATTAATAAACCCCCTAGTAATGGTTAATGTCAACCACTATTTGGGGAATCCTCCATGATTAATAAACCATGGTTTGTTACTGTCGTTTATCTGTTTGTTTGTTTGTTTGTTTGTCCGCTTGCTCATTCAATTCAAGTGATGAACGACTTGTTCATTATACAGCAAACATTGGGATGTATTGCCATTTGCCAGGAAAGAAGCATATCTTTAGTACGAAAGAAGACATATTGTGATTGATCAACATAAGATTTGGTTCTTGACCAAGAACACTACTGGTCATTGATTATTAGCCATTAAATCACAGGCATTGAGATTTTTGGGCACGTGCATATTGCTGAAACTTGTGCGAACCAAACATGTTCAGGCTGCGCTAGAATGGTATCTACGTACACTTCAGAAGTTTGAGTGAAAGTAGTCGCTTCGAAGCTTTTCCCACGTGCGTGCAGAAACTCTACAAATTACCTTCAAGAAAGACCAAGACCAATCGCTGACGACAACGTCAATCCCAAAAGCAAACCTAAACTCATATGTGCTATGTTCAAAGCACAGTTTGTTTCCCATAAAAGGGAATGATCATCCCTCAATGAATAGGACTCAATATACACATTATCTGGGGTGTCCATTCATGAGGTGGTTTCCCACTATTTACCCTTCATCTATGGTGAGGTCACGGAAATGTGTGCCACTGAAGTTTTTCTTGTCATTTTCGGACCGAGAACATGGACATTTTTGGGGTATACTATGGTATACTATGGTCGACTGTATATTATATACCCTTGAAGCAGCCAACACCGAGGCCTCACGAGGCCGAGCTTCCGGCCGCCCCGCTGGGCGCGCGTGGAGGTCGGGGGAGGATGGGCCGCACGGTGCGGGGTGTAAATGGCTGATTAACAACAGATGGGGGTTTCCCTTAAATGGATGGTCTATCATGGAAAATCCTATTTTTTAATACATGATTTAGGGGTATCCTCTTTTTCGGAAACCTCCGATTATGGAAATCATGGGATTTCAATAGGGATTAATGGGAATTATGATTGTAGGGATTTACAATATCATTGCAATATCCCATCACTTATATGGGGATGAGTCAACGCCTATGAGCCTACCATATTTGAAGGAATAAACATCCATGAACCCGTTATTTTCGGGTACCGGTACCAGGGTTTTGACTTATAGCCATAGTACCATCTGGCAATTTGTTGCAGCCGTTTGAACATGGCCCATTTGTAAATGATTTACCTCTTAAACATGGTGATTTTCCATAACTATATTGAATTACCAGACGGTATCATATTGAATTGGTTGAAGACTGGTAGAGTTAAAGTGATTGGAATGGTTCTATAATACCCTCCACCATAGATGATTTGTATGTTGAAAGTCGGGAGTTTCCCACAAGCACTATCAGATGTTTCAGGTACAAAATGTGTGTCTGGTGAATCTTGGTGGTTGGACATTCTATCCCAGAAATGTTCCAGTCAGCTGCCCCTAGCAATTTAAATGGGCTTATGACTAGCGCTAAGGGGAGAGATGATATCTGATGTGTCATAACTGTGTCATATCAATTTTCAATGCAAATGTTGAAACCGGTTCTAAACCAGTCAGGAAAAATAGCTATGAAAACCAGCATTTGCCATGACAAATCCAAAAGGCCAAGGCCAAAAACGGTCTGCAAGGCGATCTTGAGGATTTGTTGGTGTCAAGTGTGAGACAGTCTGAGGCATTGCAGGTCTATTCCATCGACATTTCAGCTGGGCAAATTCGTGTTTTCACCAATGAACCATGGTGACTTTGTCTTAGGGTCCTTTCCTTTTCCATGTATCCTCATGTATCATTTCTGTTTGGTTTCTTGCTATTCTCAAAGATTACGATTGAAACCGAGGTTGATTTTTTTTGGGTGTCCCCAAGGCTACTCACATCACTGCTGGCTGCTGTTTTCCCACTTGGTTTTTTAAGGCGCCGGCTTTCCTTTTGCCTTCTGGCGCTTCGGGAGTTCTGAGCGTCGCAAGCACGTCTGGGGGACCTGTCGGGGTGGCAGGTGGTGACCCTGGGTGGTTTAGGGGAGGGTGCCACTTTAATCGCAGATGGTCATTTTTTTGGCGTGACCCCCCTACTCAGCTGTTTCTTTATCCCACATTGACATCACAAGAAACCATGTTTTTATTTTTTCCTATCAAAATATGGGGGTGTCCTGTAAATGATCCCTTGGAAATGTGGTTCAGGATCAATACTGGTCGATGTTGTGCTTTTTTGATCGACATTGCCGTGGGTGATATGATGATATCCACATTTTGCGTTGATTGAACACGCAAGTTTTGTTGCCTCGTTGCCTCATTTTTGGCTGGTTCGAAACCATTTTTGCGAGTTTTTCATCTCTGCAAGCATTTTTGCAGGGTTTTCATCGGATTTTTTTGCGGCTAACCCTTTGTTCTTGTGCCTACAGTAAACATCTTCCGTTTCGTTTTTACAATCTTTCTCCTGCTTTAGTTCTTGTTTTTATACCAGAACATGTGCTTTCTTGCAAAAATCATCTACTTGTGTTCATGTCACAAAATGAGGCATACTTCCTAAAACAGGATCATCAAATTACTGGGAAATGGCTTATGAACCATCAAAATTCTCCGGATAAACTTCTCGTTGTCAGAGAGTCGTCCAAGGAACGCGACTCGCTGCGGAGCCGCTCCAAAGAAGGTCCCACTTGGGATTCAATGGGATATTCATGGGAGATTCCACTCAGCAACTTGATATCTGGGTGTGAAAATGGGGTCCCAAGGTATTCGAAACTGGTCATAGGGAAAACGATGATTAGCTTGAGGTACTTTAGGCGTACTCCATTTTCAGAGAAACCCAAATGAGGGAAGCAAACAACAAGAAATTGGGATTGAAAGGATTTCGCATAACAGGGATATGAGCCACAAACAACCGGCCTCGAACCAACAAAACATAAAACGCATCACAAACGAAGACCGGGCATTAACCAACGAGAATGGATTAACCCAATGAAATTAGACATTGACCCAGGAAAATGCAGTTTTGACCTTTTGAATCAGGATGTAGCCAAGCGAACAAGAACACCAGTGGAAAATGGTTGGTTATTGACACAATCCTCATCTTGAATCTTTCGGACGGTCGAAACCCTCATTCTGCTGTTTTTCCATGTTCGCCGGTCATTTTTCCATTCCGCAGCTGGGCTCGAGGGGCTGCGTGACTCCATAGGTCCCAGTTTCGTGGATGAAGCGATAGCTTTGTGATAGTTCTGTAGCAAAATGATTTTCTTTCATGGCAATGTTTCGATTCTCTCGAGACCTTCTGGTAGCCCAGTTTCTAAGGCCTGGTCTTTGCCGTGAGTACTGGGATCATTCCTGGAGGTTGTATAGTACCTGGTGCGTATAGGAACCCCCAAGAAAGATAGACAAACAAAATAAGTCTATCACTAGTTATTATTAGTGCTAGACCCGTACAAAACCTTGTTTTTGGGGAGGCGTTTAATAAGGACTGGGGATGAGATTAGATGGTCAACACGTTGGCAGTGATTGCTGGTGCAAGGTCAGTAGAGAGTTGCAAACCTCCATCGTTTGACATTCTGGGCCCGGAGCAACTGAGCTCGGATGCGCGAGCTGCGAACTTCACGAAAGGTACGCAGTTTGGGACCGGGTGGGTAGAGAATCAACGCAGACACACACATACACACAAAGGAATATAGTGCATACGCATCTACAGCTACATCGACATATTTTTATGTTTTCTTTTAAACATACTGTAATATATATATATATATATACATGTACAGTATAGTATATATATGTACTATCTATGGTGTACATATATACATGCATATATACTATCTATGGTATACACATATATATATATATATGTATATACTATCTATGGTATACATGTATATATATATATATATATACTATCTATGTATTATATGTATATATGTCTATTTGTGTGTTTGGTAATATCTGTCCAATATACAGATCTACAACGATATTTCTCATACGCATCCAAGGCCTGCGGCTCTTCGGCCTGGAGATCCTCGGCATGTCCGGCGTGCCGCCCGACGCGCTGCTCCACGCCGGGGCCGTGGTGGCGGCGTACGTGGACAGCGACGAGGACAGCTGCCCGGACGACACCTTGGTGAGCCGCAGCATGCGGCAGCAGAATGCCACGCTGGTCATGTTCCGGGACCCCAAGGAGGTACCAACTGATGGGGTTACCAGTTGCGGAAGTAGATGTAGAGTGATTCACACGTAAAGTTGTACCATCTGAGTGGGTTTTATGATGTTTTATATCAAACCTCAAGCAAGCGGAGCTTGTTGTTGGTGTTGCGGTGTTGCTGTCTTAGTTGGAAGGAATCCTTGTCCTTGTTGGAACGAACCTTTGTGGATGTGACACATAGAAAAATCCAAGGGAATTCCAGTCATTGGGGGCAAAGTCTGTCAGCAGAAATCCCATTCATGGAAGTCCGTTTCCCATTAGTTGGGTTAATTCATAGAGGGGTAAACCCATTGAACAACCCGTAGGACCTCCGACCATCCACACTCGAAAGATAATCCATTGATCCCCCGAAAATATGAATGTTTCAGCAGTTCTCCAACCATCCGTTTGGGTGACTTCTCACCTCAACATCACTAGGAATGATGGTTAGTTTTTTTTGGAAAATCCGCCCAGAAAGCAACTTATTTTTAGTGACTCAGCCAGATCCATGCATTCCAGTGTCTCAAATTTGATCAGATGCGGTGTGGTGATAGGGTTATAGATTCCCCGATGGGACTTCATCTGCCAGGCAAATGCCTGGTTCGACGTGGCGGACCCGTGCTGGCTCCGACCGAAGGCGTGCGCCCCTGGCTTCGTGCAGTTTCTGCAGTTCCGCTGGCTGCAGGATCTCTGAACTCTGTGGATTTTGGCTGATGGGGTTGTCAAACCTTGGAGATTTCGCTGAGTAGAGCTCATTGGGCCATTAAGATGGTCATGTTTCAACCTCGTTTGTTTTGGGACATGAAATCCCATATCATAGCCCATTCTCGAGTTTGACCAGTCCTTTTGTGGGTCCATTGGTAGCTCAACGACTTGACCCGATCTCATAGAATGCTGGTGAAACCTTCCATTTTTGCTGGCGAAATCTCCAACTAAATTCAACTCTTGCCAGTAAAGCCACCAATTTTGGTGGTTTTTTTCACATAAGTTTTGATGGTACGTTTGACTCGACATGTTTGTGGTTCGTTCAGTTGACTCCGACATTTTTCATGGTAAACCACCAATTTTCACGAAGGCGCGGCGCGGCATAGGACCTCTATGCCGACGAGACGGGCTACGGGGCCTGCCCTGATGGGTCGAGCTCCTGCCGGGGCATGGCAGAGAGGGACGCGGCGCTGGAGGAATGCCTTCATGTGATCTCTGACACAGGCGAGTGGCGGAATGGATTCCATGGGGAATTCTACATATACTATATATATATATAGATATGTAAATAGATACACGTATTTCGAAATACATACTGTTTTGAAAAGTGTACATACATCTACATGTATATGTATGTAAACATAGGAATGTAGAAAAAAGGGAATGCATGTATTTCTTTATATTTCTAATATATAGTGACATTTTTTGTATAAATTTATACACACGCACACACACACAGGGAAGGATAAGAACATTTCGTGACAAACCCAATGCCATAAACCCACCATTCGGGGATGGTTTTGTACCAGCCATTGTGGTTTACAAATGGTTTGACACAGGCACCAGGAATCATCACCTTGGGAACCCCTATCAGCCGCGACCACCTCGCTGCAAGTATACAGGCTATGCCGTTGCCTACCCGTCAGCCTTCGCGACAAAGAAGGGTAGCCAGCTGGCTGTGGCCATTGAGACTCTCTACCACAACTGCGACTTGGATGAAGCTGGAAATGCAAATGAACAAACGTGGTTGATTAGATGAGCGGGGGGACGAGTACAACCATTGGAAATGGCACTACGTTTAATCAACCAGGGATTTATTGTATGAATCCAGATGCATAGATCGCTAGATGGCCCCAAATCAGGATTTCTTCCATGGTCATACTGCAACCAGTGGTTCCAACAAGATAGATGACTAAATCGGGGAATTGAGGTGTTCCCAAGTTTCCCACCTATCAATATTTGACCACAATTGTCGCTTCTGTCCCCAGCAGCATCAGTTACCTTTTCGCTTTTGCTTTTTTCTTTCTCATGGAATTGGTCGAAGGGAACATTTGCAGGAAAACCCTTCCTTTGTGGGTACCAGAGCCATAGTTTCCTGCAGATTTTCCCTTAAATCAGTCCACCAATCTTGCCACTTCTCAACATTGTCCTCTAGTTTTGAATTTTTAAAGGTGATGGTTGCTTGGGTTCATCCTGCACTTTTCTGTGTCGAGTCGATTCACCATGATAGTGAACCCAACTCCTCATAAACTGGGGTTATACCCTCTGGTAAACTAACATAGCTATTGAAAATGGTGATTTATAGTGGATTTTCACATTAAAATTGGTGATTTTCCATAGTTATGTTTGTTTACCAGAGGGTAATCCCAATCAATTCTCAGTTGCCCCCAATTTTGAGCAGTTCCAACCCCATTCATACCCACATTGGTTGGATCATATCGTATGCTATCTCATTCTTTTTGACACTTCTTGATTCTTGTACCATTTTTCAGGAAATCCCCATCAACATCTGGGTTTGTCTGAAAATGGAGGGCACTCAAAGTGGCAGTTGTCATGGAACAAATGATGATTCAATTTTTTTGCGGGGGGAATCTAGCCCTCAGTTTCGGATGGACCCACCATCTAGAAATCTAGCCTGGTGGCTCATTCCACTGAGTATGCGGGTTATAACCCCAGTTATGAATGGAATATCCCTACTTATCTCAACTCTGCAGGTGAGTTTTCCTTCAACTGCACCCCCGTGGCCACCCCGTCCGTCGCGGGATCCACACTGCCGCGTCGCTGGGGACGGCGGAAGCTGCGCGGGCGCTTCAGCGTTGAAGTGGCAGAGTCTGAGGGCAAGAAAAACTGCACGCAGTACGTGACTCGTTGTCTTTTGTTGAAAACCGATGAACAATGGGGGTCTAATCATGAAACATAGGGATTTGATGGGATATTCGCGGGATATGGGTGTGACGCCAATGGGAAATGGAACGAACAATATGATTTTGGAGATTTGCCTGAAAGTGCGTTATACCCCCCCACATTGCGGCCATTTTAACAAGGAAAACATGATGATAAACTATTGAGTTTTTGGGGTACCCAATTCTTGGACAAAGCCAGTTGGTTGGGATGTTTCTGCTAGTAGCTTCAAATATGTTGTTTTCATTTGTTTTCCATCTCTGAGATGATGGCCCAATGGGGCGTGAGTGGATGATATTGGGTCTTGAAGCTGGATTTCACCAGGCGATGACATCTCATGGCCCGCAATGGATCCGTGGATCGTGTCAGGGCTTCTACCACTATGCAGATACCAGCTGCAACTACGCTTGCTTATTGACGGAAGGCTTCTACTGGAGTCTTACTAGCCTCTTGGGTGGGCAAGATGCCTGTGAATGCCATGCGAGGAAAGATCAGTATCGCTGCTGCACCATCTCGGACGAATGGAGACCATGTACAAGTCATGAAATGAGGCGAGTACCACCCAGGATTCGGCGGAAACTCTCTGGGTACCATTTGGGTGGTGGGTCCTTACTGGGGATCAAATATCATCGTCACCAGAAAAGGTGACGTTCTGAAATAGAAGGAACCCTGGTGGGAATTAACCACCTCAATAAAACTCTACCCCGAGGACATTCATTATTTTTCATGAGAGGGTCGTCAACATTTCTGAGAGAATTTTCCAGCGCCAGCTTTGCCCAAAAGACACGAAGCTATCCCCAAGTGTAATGGTTGATATCCCCAGTGTTATTGGTTCATCTCCATCATTTTCCCATCATTGTTGGTTCATCTCCACCATCTCTCCAAACTGAATCCCCATCTCGTGTCCCCCAAAACAGCTGCAGAATCTTCCGCAGAATCGCAGGTCCCTGGACTTCGCCGGAGCCGCCTATCGGCTCTTGGCGGGCTTGGATCCTTCACGGCACCAGCTGGGCTATGTGCTTCCAAGCAAGCTGCCGCATGGGACGCTGGGCCGATAGATGGGAATGATGGTGTGGATGTACAATGATTTGATGACTTGTAGGGAATTCTTAACAGCTGACATATATATATATATAATGCATATCATGCATATCATGCACATCATGCACATCATGCACATCATGCACATCATGCACATCATGCACATCATGCACATATATATATATATACACTTAGATACATTCGATGACAAACCGGATAATGAAACCACACCCCACTCACCGATTTTGACCACTTGGAGGGTACGGAAACCGATGCCAAATAGAAAGTGATTGTCGGGTTTGCCATATCATTCTGTATGAAAGGGTATGTCCTAAGCAAGAAAACCATCAGCCAACCAAACATGGATATCCGATCTTCAAACAAAAAGACGGTTTAATTGCTGAATTGAAGATGGAACGTCAACCTTGCAAACTTTTTCATGTTCAGACCGTAACCCATGCAGCAGTCCGTAGTCATTGCTGTGTGAATAGCATGACCAAGACTGGAAGGATGAACTTGGCTACACCCTCCGGCAACCAAACATGGCTATGGAAATTTGCATACTTTCAGATTGGTTGCCTATAGAAGGTGGTTATTTAATTTCCGCTGCTAGGGTCGATTGCCACTAATGATTACCAAGGGTATGGGTGGTGTTTCAAAGTAGCCACATATATATATATACAAAAACATATATATATATGTACAAAAACATACATGTATATATATATATACATATACATACACATAATATATATATATATATATACACGTATACATATACATATGTATATATATATATTTATACATACACACATATGCACCCCATCATTTCATGAGGTGACTAGTCATAACTGACAGATAGTTGCTTTCCGAGTATTTTCATCTGACACATGGCCGACCATTCCACCATCAAACAACGATATTTGGGGAAACAAACCACGGGAACATGTTGGCCTCCCAGGATCTATCAGGGTCATCAGTCTACCACCCTGAACCGCAGCTGTAGAAGACCTACGTCTGCGCCTCCGATGAATTGGGGCTGTCCAAATGGAAGCCTGGAGCCTCCCCGTCCGGTCCATGGTCGGTGCCAATGATTTGCCCGACATCTTCAGCGCCATTTGGCGACGCGCTGCAAAAGTTCGCAGCGTGGTGCCTTGCTGATAGAGGAAAGCATAGTGACTTTCCGGGAAAAATCCTTCAACCAATTCCAAGAAGGTAGCTTCTGGGGACCTGTTGGTACTTAATAGAAAACTTGACACAGTTTTGACCTTGTCACTTGTCTGGACCGCAAGAATCCACCAGTGAATGGCTTATTTTGGTTGGGAAACAAACTTTTCTGCAACTGATGGTGTCAGGAGGTGGTCAACCTCTACGTTGCTTTTGAATCCCAGGTTCACTGATGTTGTTGGAGACAAGGAATGCCCTTAATTAGAATCACTTGGATGACTCCATCGCAGCAGTGGGTCAGGCCGTTCCAGTAGTTCCTGTTGTTACGTTGGATGCCATGCTGTGCCTGCGTGGCAGTGATCTCGCTGTCATGTCTGGTAGTGCATCACTGTCCTTTATGATCCCACCAAACCTTTCTTGATGCTTAAATCATGATTTTGATGGGTAAAACATACTACATAAGTCGAAACAAACTATTTCCCTAAAATATGCCAGTCCAATTCTACCACCATTTTCGAGGGTTAACTTCAAACTCCCCATCAAATCCTCATCTGTTCATGATTGTTTCTCGAAAATCCCATGAAATGCTACTTTAAAGATTTCTAAAGTCAAGAACTGGAACTCAACATCCCATTCAATGACCATATTTTCTGCATGTTAAGATCCAGTTCCGTATCCTATCGACAGGCCGCCCTGGTAGCCGTAAGCATCGCCGCTACACCCATTCCGTGGACTTGGCCCCGCGGCTGGAAGATTCATGTGGAAAAATCTTTCATGGCATCATTTGAGATAAAGAACCAAGGTTTAGTCTCCTGAAATCATCTGGAATGATTGACATATTGTGGGATTCAAGCAAATATTCATGCATCAAGGATTTGGATTGTTTCACATCAAACTTTTTTTTTTTAAATGAAAAGGGGGACTCTAAGCTTTCTTCACATCATGTGCTTTACCCTCTGGTAAACTAACATAACTATGGAACATCACCATTTTTTAACGGGAAAATCCACTATAAATGGCCATTTTCAATAGCTACGTTAGTTTACCAGAGGGTAAGCAGCACCAACCACTGGCTTTTTCCATGGTTTTATCCATCCCAGAAACTGGTTCAATCAGCAGGGGAAGTTCACCGGTGAACAAAAACCAACGAAAGTCAGTAGCTGAGCATCCTAGGGTACATATATATATATATATATACATATGTATATGATTGTATATGTGTATACATGTATATGCATACATACTTATATACGATATATAGTTAGTATGTATGAATATACACATTAGATTTCAGACACACACACACAGTTTTTTTTTTTTTTTTTAATATAATTATATATATATATATATTCATTTATATTGAAGTTTACGTTGTTATGTTTTGGGATTTTAATCCAAACATGAGGGTGTTGGTTCACAAGTTCTAGTACAACCACCACCTCGCACAGTAAATAGCTGGTTTGCACCAATGCTTACAAAGGACTTACTACATCAGGATCATTGTTGTTTACATCGCTACTTTTGTCGCTCAGGGATAGGCTAAAACACTACAATATCAAGTAAATGGGGGGATTATATATCATCCAGCTATCTCCAAGTTATTTTGATGTGAAGACGAGGGTACCAGGGTTTTGATCCACAGTTGTACATGGATATATATATATATAATGTAATGTAATGTAATGTAATGTAATGTAATGTAATGTGATGTGATGTAATGTAATGTAATGTAATGTAATGTAATGTAATGTAATGTAATGTAATCCAGAAACATCCATACACACACGTCCATACACACAGATACTATAGGTTTATATACCCATTATATATGTATATATATATATAGGTGATACACCCATTGATCCCAAGGGGCCTCAAAATCGACATTTTTCCAGGGCCAAGGCTGCCACCAGAGTAGCCGCTCTCCGCAGGTGAACAGCTTGAGACGAGTCATGGTTTCACGTGGTGAGGCCTTGGTCAGTTTCAACCCGGCGGTTGGATCGATGGGAATGTGCCAAAGATGTGGGATTTAAGCAACAACCATGGGGATTAAAGCATCAAAAAAGGATGGACCACTGAGATTTAACCATGAAAAAAGGGGATTCACCATCAGAATCATCAGATATTGGGATCTAAGCATCAACTTTCATGAAGAATGGGGGGGAATTCATGGGATTAAGCCATAAAACGCCTTGGGGTTCAACGAAGATCCGCCTCGGGATTAATGATAATGATACATTCATGGGAATGTATCATCGGATGTATGGGATATATCATCAACTTGATCTCATATTTGGGCGTGTCTGAAAATGGGGTGTACCCTGCAAGTTCTGGCAACTTTGAGCGGGAAAAGGATGATTATATAACCAATAGTAATAGGGATATATTCTATTTTCGGACAAACCTAGATGAAGAGGCAGCAGATGGAGATTTACTCGCCTAAAAACTATACAATGAAGATGATTTTCCGCGATTTTGGAAGCTTTGGCTCTCATGGTAGTCTTTAGGGGCTTAAGAGTGTGACTGAACCGATGAAAAAGATGGGGATTTCCCCCAATTTCAAATTCAAGATGATGCCTCAAACGGGCTTGATCCAATTTGATAACAACTGATTTGGATACTCCAAGATGGTTATATATGTCTAAACTACAATGATGGGATACAACCAACCATGAAACGAATCACTGGAGGTTTCTGAAGATTCTGCATTGATTCCACCCCTCCGGACATCCCAGCACTTTTCAACGGTGGATTTCCCGAAGCATTCACCTAAACTAGGTCTGTTTTCCGAATTCGTTCCCTTTGCTGCAGCAGGGGTTCATCCAAAGTACTAGAAACGGTGAGAATACCCTATGAACGGTGTGATGACCATCAATTTACAAGCCACTTTGGATGTGAAGACCCAGTTGATTCCAGAGTTTTGATCCAGAGCTGGTCAGGAGAATTTGCCCTCAGACGTGGACGAGGTGGAAGAGGTTGGGGGCCACACTTTTTTGGTCATATTTTTTGGGTTCCTTAAGTCATGGGGATCCCCAAGTCACCATGGATTTCAGTACCAAGTCATGGTCTAATGACTGGATGATTTGGGGGTACCCCCCATGACTTAGCACACCTCCAGGTATATCCTATCCGTCGATGGACTGGGAAAACACCCGCCTCTTTGGTCACATCCCAGCTGGGGGTCGCTTCAGGAAAGGCCCCAGGCGCGCCCCTCTGTCTTCTATCGCCTGCTTGAAAGCGAAGGTCGCGGCAGGGAAGAGGAGGGCGTCCCAACACATCGGTGTTTTGGGACCAAAACTTGGAAGAGTCCCCAAAAATGAGGGTGTACCACTTCTACCGTGCCACAACATGGCTATTCTAACAGGGAACATGCTGTTTTAGGGATACCACATTTTGTGACAGAGCCATTTGGATCCCAACTCAGGGGGGCCCAACAGGTAGTGATACCAGGTGTGACGGAGGGGTGACGATGTATTGCAAGACATTCCCACTTTCCATGCAAGGGCACCATCTAACACCAAGATGCCAGGGATGGCAACTGGTTATACAGTAAGCGCGATGCTGAGAGTTTCCAGTGGAGGTGCTTACGAACCTCCCACCGATTCTTGCGGTTGTGAACCCTAACCCCTCCATCAAGCCTCAGTTTCACTGGTCAAAGCCACATTTTCATCGGTTTCAACGGTTTCAACCGAATGTTTTGTGCAATTTCAGTTGCTTCAATCTCAACTTTCTTTTGGTTGACTCCCCTAAATCCTAATTTTCACTATTTCTGCTGGTTAACTCCATGAAATCCTGATTTCGGCTGGTTAATTCCACGATGTTTGATGGTTAAATCACAATATTCGATGGTTCAATCCCTGTTTTTCATAGCCGAATCTCAACATTTTCCATGATTTTTGATGGTTGAATCCCTATTTTCAATGGCTAAATCAAACGAGGTTCCCATTAAAATCACCATTTTTGATGTAAAACACCATTGTTTGATGTTAAATCAATCACACTAAATCCTATAGAAATCCTATAAATCCATATAATTTCCCATGAAATCCCTCTGATTTTTCATGTTCCGCCCAGGCGCCAACGCCCTCGACGCCTGGGCCGCCGCTGAGGCGCGTCGTGGCCGCTCGCCGCGCGTGCGGGCGAAGGCGGAGGGAGGGATGGGTGGATGGAGGTGGATGGTGAGTTTTTTCAGTCATAAACCTCCATTTTTTTGGAGATTTCCTCAGACTTTTCCCATGACATCATTATTTTTTCATAGGTAAAAGCCAATGAATCACCATTTTGAACATTCCAAAATGGTGATTTCATGGCTTTTGGGCTATCCAAAATGACAATTTCATGGGATTCAACTATCCCAATGGTCATGAAATGGGATTTGACTATTAAAAACGGTGATGTAACGAGGATTTCACAAGCAAAAACTTGGGATTTAAGCAACCCAAAGCCGGATTGAAACCATGAACAATTTGGATTTTACAGAAACAAAAACTGATTTCCCCACCCAAATTGGATTTTAACCACCGAGATTTGGGGGTTGAGCATGGTTGAAGAATGAACAACGGTGGATTTTATCAGAACAAGAATTGGGTTTTAAGCTGCAAGAATTAGCGGTTGAAGCAACACTACCAGCGAAAATGGCGGGGTTCACTGTACAATGAGTAGGGATTTGAGCAACAGATGGGGCTCTAACCATCAAACATGGGGACTTGACCATCAAAAATGCTTTCGTGAGATGGCCTCCACGTGGTGGAAGTGGGCTCTGGTGATTTTCGTGGTCATTCATGGAATCCTGGAGTGCAAACATCTCCATGACATGTTCATCTTGATGCTATCTCTTGGGTGGATGGCTCTCTGGATGGTTTTGATGATGTGCTTTCTCAGACAGAAGACCCTTGCGTTCCCAAGTTATCAGTTTTGGTCTCGCCGACTGACAGTGTGGTCTGCCCGGCATGTTGGCAATGTGCGGAAAAAGCATGTCCGTGCAAGATTTCACCGCAAAGCAATTCGTTTCAAAAGAGCACAGTGTTTTTATGTCACTCGCCGTTGGTTTTCCTACGGTGGCTCCAGAAGTTTGTTTCAGGATGGTGTCGGTCGTTGTTTCGACACTTGCAAAGCTGTGATGTTTCGTTTTTCTCAGCTTGCCAAGTCATGCATGAGTCCATTGCTGCCACGCAGCAATGCCAAAGCCAGTGACAGTACCAGACACAAGTTTTGCAAAGCCAAGACGGGGTGTGGTCTCTTAAATGGAGCAATGTGTCAAAGATCCTCTCGCAAACAAGCACAGTCCGCTCACCTTTATCCTCAAGACCAATCGGTTGGCCCTGGGATCCTAGGTAGGACTCAAAAGCAAAACAAGCAGCAAGATGTGTTGCTGGAAGCATTGAAAGAGAAATGCTCTCCAGCCAGCACGGACAGAGTCACATGGGTTAGTCGTTCTTTTCTGGGCGGCGCCAAGAATAAGAAAAATGAACAAGATGACCTGCTCACGGGCCTACAAAAGCNAGCACGGACAGAGTCACATGGGTTAGTCGTTCTTTTCTGGGCGGCGCCAAGAATAAGAAAAATGAACAAGATGACCTGCTCACGGGCCTACAAAAGCTTTTGCAATCCCAACCGAAGCCTTCACCTGACACGGCGCAGACCGGTGAATTGCTACAAGCCCTGAAGGCTTTTGTCCGTAGAGCAGAGCATGAAAGTGGGTTTGATTTGCTTGATGCATTGCGCAATTTGGTGCAAACAGAAACGAAAAAGCGAAATCAGAAAAAGCCGTCGCAGACTCCTGATGAAACCACATGGCATGCCTGGCAAACTGCTCAGCCAGTTGTGAGAGGCGCAACCAGGTGGTCTCAACGGAAAAGAGGCAACGTAGGACAAAATGCTTGGCAAGAAGTCAAATGGAACTTGCGTCACTCAGACTGGGACGCCGCCATGACCTCGGATCTAGGAATATTCAGATCGCCTGACATGCTGGGTCAAGCGCTTGATCAAAACTCACATGAAGCATATCTTTGCCACGCATCGACACTCGAAGAGTGGGCGGAGATGTATGGCTTGTTGGAGAGTCAACCTACAATCGCTGCCACTTTGGTTTTGCAGAAACACGTAGGTGAACCAGAAGATTTGAAACAGGAGCAAAGAATTCCTGGGATGATTGGAAGCAAACTACAGCACAGGAAATGTTGGGTCGCCGCTTGGGGAGAGGCCCCCGTTCTGAAACGGAAGCTCAACCTCCATGACCCTGAGCTGAAAAATGCATTCAATGCTGTCAAAAAGGATACCGAGACATTCGTTGTTCGCCTACGGGCGCCTGGAGCATTTCAAGTGTGCAACTGGCAAGATTGGAATCGTCTGGTCAAAGCCCCGGGTTCAGCAGCCAGGCAATGGGCACAAAGCATTTTAGGCAACTCGTACGACTTGGGAGACACTTTCAAGTTCGAACTTGTTGATGACAAAGATGTTCGGGGTATGCTGCGACTCCACACCCGAACAGCAGCTGAAAAGTTGNTCGAACTTGTTGATGACAAAGATGTTCGGGGTATGCTGCGACTCCACACCCGAACAGCAGCTGAAAAGTTGATTGCAGCCAGTGGCCATTACTTGCCGGTTAATGGACAGCGTTGGTTCTGCGAAGCTGTCAGCCATAACCTTCAAACCTCAGAGGTCAGGCTTGCTTGGATTCCTTGGCATAGTCCCGAAACTTGGCACGAATATGCCGAACGCTGTCGAAGACAGGAAAGCAAAGGCTTGGTGCACGGTCGCCATCAGTTGGCTCTTCGGGTCCTAGCAGGCGATCCCAGAATTGTTCCCAAATCCGCGTTGTGGAGAGCTGAGGTCATCCCTCCTGGATGGAGTCCTCAGCAGGTCGAAAATTTTTGCACCCAAGCTGGTTTTTCGGAAATCGAGTTGATCG